>VZRV01009352.1:368780-383472 GCA_013398115.1 Falcunculus frontatus
CCCAAAAATTGCAAATACACTTCTTGTGTATTACAAATATCGACAGGACACCGCCTGGTGTTTCTTGCATTTTGCATTTCCAAGCTGGAAATTCAAAGTGGCAAGAGAGACTCTGCTGGGAAGCCCAGCGAGGCCGGCAGTGCCCTGCGTATTTCCATGAATGCATCCCACATGCCTCATTCCCTGCGCAGCACCGAGCAGCTGCACAGCAGTCTTTTCCAGAATCCCAATCCAGCAGCTCCATTTCCTGGTGCAGTGGCATTGTTGGATGGGAACAGGCGCTGCAGGCTCTCAGCCCCAGCCATTAGATTTGCTGAAAATAGGCTGAAACGGCTTCAGACCACCCCGGCTCCTGCTGTTTGCTCCAGAGGCCATTCCTTGGACAAACTACACCTCTAATAATACAAAGGGTGGTAGCTACACCTGGTTTACATCAAAATCAGTACCCTGAGCTCATCTGGGAGTCGAGGTCCTGGATCCTCATCCCCAAACAGGGGCAGGCATCAACAGACAGAGAGAAGAGTCTCAGATTAACGTGCTGCCAACACCAGGTCTTCAGACCCTTTTTTGGGAAAGTCCTGAAGAATCCACACGCTCCTGAAAGGAGTTTACTAAAACAGATAGATGGGAGGAAAAAGAAAAATCCTTGCAAAATACACTGCCCTGTCATTTGCCTCTTTTCCATGCCCGTTCTCATTAACAGAATCATTAGTGAGCTCTGCGTGTGCACTCGCTGCAGTTCAAACAGCAGCTGCACAGGGTCCCTCAAAGTCTAATAAACTGAAATGAAGGATGAATAGAAATCCAAATGTGGCCTAATAATGGCTTCTAAAATGCTTTCCCTGGTTTACAACAGAGTAAATAATCTTGGCTCTATCAGCAAGCGCAGGCTTCGGTCAGGAGCTGTTTTGCCATCCCATTACCAGCTCTGCTTTGTCATCTGCCCATTTGCTTTCCAAGCTGGAGAGAGGCAGCAGATCCTGTTCCCTCTCACCTTGGGTATCCCATTTTTAATACAGCCTCACAAGCACCAAAATATTCATCACATCTCTGCTGAATTTTTGTAGAATTAAGGCAGTTTTTTAATGTGATATTCCTCCAGCTCAGAGATCACAACCGCCCTGGGAATGAGCCCCAGCAGAGTGCCCTGATCATTAAAACCTCCTCTGTATCCCCCAGGCCATAAGGAGCCCCCTGCCCCCCCCCAGTGAATAGTTGAGATTACAGCACTCCTAAAAGAACCACCACAAAAGTCTCAAAGCAAAAAGCTGCAAATAAACATTCTTTCCTTTACTGCCCTCACTGCCCAGCTAATGATTACAGCTCAGGCCACTCCAAAGCTTAATCCATCCGGTCCTCCCTAAAAGGTTCTTCCCCCAAACAACCATCAAGGGGGAGAAGGGGGGAAGAAACCCAAGGAAAATCTCCCTCAATTGACCCAGACCTACCCATCCTCTAACTTTAAATGAAAAGCCAGGCTGAATCCACAGTGCCACACTTCAAAGCCTCTCTCAAAAATATGCAGGGATCCACACATCCTGCTGCTGGGGGCTGCAAGCCAGTGTAGGTTCTTTCTCACCCTACAAACTTTGGTCCACACAATCCTACAACATCCTTCATGTACTCCTGCTTCAGTAGCAACTACACACACAATCCAGGCTTTGCTCCTAGATAATTCCACCTTCTGATATTCCTTGATGTCAATCAGTAAAACTGATTAGGGAAGACCCTTACTGTGGGTATTTTGCTGCTCCCAAGACCGTAAAATTTTCTAAAGGGCCCTACTTCCAAGAAAAGCTCTAAAAAAGATGGATCATGTCCATTTCTAGCTGGTAGATACAAATTGTTCAGATTCAACTTCAGTGGTGCATTTGGTCATGAAATGGTTAAGCTGGTGCAGGGATGTCTCAGCAAGGCACCTCAGAACCTCACTTTGCATCTGCCCCTTAAATCCCAGGATGCCAGAGAAGTAAACTACGAGTGAGCACCACAAAGCCAGGGCTTTTATTTGCAGCTGCTGTAAACTTCCCTTCATCCCGTGAATCCCCCTATTCCACCTCCAATCTCCTGAGCTGGGTACATTAGGTTTTATTTTTACTGCTTCCTGTCTGCACCGCCTGCCACCGCGCTGTTACGAGCTCTGAAGCTGCTTTATTTTTCCTTTGAGTTCTGAAGTAATGGGTTAAAGTTCTTTTGGCACTTTTTGTAAGAGGAGGAATTTTTCAAAGTCTTTTGTTAAAATTTCCTTGTCTTGTTTTTAAGGCAGGGTGTGCCCTTTGCCACTTAACACAAATCAAAAGAATTTCACTGGTAGCGTGCGCATAAAGCTCATAAATCACTTTTAGAAAGCCATAAAACAAAATTATCTACAAAAATCTAGCACACCAAGGAAGTAGGCTCATGGTTATTCAATAACTATAACATCTAACATCACTTCCCTTTTGCCATAGATCCAGCCTGACAGAGGCATTTACCCGGAACGTCTGGAGAAATGAAACCCCTTCCCAGGCTGGTACAACCCGTCTGACTGGTCCTGGAGCTGCTTCCAGACAGGGCATTGGAAAGGGAATAGCCCAATATTCAGATTTTGAAATAAACAGCTTTGTGTTCCACTCAGGAATCCATGAACCACTCTTTATCTTTTGGGAGATTCTCCAGGGTTAAGCATTTAGGACTTTGCTCCATCAGAAGCTTATTACCTTGTATGAAAATTACGTTTTCCTAATATATTTTTATTATATATATCTATATAACGAGTACAATAAATCTATGAGTATAAATAACATAGATGAGTGTAAATATCTCTTTATCCACTCACTACTCCGAGACAAGCACTTAATAATCTACTAACTCTTACAAATACATGATGTGAAGCTGGCATGGCTGATAAAGCTGCTGTCTTTGCAAACACATCTTTGCCACACACAGCAAATACATATATAAAAATATTTATATGTATTTTCAGCATCTCGAGGTGCTTATGGATGTGCCACACTGAATGGCTACTCAAACACAGCCCAGGGTTTTGGCCCTGCTCAGATAAAGGAATGGGTAAATTGATAATGCATCCTAATTTCTGACAGAAGAAGGTAAAGAAAAGATTCACCAGTCAGCAGCAGCAGGACTAAAGGAATTGCTGCAGGTTTGGGAAGGAAGGTGGTACAGGACAGATCTAAAATGCTTCCCTTAAAGGGCAGACAAAAGGACAAGTTTTACTCCTCCTTCCACAGCTTCCAGCAACACTGAGTAAACACCAACAGGTTAAAGCTACTCCTCCTCTCAAACCTGTGCACATCCTGCCCCAAATGGCAATTTCAGTAAAATCAAATGTCTCATGCAAACACAGGCTCTTCAACCCTCCTTAGGAGTATTTCCCTGGCCAACATTTGCCCCAGCCTTCCCTAGGAGTATTTCCCAGGCCAATCCCTTCCTGATGGCACAGTCCTGACACCAGTTGTAGCTGATCTCGTTTCACCTCCCCTGCCATATGTGCAGCCCACCTACAACGTCTCCACTGAGTTCCTACTTCGATACACAAATAATTTTTCCCTTTTCCAATATTTCTCTATTTGTTTTCTCTATCACACCTACAAAGGCTGCAGAAGGGGTAAAATATGCATATTTTTCTTTTGAACCTCACTGGAAAAATCAAACGGATTTCTCTGCTTTCTTTGCTTATCTCCTTCTCACTAATAGGAAAAGCCCAAGTTCCATGTATCCATTATGTAAATCCTGGAAGGCTTTTATCTCTAGCACTAAAATTAGGAGGTAGCATCTTTAAAGAGACTTTAATACAACATCTTATCCATGTTGCATTAATATCATCTGCCTTGTATCAGAATAACATGAAAATCTACTAGACCTTTAGCTTTGTGGGGAGGATTGATCTAATTTGATTAGGATGCAAAAAATGTCACAGAGAATGAATACCAAAGCCAGACCTGTATTACAGCCTCCAGATTACAACATGTACCACTAGAAGAGATTTATTTGGAGACAACAATGAAAAAAAGCCTCCAGACTGTTGAAATTGAGGGGGAGAGGGAAGGGGAAGAGCAGGAGAAAAACAGCAACGCATTTGTTGTACCCGGTTTGTATCGATTCGAGCACCAGAAGCCACTCACAGCAGCCCTCGTTACAGGAACACAAAGGATTTCAAAACAAAAATAGCACACTAACATTTCCAGTCCAAATGATCTGCTGTCATTAGCCAACTCGACTTTCAAAAGCTTTATCAATCAACCTGCTGAGCCCCTGCCATTTGTTTTTCAGGATCAGTTACAGCAGCAAAGGCTCTGCCAGTGTTAAAGGAGACTGTGAGTCCTGTGGCTGCTCAGAGCCCCAGACTGCCCAGGCTCACTGCAATATTCACAATTTATATTCTGCAATTCAAATTCCAGCCCTGAGAAAGCACCTACTCGTGGAGGAGCTGGATGGCAGCAGGAAGGACAAACACAGGCCAGTAATGCTCACAGATGATAAGAACAGGCTCTTACACCTTTTTCACACTCTGCTGACACTTCCCTGTCTGACAAAAAGGCATCAAGAGCACCGAGTCTGCTGCTCCAAACACACAACAATGATAACAAAAACGGAGCCCTCCAACACAAAGAGTCAATGGGCAATTCTGTGCCAAGCTGCTTTAAAAATCCCTGATGAAGTTCATTAAAACCATTCTTAGTAAAGCTGTTCCTTCCCAGAGCACAGGTTGGTATTTCTTTAGCCAAAGCAAAGAGCACACGGGCTCTGACAGCCAGGATTTGTCATCCCAGTAACAAATCAGAACAGGGAAAGGAAATGGCTAAGAAAGGAGGCTTCAACTGTGGAAAAAAACCCCATTTCAGCCAACTACGGCAAAGATCAATCTCCACAGACTGGCTCACTCCCTCTTTAAATCCTTTCTCTTCTCACCTTCACAAAGCTAAACATGCATCGATAAACAAATCCCAAAGCCTCTTCAAGTCTGGTTTCAGCTGAGGACATACATCAACAAAAATGTGTCAGAATGTGAGGAACATATGGCCACAAAACCCACCCACCTCCCCTGCACAGTCACCTCCAAAGAGCCTTTTCACCCCAATCCCAGAATCAATCCATAACATCTACTTGAAGAGAATTACTCAAGGATGAGTCCCAAATGCTGTAATCAATTCACAATATCTGCTGCACACACACCAGCTGATCCCCACCAGTGTCAACAGGTTTACACAGATCAGAGTGAAAACATGGTCTTGAAGTAATGAAGACTTTGATTTATTTGGTATTTTAACATCATATTCTTTAATTCAGGAGAACACAGGCTGTATCCTAAACCTTTGCCATTCGTCCTCCTCTTTCCCTATCTTTTTAATTTTTACTATATCCCAGTCTTTGCATTTCTATCTTTATAGAAGTATTTGCCCCTTACATTTCCTTCAACTCCACTTACTGAAAATAATCATTGCTCTTAAAATTCCCAGACGGCATCATCACTGGGCAGTGATGGATAGGGGAGCCCAACTCTTCACACAGAATCCTTGAATATCCTGAGCTGGAAGGGACCCACAGGGATCATCAATCTCACCCCTGGCCCTGCACAGACACCCCAACAATCCCACCCTGGGCATCCCTGGCAGCGGTGTCCAAACGCTCCTGGAGCTCTGGCAGCCTCGGGGCCGGGACCATTCCCTGGGGAGCCCGGGCAGTGCCCAGCACCCTCGGGGGCAAGAACCTTTCCCTGAGATCCATCCCAAGGCCTGACACAGCTCCAGCCCTTCCCTGGGCTCCTGTCCCTGCTCACCCCCCCAGCAGCAGCTTCTGAGCTCCCTGCAATCCTAAGTTATTTCATGGTTGAATCTGAAATCACGTCTTTGTTCCAGTGACGTGCTGAAGATGGAACCTGACACCTTTTCCCTCAACCACCCCTTGCCCCAATTAAATAATGAGAGGTGCTGCCTGAAACTCCTTAATTAGCAATTTGTTAATCAGCTTAAAAATGGAAAAGAACTTCTCCAGAAAATATGCAGCTAAAAAACAGGGCAAAAATGAATTTTTTGAAGATCTGTAGATTTGAAACCAAGTCTGCAACTCAACCTGTTCTCCTATTTATTTGTCATGTTTCTGAAGACCAAAATGTCAGAAACAAAGAGCCTTCTCCTAAATTAACAGCTCCTTCCATTGTTTCCAGGGAGAACAGAGCCCACCTATTTCCCTTATTTATAAAAGCCACCTCTCTGCTCAGTGCTGGGGAACAACTCTGCAGTCACGTGCGTGGAGAAACAATGAGGAGTGATGACCCCGGTGGGTGTGAAACCAAGTTCTAGTCAGAAAAGCTGCCAGCTCCATATTCCGTGAGGAACATGGGAATGTGAGGGACAGAGGAAAAAGAAACCATAGGAATGCAGATGGCAATCAAAGCAAACATGAGCACCTACAAAAAGACACACAGAAATGAGGCAGATCTGAAGATTTGTGAAAGACAAACCATTGGAGAGCTGCAGGGAAAAGGGAAGTGTGGGGAAAGGCTGGGTGAAGAAAGGAAGAGAAAATAAAAGGAAAAGGCAGAACTAAAACACAGTTCACCCCTCCCAGGCATTAGAGGTTCCACTTTTAAGGAATCACTGTGGAGAAGCTCACATTTTTGGTCAGGAGTGTAAAGGATTTTGAACCTGACTTAACCCAACATTTAGTGCAGATGGAGAATTTTCTGATTCTCATTTAAAACCTCAGAAAACCCACCAGAAGTAGAACTACTTTCAAGCTTTTGAGGTGTTTTTGTCGCACTCAAGTCGTAGTTCTGTGTTTGCTAAAAAAATTACTTTTATCAACAACATTCACCCCCCCCAGCCCCTGACTGCCATTCCTCTTCCCAGCCTTCTGGCTTACCCTACCCACCCAAAAAACAACTTGTGGGCAAAACATTCCCAGGTTTAGGAGGGCAGTCTGTCTTCTGTGGCTCAGTTTCATTATCTGGCTTATTCCTCCGACCCATAAAGTGGGGTCAGAGCAATGTGGTAGGCCAAAAACCCAACCCAAAATGCTAATTATTCACAAAATGACACTGCCAGGAGAGCATCCTGAGCTGGAGTGGGGACAGAAGGAAACAGCAGACAGATGTTTGTGGGAGTGACAGGGAAAGGAGGATGGGAAGTTAAATAGAATTAGGCTGTTACATGTGGTCTGCTGTCAACACACCTGGGGTAAAAGCTTGTCCTTGGAGAGCTGAGGGGTTGGGAGAGCACAGATTACAGGGATGTGTGGCTCAACATTTTTAGTTTAGTTTACCTCGGTTCCCTCTTAGGGATCATAAGCAAAACATTAGTTTTTATTTTATTATTTAAGCAGTAATCAAACCCAGAAACATCCATTATTCATGTTTAACAAAACAATTTAACTGAAACTGAGGTAACATGAACACAAGTAACCAATTCCCTGTTTTCATAACCTACAGCATGTGACCTCTGTGGTAGACTTAAAGCAAGCAATAAATCCCAAATTTTAACTTTCATATACTTGCTGGCAATGCATCTTAAGACTTAAAATATTTAGTGTTTTCTTTCTGGAAGAGCACTGAGTTAGAACAAGGATATCTTTAACACAGCTCTAAATACTTGTGCTACACATGCAAATGTTTGTCTTGGGCCTCTACAGATTTCATACCCATACAGTTAAATGTAATAAGCTTGCAAATTCAAAAGTAGATTTTTTAATATACTGACAATCAACACAAGTGTTTACAAATCTTTATAATATCAGTGTTTTATGTTTATTTACTTCCATATGAACGTAAAATATTTGAAATTGCTTTAATATCCTCCATGCTAAAGAAGCTACAAGTGGCACAATCTCTGCTCAGAATCTCCAGGACCATCCACTGTCCTGGTATCACCTCTCTATGCAATTCCATTTCTGCCAAAAGCTTTCTTTTGAAGTCTGGCAGGAGCTTCCAACTCCCAGTTAAATTCTATTTATTAGACTAATAAAAAACACACACATAAAACAGTCACATAATTTAGAGTCTTTCTGTCAGGCAGTTTCAGGCTCTGGCACAGCTCAAAACAATTAGAAGACCAGAAATCAGATTCTACCTTATTTTTGAAGTGCACTTCAATGGGCATAATGAAGCCAGCGTAGCCAGACTCCTCCACCTTGTAGGGGGGCTCCTTGCACACTGAAAGAGAACAAATAAATGTGAACTTGGAATTCAGCACCACTTTATCTGAGCCAAAAAGGAGCTGCAGGAGGAGAACTGGGCCTCTGACAACTCAGGGCACAGTTAAAACACTGACCTTTGTAGAAAAACCCACACAGAATAAGATGGTGGCCACAGGCTTAGTTAAGAACATGAAATCTGTTCTTAGCTCCTCCCATGGAACAGAAACATAAAACACTCCAGGCCCGAGTCTCAGTGAGATCCTTCCCCTCCTGTGCAGTGAGATACAATTACATTTCTGGGCAGTCCCACAGCAATGCAAACTGCCAGTTCCCAGCACCTGGCAAGGAAAGGCCAAGACCCAAAAGGTGGAACAGCACAGAAAGGTAACGTTTACTTTGATGCCCATATTTGTGAATCAAAACACTACTACGCATAAGCAAGCGATTGTTTTTTCCTTGAAATACTCCCCTGCACTCCTCAGTGCTCCTAATTGGGTAACGGCCACGCTCCAGGCTGCTGCTTCCCCAGAGGTGAACAAACCTGAAGGGCAGGTGAGCACTGCTATTTATTTCACACACAAGGAAACACGAGGAGGAAGGTGAACCAGTTTGCTGCTAAGGTCAGAGCTGCTTACTGCAGAAACAGCAATTAGAAAAGTTAATTGCTTCTCAGAAATTAATCTGCATGTCCCTGCCTGAGTTCCCCCTGTCCCGCTACCCAGTGCAGCTTCATGCTCCTGAATCCTTCCTATTAATCCATTCCAGGATATCCAACTTGAAGGATCCCAGGATCATTTCTTTGGCCATGACGTAGCAGCACACAGCAGCTGCCAGGAGAAACATGAGACCCACACAGATATTCTCCCTCTCAGGAACCGGATGCACTTGCATATAATTTATGCACTACAATATATGTAAATAAAGTCAATTAGGTAATTAGAGGAATTCAGTGCAAATCTTTTGAGTTTCTCTTAAGAATTCCAAGTAATTAATATGATTAGGAAACAGTACATCAAACCTAAAAGCACACAAATTATTTTCCTTTAATGTAGCTGTATTATCCCCACCCAGCTCTAAGCACTCCTACCATCATTAAGGTGCTGGAAAGCAGCACTCCAAATTCAACTGTGAAAAAAGGGCATAACTAAAAATAACAAAAACCTCTAGACTTGCTTTAACTTGAATTTCATATAAGAACCCTGTCATTTAGAGGGAAAAAATCCCAAACCAAAGAGCAGTGCCAATATGGCAGCAGGAATCTTAAGCCTATCTGCCAAGCAGCCTTTGTTCTTCTGCCACTCTATTCCGACAAATTCCAAGGGCTCCAAGAGCAATCTGCCAGCAGCACGAGCCCACCTTCAGCACCAGGATCTGCTCCAAGAGGGGACCATCTGAAGAAACCCGTCAAACAAACCCAGGAATAGGAGGCATTTGCCACAGTATTTACGTACAACCCAGACACGCCTTGGTCAAAGGCACGCTGGCATTAGGAGCAAGCTCAAGGAAGCATGGAAAACCCAGGGACTGGGAAAAAATACCTCTGTAAAGGCAGATGATACAGCAACTGACTGAGCAAAGGCCATGGTTTTATACTGCCAGAGGGCAGGGTTAGATGGGATACTGGGAAGGAATTGTTCCCTGGGAGGGTGGGGAGGCCCTGGCACAGGGTGCCCAGAGCAGCTGGGGCTGCCCCTGGATCCCTGGCAGTGTCCAAGGCCAGGCTGGACGGGGCTTGGAGCAACCTGGGACAGAGGAAGGTGTCCCTGCCCATGGCAGGGGGTGGAATGGGATGGACTTTAAGGGCCCTTCCAACCCAAACCATTCCAGGATTCTGTGTACTATCCCAACACAGTTGTTTGTAATGCATTAATTACACCAGAAGACAAGAACTGTAACCCACAGATTGCATTTTTATTCCACAAATCAGCTTTCAGCTCAGTACTGCACCTGCTTATCAGACACCAGTTTTAGCAGATCAGTTTGAAGGAGATGTTATCAACACACAGACCAGAGTCACATCCTTGTGAATGCTGAGCACCTCTGAGTTCCTTTCCACTGTGGACTCCCACAAATACCCAATGTCATAGGTTGTCCCAAGACATCCTGATTGTCCTGCTTCCAAAGCAGTATTTCTAAGAATACACATTACAACAGTTCTCACGGGCAGCTTGTATTTCTTAAAACCCCAATGCTGCAGCTTCAGTTACACAATCTTACACAGACGTTAACTGCACTGCCCCTGAAAAGGGCAATTCTTGCTCCTTCACCTCAACCTCACGAGCTCTTGCTGCCCTGCGCCAAGAATAAGGTTCATTTTGCTACAGAGTCAGAAAACAAAGTCAGAAAATAACACTGTAAAACACCTATACTCTCCCCAGCCACAATGACTGCACAGGGTTTGCAGGGGGAACGTACAGCAAAGACAGCATTGCCCCTTGGCAGCATTGATTTCTGCTGGGTTAAAGCTACCTGAACTGGCACCTGAGACTAGAAATTGCAAGAATCTGCAAAACTCTACATACAGTACACATCTGAGCCCAGTATTAGAGCATCTCTCATGTGCTTCCAGCTTTTGCTGGCGAATTCTAACAAATCAAACCCATCTTTCCCATTCTGTAACATGAATTATCTTCTGCTGTCACTTGTGTCTTGAGAACCTGCACATACTAATGCTTAAATAAGAGGAGAAAGCAGCTCACCTCCTGCCCTTTCAGCAGAAGAAAGGTCCCATTCTCCCTGACCTTCCTCAAACACAGTGGGGAAAGGTTAAAGCTGGAGTGCACGCAATGGACATTTTGTTCCTCTTTAAGGAGATATTTCACAGAAAAGTGACAGCTCAACACAACCTTGGCTTGCAAAATGCTCTTTCATAGAGATAAAACATCCCCAACCCCTCTGACCTCGCTTGGGTTTTGGGAAGCTCTCGTGCAGCCGGAAGACGACGCGCTCCACAAAGTGCTGGATGTCGCACTGCTCCGGGCCCCGCACGAACACCATCCAGTCATGGGTGAACCCTTCCGTGGTCGGCTTCTTGCGCAGCTGGGCTCGGTGCCCCAGCTCCAGCTTCACTTGCACCGTGCACTGTGTGGGGACAGAGGCAGGACCGTAAGCAAAAAGAACACAAAACCTTGCTGGAAGGCGCTGGATCCACCAGGGAACACAACAGCCCCCATGTGGGGATCAGCCTCAGACTGCAAACCGGTGTTACCAATGGCAAAGGTGGCACAAAAATAGCTCCCAGAACCATTTCATGCCTATTTTCTTCCTAATATTAACATTGCAGAGAAAGCAGCTCTAGAAGAGGGATCAGTTTCTCTGCCTCACTTATCAGTTAAATTGTCAGCAAAGTCCTAATTGAGGAATCTTTATTTCTAGAAAGTGTCAGAGACAGAACTTGATGTTCACAGCTTACAGAATTCACAGCACTGACAGAAAACTCATCTTGAAACAGGAAAAATCAGTTCATGAATTGGTGGTTTATTATATTCTCTAGAATATATCACTCAACAGAAGAAAATTATGTTTCCTGTGTGGTTCTAAAGATATTTTAATACCACATTTTCAAAGACCAAGTTAACATATCTGCCTGTGCAATGTCCAACACTAAACTGACCTAATTCTGATTTGCACTCCTGAATCCTACTCTGATCACTGAGTAACAGAGAAGGTGTATTCCATGTCTGGCTCAAAGCACAAAAATTCCATTAAGTGCCTTAAAAACCAAATGATATTAATGGTGAAAATCCGCATGGTATTGCAGACTTCACAGCCAGGAGAAAGGAAATGAATTAAACAGATGTAACAGAGAAAAGGCAAATGGGCTTCAGACACAAGATAAATCAAGGAAATCTTAGGGCCACATTTGTAGACAGGGTACTCACACTGGCACCTGGCTTTTGTGCACATTTGTTACACAAACCAGAGCAGCAGCAGAGATTCCAAACTAAATCTACCAAAATCCAGCTTCAGCACCAGGAGGCTCATAGAAAAAGGGGCTGGTTTTAGTCCCTACCTCATTCTTCACTTCAGGCTTGAAAAATAAGTGTCTTGCTCTTCCTAGCAAGTCCCAATTACCGTTGGGAGAGGCAGCATTATTTGTCATTACCTATATTACATGCTGACCTGGAGCCAAACCAAGGGCATGTTAGACAATGAGCAGGGAAAGAGAAAGCTTCCCGAGCTCCAGACAAACATTTAGGGAAAGTATC
The DNA here is from genome assembly GCA_013398115.1 of Falcunculus frontatus. Lineage (NCBI taxonomy): Eukaryota > Metazoa > Chordata > Aves > Passeriformes > Falcunculus > Falcunculus frontatus. The sequence continues at coordinate 381,122 of VZRV01009352.1, forward strand.
ATCCTTATTTTCCCCCTGACAAACTGCAGCAAGGAGTGTGACCACAATTAACTCTCAAAAGATATTTTGCATCTCCAACCTGACATTTTTTTCCAGAGCATTGCTGAAAAAGCACAAGTGACTCCATCTCAGCCTTCTTGCCTTTGTAAAAAGCTCTCAGCGGAGGTCTGCACAGCACCAGGCATCAAAGCCTGACCTCCCAAATTGCAGTCCAGTTCCAATTTCAACCATAAGCCTTAACACTCTTCCAGGCAGTTTAAATCTTTACAGCAAAATACCTTCAGCCACCCAACGCATCAATCCTAAGGCTCGGGGACAAATTCATCTAATTAATTCCTCCACCATTATCGCTACAGCATTTCTTTGGGATACCTTCCTCTGCAAGTTCTCTTGGCAGGCCATTTTTTCCTGTTCTTAAGGCTTATCTCCACCAGCTCCACCTCGCTTCTGCGCTAAGAACCAAGGCCCAGGGCCGGCTGTTCTTTCATGTTGCATTAAGGGCTGAGAAGAAAGGCAAGGTGTGCTTCACTCCGAGCACAGCAATCCCTCCAACGCTGCAAAAGCATTATGTGGAGCCAGCCTGCCGAAATCCTAAGCTCGCATTGGAGTGTGCCTGCAGGCCTGCTTTATCTGGGATGCTTCCCACAGTGTTCACATCCCCTGAGCCAGTCTGTGCCGCAGCCTCACGTTATCGATTCCATAATTACCCTTTAAATCCTGCTACTGTTGCCAGTTACTACCCCTCTCCTGAGAAGTGCAAATGACTGTCAGGCTACAAAATCTGCCTTTCCGAGTTGAAACGGCTGAGAAATTGGAGCTGAGAACCAGATGGGGCTGTGTGGAAGAGACCGAAATTAAACATAAAAGAGAACTGTTTAACTGAGAGTGAAAGTTGTACTTGCTGCACTCCTCACACCCCGCTCCAATTAACAATCGCTGTGAATTAAGCCAGAAGTTGAAACACATTTGAAAATAAGATCTCCCAACATAACCAGCATCCAAAGTTGCTCCGCTGAAAATGGAGGGTTTTTTCCTTTTTTTTCCAAGCGTGTCTCTCAACAAAGGGAAATCAGGATCCTATTCAAACAATTTGTAATAATACAAAGGAGCCTGCTTTCAACTTCTCAATAAACATTCTGAAGGCTGCTCTGGTTTTTGTTTGATGTGCTAATTGCCTGAAAGCCATCAGCAGCTCCCATTCCCGCTCCTCCGGGTGATTATGCGGGATAGCGGGGCTCGTTCCCGAACCTCAGCCCGGGAGGTACCTGTTACCCGCTCCCCGCACACAAAAGGCTCCCCATCCCCATCACCTCAGGTAAACTTCCCGCATCCATCCTGGAACCCCCCGGGCCGGCAGGGACTCTCCCGGTGGCATTAACCCTTCCCGGTGGCATTAACCCTTCCCGGCGCGGCTCGGGGGGGGTCGCCTCGCCGGCACCTCCCTCCCCGGCAATAATCCCAGGCAGGAATTTGCGGGAAATGCTGCTCACATCCCCCGCCGCGGGCGAGGCTGCAGCGGCCGCCCACGGAGGGGAGAGGGCTGAGACCCCCCCAAAAGGTGAGGGGAGGTGTCCCCCCTCAATGGGATTAGGGAGGAGGTGTGACCCCCAAATGGGGGATGGGAAGGAGGTGTGCCCATCAAATGAGGGGGGTGATGTGCCCCCCCAAATGGGATTGGGGCGATGAGGTACCCCCCCGCAAAAGGCTGTGGGGAAGAGGTGTGTCCCCCAAAGGGAGGGTGTGGAGGAGGTGTTCCCCCCCCCAATGAGATTGGGGAGGAGACGTGCCCACGCAAAAGGTGCGGGAATGAGGAGGTGTGCCCCCCAAATGGGATTAAGGAGATGTGTCCCCCAAAAGGACAGTGGGGAGAAGGCGTGCACCCTCCCCAAATGGGGGCTGGGGAGGAGATGCGACCGCCCAAATTGGGTTTGAGGGGATGTGCCACCCCCAAAAGGGTGTGAGGAGGAGACGTGCCCACTAAGTGGGGGGTGTAGGGAGGAGGTGTGCCCCCACAAAGGGGTGTGAGGAGGACGTGTACCGCCCAAATGGGATTGGAGAGGAGATGTGCCCCCGCAACAGGGTGTGGGAAAGAGGAGGTGTGCCCCCCAAATGGGACTGACGAGGAGGTGTGCCCCCCAAAAGGGGCTGGGGAGGAGGTGTGCCCCCCCCAAAGGGAATGGGGAGGAGGTGCGCCCCTTAAAGCGTGTGGAGAGGACATGTATCCCCCAAACGAGGGGTATGGAGGAGGTGTGCCCCCCCAAAGAGGGTGTGAGGAGGAGATATGCCCCCCCAAAGGGGGGCGATGCCCCCCAGCCCCCCCTTCCCGAGGACGGGGGCGCCCCCCCCCATTC
>VZRV01009352.1:383790-418532 GCA_013398115.1 Falcunculus frontatus
GTCAGGCGGGGGGCGGGAGCGGGGTCCGGCCGCCCCCCGAGCCCCGTGTGGGGCGATGCGGCGGCTGCTCCGCTCCGGCTGCGGTGGCGGTGCTGTCCCCGTTTCTGTCCCTCTGAATGTCCCTCTTAGTGCGCGACCAACACCGGGACCAGGCGAGTGGGCCTCGTCGTGCGCTCCCGGCCGCGCCATCCCGCCCCTTCTCCTCCCATCCCGCCCTCGGTCCACGTTTCCCCGCCGGTGTGTTAATTCCCCACACAAATGAGCCGGGAACAAGGGGAAAGGAAGGAAGCCGCAGGTCCCGATGCAGCGGGCTCGGCAGCCCGGGATGGCCGGGCAGGGCTCGCCTTGTTCTCCGCAGCGTCGCTCTTTCCTGCGCCTTTTTTCTCTCCCTCTCTCCCTCACGTTCCCCCGTCTCATTTTTCTCCTCGTTGTCTTTCATCTTCCCTCAGTGCTCCTCTTTTCCCCCTATCTCTCATTTCTCCTCAGTTTCTCTCATTTGCTCTTGGTCTCCCCCGTTTTCCCTTTCTCCTTTATTCTCCCTTGTTCTCCCTCATTTTTCCTTTGCTCTCTGTGGTTTCAGTTGCCCTCACTCTTCCTCATTTTCTTTCCATTTCTTTCCTTTTCCTCTCAGTCTCCCTCATTTCTCCCATCAGTCTCCCACATTTTCTCTCAGTTTCCATTTTCCCCTTGGTGTCCCTCTTTTTTCGTTCTGTTTTTCTCCTTTCCCCCTCAGTTTCACTCTTTTTCCTTTGGTCTCCCTAATTTTCTTTCAGTTTCTCTCATTCCCCCCTCATTTTCTCTCCTTTTCCCCTCAGTCTCCCTCATTTCCCCCTCAGTTTCTATTTTCCCTTCAGTATCCCATGTTTTCTCCCATTTTCTCCCTCAATCTCGTTTTCTTACAGTTTCTCTCCTTTTCCCCACTCTCTCTCATTTTCCCCTCAGTTTTTCTCCTTTCCCCCCCCATTTTCTTTCCTTTTCCCCATCAATCTCCCACATTTCCTCTAAGTTTCCATTTTCCCCTTGTCTCACCTGTTTTTCCCCCAAGTCTCCCTCATTTCCCTCTGTTTATCTCCTTTTCCCTTTGGTCTTCCTCGTTTTTCCCCCTCAGTCTCCCTAATTTTTTTGGTTTTCTCCTTTTGCCCTCAGTCTCTCATATTTTCACCCTCCGTTTCTCTCATTTCCCCCTCAGTATCCCTCATTTCTCCCTTCAGTCTCACACATTTCCTCTCAGTTTGCATTTTCCCCGTGGTCACCCTCATTTTGCCTCATTTTTTCCCTCAGTCCTCTTCATTTTGCCCCTCAGTCTCTCCTTTTCCCCCCTCACTCTCCCATATTCCTCCTTAGTCCTCCCACATTTTCCCCTCATTCCCCTCAATTTTCCCCTCAGTCTCCCTCACTTCTCCCTCAGTTTCTTTCCTTTTCCCCCTTGATCTCCCTCATTTTCCCCTCAGTTTCTCTCCTTTTTCCCTCAATCTCCCTCATTTTCCCCTCATTCTCCCCCTCAGTCTCCCACATTTCCTCTCGGTTCCCATTTCCCCTTCACTTCCCTCACTTCTCCCCTTTGTCCCTCATTCCCCTGCAGTTCCCTTCCCCTTCCCGCCTTCCTTCCCTCTCTCCCCCCTCTTTCCCCCTCCATCATTCTCCCTCCCGGGGAGAGTTTTACCCTTTTTTTTTTTAGAGTTTTAAGTGACAAGTTATAGCTCTCAATTTTGCCAGCCCCAAAGGAACGCGGGACTTATCTTTACAAGTGCAATTGGTGACTGTTTCCGAGCAAACTCGCTCAGAATTTCTTTTTCTCCGTGCAACTTTCTTGTTTGAAATAGTTTGTTGATCTCTGCGAGGCAGCAGAAAAACCCCGTGTTAGCCAATAACTCTGTGTGTCGCTGACTGATCGCCACAGGCGAGGATTAATCGGTTCCCAAATCGTTCTAAAGAGCCACTTTACCTCATCAACCTGATAGAGGATATTAGCGAAGCAAAATGCTTAATCGCTTCAGTTAACAACAACAACAACAAAAAAGAGCCTGATTTGGGTTCCTTTAAGTGCTCCGGTTTTAATTTTCCATGTTTCTGTCTGATGCAGCCCCAAGAGACATCTCCTTGGACAGTCCCTTTTCTTCTCCATTGAGACAGGGCCTCTTTCTCTGGGAGTTCTCATTGATATCTTTAATTGTGAACATTATTCCCATGCACGTGACTCTCGGGTCTAAATCTTTTTATTTTCTACCTCCCCATCTTGGCTATTCACTCACAGCCTCATCACAGTCCTTCTCATGGTGGTTACGTGCTCCCAGGGCTGAATATTTCCTGGGAATGTCTTCGTCTTTCCTAAGCTTGCTCTCGCTCTGCTGAATTTCCACCCTGTGCAAGAGATGTTGTTCAGACACAGCAGACCGTGAGCTTTTACCTGAAAAATTGCCTGCTACTTCCTCTGAAACATCATTAGAATTTGCTTTTTGTTTTAATTTCCCTTAATGGCAATTTTCCCGTGCCTTTCTTTTTGCCCAGCCTGGTGTTAATGGTTGTTTTTGTGCTCTCCCAGTGCGGGACACAGCTGCCATCCTACTTCTGGATTGGACACGGGTCACTCCTCCAGCTTTCTGGGGCGGGATCTGAGCAAGAACTTGGACACTTCCAAGATGGGAAACCCAGAGCCAAGTGCCTCAGCTTCCACATGCACACTGGCAGCCCAATAATTGGGCATTAAACCACATTTTACTGAAGAATTTGGGGTGTCCCATTTGGGGTAAGCACCAGCTGGTGCTCCAAGCGCTCTCTGCTAGGACAAGCAGTTTGGAACTGGACTTTGCTGATCTCCGTGGATCCCTTCCAACTTGGGATATTCAATGAAGTGGCGTGAATGGATTAATTTAAAATGTGCTGGGGTGGCTCTTTACATTCAACTGTGAAAACGCTCAAGGAGAGAAATTCCTAGAACCAGCCTTTGCTCCGCTAGCAGTTCCCAGCCTGAACCGTTTCCAGCGCAACCACTGATCAAACCTACCCCGGTTTTCTTTTCAAGCTTCCCCTCAAAAAGAAAAAAAAAATCACAGCCAAGGGTAGAAAATTTGCCAGGCTCTTTGGGAGCGTGTTGGGAGTTTCGGGTGCTGGGGACGCCGGAGCCAGCAGCCATCCAGGCTTCTCCAAACTCCTAATTTTGCAGGGAGATCTCAAGCTAACGAGCTGTCAGCCGAGTGCCTTCGCACCCGAGGCAGCCGTGGGCTGAGCTCCTGGTTCTTTATACCTATTCCAGCAACTTCTGGGCTTTGCAATAAGCGTCTGCAAATCCAATTAGCGTCTTTCTTTGTGGCTCTGGATGCTGGCAGAGATCCGCTGTGCTGCTGCCATCTACAGTAGGGCCAGTGCCAATGGATAAGAAACAGCTCCGATTTGCATATTCAAATATGCAAATGAGGCACGACAGCTCTCCTTCTTTTTTTTTTTTTTTTATTTTATTTTTCTTTCCAGAGTCTTGCCTCAAAGATCCTTGTCTTGGACTGAAAGGTGTGTGTTTAATCTGGCTTGGCCCATGGTAGGGGACCATGCCAAGGGCTGGTTCTGTCCCGTGAGAGTTGGGGATGATGGAAAATAAAGTGGAAAAAAGACTTTGCACTGCGCTTATCCCTGCCTTGGCCAGGGATGGGAAAGATTTCGGGGGTGTTTTCCCAGGTTCCAGCCCTGGGAAAGGACAACACGTTCTCTCTCTCCTGCCTGTGCACACCACGGATGCTTTACAGGCCGAACGTGGCTGTTCCTGGGGAATCTGAGTAAAGGGACGTTGAGATCAGATGAGTCCCGGTGCTCCAGTGGGGAAAGTCCCGACAGAGCTGATGCCTGACACTCAGGTGTCCCCAGTCACCCGCCTGGCAGAGCTGTGGCAGAGCCCACCCCAGCTCTTGGGATGATCGGAGGAGCAGGCAACCGCAGGCAAAACTGCTCCTCGAGGCACCTCTTCCCTCCCCCTGGCTCCCTTTCTCTGCAGGAACACAGCACTGACCCCCCCAAACACACACACAGAGCCCCCCACCCTCTCCAGCAGCCCCTCCAGACCATTCTCATGCAGCCCAAGATGCCTGAATCGCTCATTTTTCAGCAAAATTTCTTCCCTGTAGGTTTAGCGTGAGGTGGCCTGTACATCAACTGCACATCGACTGCAAGTCCCTGTCATGGTTTTGTATGCCTGCGCTTGTGGCTTGCCCTTCCTGTCTCTGGAGAAACAAGTTTCTTTCACTGTTTTTCATCATTCATTATTATTTTCTCATTACTAATTTGGTTGCAGCCTTCCCTGCTTCCACTCTTGCACTGAAGACCACGACTTCTGTGGTCAGTCTGGGCTCTGAGTGGCTTGGACACCAGCCAGGGAACAAGCAAGGCTGATTCCAGCATGGAAAGAATCAGGCAACGTAGAAAAATGATCATCTTGTAATAGCTCTAAAGGATTTAAAGATTAGGACACAAACCTCACATTTGAGCAGGGTTTCTCTGAGAAAATTCATTCTTCCACTTTGTGCCCATGTGCAATGTGCCTGAGTGGAAAGATTCTCAAGTTCTGGATGTCAGTGACTCCACTGCCTTCTCTTACAGCTGCAAAGTGATTACAGTGGTCTTCACCCACTTCTGCAAAGCACATCCCATGAGCCAAGGGCTCTGTGGTGTTCCCAGGATGAGCAAACCCAATCAAAACCCAGAACTGGTTTAGGTAAGAAGGGACAGAGATATTTCTCCTGGAGTGGACCAAGGCTTTGCTAACAGCAGTATCATGTCCTTGTGTGCAGCCTCTGAAAATATCCTGAACCTGAAGCTGAGAGAGGATTTGATTTCTCTGGGGGTGACCTGGGTGCTGCTTTGGTCTGTGTCTGGCACAGGTCACCTCAGGGTGACAGGGAGAAGCTGTGAGTGAGGGGTGAGTGAGGGCTGCAGCCACGCCAGCTCCTGGTTTGTTAATCAACACTGGGATCCCTGCAGGGAATCCTGTGCCTGTTCCAATCAGCTGTTAACCCCAGCAGTGTTTATTCTTCTAAAAAATTATTTTCTTTTGCCTGTTGTCTGCCTTCCCCTTCTGCAGTTCACACTCCACACTGCAGTGTTCACAGAACATATTTAATGCTGGTGTAGTGTAGCAAAAGCCCAGATTGTTAATAACCAAAAACTCTGATTGCCAAAAAGATACCCCTAGCAACTACTAGCTGCATCTGGGAAAAATTACAGACAGCTTGGATATTCTTTAGTTCCTTATTAATGAAGGACTTTGTGAAAAAAACCCAGCCCACACTGTAATACAGTTTAGCTTAACTAAGTTCTTTTGTGCCCGAGGAAAATCTAAATTATAGCATGCTATAGCTACTGAAAAACGCAGAAGGATTTAAACGTACAATAACCCTCCGAACCAGAAGGAAGAGGGAAAATTTTCTTAGTAAGTGGGAACACAATGAGAATTTATTTTATTCTTTCTGGGTATTTAGTGCTGGTGAAAAGAGCCAGATGAATAGTCCCAAACACGTCACGTCCCTTGCAGATGCAACATGGGCAGCACAAGCGTCCTCGAACTGCCCTGCCAACGTGATCCAGTTCTGAATGAGCAGCACCAGCTTTCTGGGGGAGAAAGGAGCCTGTCACCATTCAGCCCCTGACCCCTCTGCTCCAGGCTGTTAATGAAGGGGCCTCATTAACACCAAAGGTGAGGTTGGCATTATAATGCGCCGCTCAAGTGACACCCATCAATCCGAGGCGCTGGCTATTGAGGTGAGGGCACCTTCCCCTTGTGCTCTGCACACAGAGGTCAGCTCTGGCCAAGTGATGTAACGGCCTGGTGGTGCCAGAGCTGGCCAGACCTGCCACAGGGAGAATTTCACCAGCTGGATTTGTCCCAGGCTGAATACAAACTGCTGGCACGAGGACAGCTGGAGAAGACGGGCCCAGGCACCTCATGTGGCCACTGGAGCAAACACAATCGTGGGACAATAGGAGGGAGGGAGACTCATTGCTGAAATCGGTGTCTGCTCTGCACAGGGCTGCTTTTGGCTGCTGCCAAAGTCTTTGAAAGGTGCTCATCTGCATGCTGAGAGAGAGAGGCCACCTTGTGACTGGGGACTGTCACCCTCAGCAGGGTGACCTTTAGGCCACCGAAAAATACCAGATGAGGGAAAAAGTAGTTTGAAGCATAGAACATGACAGAAGGAGATCAGCAAGGGAGTCTGACCAGCACCAAAGAGCCTGTTCTGAGCTGTGTTCTGGACTGAGGAGTCCAAAAAGTGAGTAGGGATTGCTATCCCACATTACCTGGAGCAGCTGTGGCTGCCCCTGGATCCCTGGAAGTGTCCAAAACCAGGCTGGATGGGGTTTGGAGCAACCTGGGATAATGGAAGATGTCCCTGCCTGTGGCAGGGGTGGGACTGGGTGGGCTTTAAAGTCCTTTCCAACCCAACCCATTCTATGATTCTATGATTCTACAAGTACACTGAGATAGAAGCTCTTCCAAGGCACTCCCAGTGCTTGGAGTGTCCCAGGGCTCTAATGTGGCACTCCAGTGGCTGCACACTCATGCTTGCCCTGGTTCTGAGCATCCTGAGCTCTTCTCATGTTCTGTGGAGCCTTTTCCTCTTGGGACTGGTGTTTCTGCTATTTCCAACCCCAGTAAGTCAGCCTGGTGGTTTTGAGAGCACCTGGCCTTTTCCAAGGGCAATGGATCCCCAGCCCAGTGGTGTGTGATGCTCTCTGCCCTCAGAGCATACTGTGAGACAAAACCAGAGCTCCTGGAACTGTTTTTCAGAGCCTGTAGCATTCCCAGGCTCAACCTGGAGAAGAGGAGGCTTAGGGGGGACCTTCTGGTTCTCCACTACTCCCTGACAGGAGGGGGCTGCCAGGTGGGGGTCAGGCTCTGCTCCCAGGGAACAGGGACAGACAAGAAACAGCCTCATGTTCATCCAGGAGAGGTTTAGGTTGGATATTGGGAAAATTTCTTCACAGAAAGGGTTGTAAAGCATTGGAATGGGCTGCCCAGGGCAGTGGTGGAATCACCATTGCTGGAAATGTTCAAAAAACTTGTGGATGTGGCCCCTGGGGACATGGTGGTGCTGCTGGGTTGGTGGTTGGACTCAGTGATCTGAACCATTGTGATTGATTCCGCGATTGTATGAAGTTAATAAGAATTTCTGATTTTTTTGTGGATTCTGGGTCAGCTGCTCCCATGACAGATTCCACGAAACTGTTTTTCTGGAATGGTGTAAAAAGAGCTTTCAGCTGTCTGCACAGCAACTGCAGGAGGGGTTGCCACATATGCAAATGTATGCAAATCACTCCTGCTCTACCTGGCTCAGGTACGATACCAGCTCAGATAGTGCCCCACGCTGCAGTGGGGGCTATGCCAGCGTGCTGTGACTCAGGGAATTTGGCTGGCCCTGCCATGCTGAAATTCAGCCCACTGAAACTTCATCTTTATCACTGCCATCATTACCTGTGAGACAGGAGTGCCCCTGATTGCAGCAAAGCCATTTTTTAGCAGTGTGGCACATCTCAAACACCCTGGAGCTGGATTTTGTTGCATAAAAGCACAGCCAGTGCAGTTCCAAGGGAGTCAGGCTGGAATATAAAGTGACAAACATGTGTGACAAATGCTGTTTTGACCAACACAGGGAGGACTGAGAGTTGTCACTGTGGAGGCAGAGCTGTAACAAATTCTTTTCTTTTGTTACTCAGGCATCAAGTAAGCCAGGTAATACTCTCCCACGAGTGAATCCACTGCACTTATAAACTTATAAACCATCAATATTTGAGCTGGATGGAGGATACAATCAATTTGGACACATTTCATGCAATTTTGGAAAACACTGCAGGTGCAGGCCACTTGGTTTGGGTGCCTGGGCATTTTTATAGGCCAGGAGATCTATTTTAAATACGTGTGAAATGTGTCACGAAACATCTGACATATGTGGGAAACATATTCCTGCACCGTCTGGGCAGTGTGTGAGGTCACTGGGGAACAGCTTGAAAACAGCAATCATTTGCATATGGATATAGAGTTATTTATTTGGTGACACCGTCCCAGGGGAAGAGGGGCACGGCCCAGGTCTCTGTAGGTCACGGGCAATGTCAGGGACGTTGGACTTGTGAGGAGTAAAATTGTGAGAGCAAACACAAATGGCCGAAGTGTTTGTGCCCGGAAATTTTTATTTGATCCTCATAACAAAGTTTTGTGGAGGGTAAGAGGCAGAAAGAGGAAAATACGTTATTTTTGACCCTTTGCTCTATGGTATTTTAATCAAGAAGAGTCACAGAATCACAGAATATCCCAAATTGGAAGAGATCCACAAGGATCATCAGTCCAACCCCTGGTCCTGCACAGACACCCCAACAATCCCACCCTGTGCATCCCTGAGAGCGTTTGGGTCGGAAGGGACCTTAAAGATCATCTGATTCCAAATCTTGATTAGAATTAATCTATATCTGTGTCTGCCTGTAAGGATGGTAAATGTTATTTAATGTTACACGGGTAAATCGTGAAGCCTGATAGGATGATTCATGATGAACAACACATGCAACTTGTTGCCATTTTTGCTCTGTTTCACAGATTTGGGTTTGATTTCACTTGTCAGTGCTCTGGTGGATGTTAATACTTGGCAATATTAGGATAGCAAACAGCAAAATCTCACATTTATTAATTCTTGCGTTTTCACACGACAGATCTTCATTGATTAATTTTTAAATTGGTCCCAGAAAGCACTTAGTGAGATATTGCAATTTGCACTTTATTGGCATTACATGGCACTATTCCTGGCTCCAGCTCAGCAAAATATATTCTTAAGTGTAAGTAAGTGCCATTGATATCAATGGAATTATTCATATTCTTAAAATTAAACATATGCTTAAACATTTCAGTGAGCTGAGACAGCTGGTCTCTTGTTGAAGGCCTATCTAAATAAATGCAGCATCTACAGCAGATTGTGAGATTTATAACCCCATGCACAACTTAATGTTGAATATTTCAGCATTTCAGGTAAATCTTTGCCTTTTGTTAAATATTTGTGCCAGTGAAGCAAAGTGTGACATTTCAGGATGGTCCAGTTCTACATTTGAACACATCTGTGAAGAACCACTGCAGAACTGAGCTAGTGAATAGGGACAGGAGCAGCTGAGTGTTCAGAGAAAGTGAGCAAAAAAAAAGTGGAGACCGACCCTAATTGAAACCACGTTTTGAGCTGTAATGGGAAGGCACAGAAAAATTAATCCTTCCATTTTAGGTATTTTGATAGCAGCCATTAGTAGAGAATTGAAGTTATTCGAACCACTTTGCCAGACAGAAGGGAGCTGCTTGTTTTTCTTCTGCCAGCAGCAGTGGGAATGTCTTCCCAAGTGGAACCAAACCACGGGGGTTTATAGAAACAGCTGAAGAGATTATTTGATCTTTTGATTAAAACCTCATTTTTTGGTCAGCTGGTTTATTTGCCCAGGTAATGGCTGTGCTTCTCCTTCCCCACATCTCTGTGATCCCCGGTCAAACCCAGCCCTGGCTGTGGGTGCAGCTCAGACAGAAGGACGCAGGCAGGGACCTCGACACCCTGCAAAAACAGTGACAGAGTATTCCCTGGAATGTAGTGACAGTATTCCCTGTCAGCTAGGCAGGACCTGATAACTTCCACCTTTCCAGAACAGCCACCAATATCTGAGAAATCCTGGCATTTATGGTTAATTTTGTCTTCTAAGAAAAAGAGGACTGCAAGGATGTAGGGGAAACAGCAGGGGGAAAAAAAGGAATATCTTTCCTAGCAGTTGTGAAGTGGCTGGGACAGGATTGCCAGACCCTGAGTTGGAAATCCTGTGTCAAATCTCAACAGTTACACTGAGAGTTGAAAGGACAAGACTTTAAAAGGTAATAATTCTTGGAGCTTATCTCTTTCCTTCTTGGATTTCTCAGCCCTTTGTGTTCATGGTTTCAAACTGTTGACTGCAGACAAAGTAGATGAGAACTAAACATAAAATCAAAGCTGAATCAATGTTGGTTTCACATGGGTCCAGCAGAAGGTTCTTTAAATCAATCCTGAAGATTGCCAGGCTGGCACTAAAATCCCAGGACTGTGTGACACCCATTCCCTGTTTCAAAACTACCCTGTCCTTTCTCTCCGAGACACTTAACAAATACAGATCTTTTCCAAAAGGCATAAGCGACACTCCAGCGAAGCAATTTCTTTTCCTGGCATTGTTAAGAGCAGGGACTGAGTTATTATTAATTACTTTTGCATTATTTATGCAGGTCCATGAATGTGCAATATCTTTTACAGATAAATCACTCTGCCTTGAAAAGTTTCCAGCCTGCAAGCCAAATCCTGGGAATCTGAAACAGCGGGAGGCAACTGGTGCCACAGAACAGGTAAATGTTAATCCTTGATGCTGCAGGACTGGTGCCTTATCAAGGTTTTTCTTTCGTTTGTGTTGCAATTGCACCAAACACTCAACTGATGCTGTTGTTTCCCAACCTCTTTAATCTGGCATCAGCTGACAGGAGCAGCCTCCATCCTCTTCCTCATTCCCGCTCCTCCTCTCGCCTCTCTTTTTTGTGGTTTATGCAGCCACATGGAGGACCAAAGCAGGGAAATGATGTGGCAAAAATAAGGAGAGGTTTGTTTTTGGCCAGTCCAGCGCAGCCCCCTGAGCACAGGGGGTTTGCAGGCCCTCCTGCCCTGGCTGTTTCCCTGTGCTGAGCTGGTGTCACACCCATCACACCCCCATGGCCGAGGATCCCGGGTCACAGGGAACCCTCACAACTCCCCAGGGTGTCGAGAAGGGGCCACTGCTCTGAGGACTCCCCCATTCCCTGTTCTGTCCATCCCTGCAGGACCCCTGACAGTTTGTAGGGGTGTTTGTCAGCTCTGCCCCACAAGCTGCAGCCGTGGCTCCCCGGCAGGAAGGACAGAGCATCCCCAGCAGCTCGGGGACATTTTGGAGCTGCAAACCCAGCCTCAGATAACCCTGTGCAGCCCTGGGGATGCCCAGACCATCGTCACACGCTGGTTTCGGGGCTGCTTTGCTTTCTCAGGCTGCAGCTTGGAGCAGGAGGCCCAGCCTCGGGCGCTGCCGCCCTTTTAAAGCTGCTTTGTGGGTTTCTTTTCTTTTCTCTCTTTCTTTTTTCTTTTCTTTTTTTTTTCCCCAGGTTCCCAGGGCTGGGGATTCAGCTTCTGGCCTCATCCAGAAATCCCCGAGGGTTTCAGATCCCCACGAGGCCTCTCAATGTCTTGATCTGCTTGAATAGGCATTTTTAACGCGGCCCCGGCTGTCATCGGGGCCTGTTACAGTCACTCAACTGCAGCAACATTGTTCTCCAGGCAGCAGCGCCGGGGACACCTCCCTTATTTCCATACTGCACGGGGGGATTTGGCCACGGGGCCGAGCATCCCACCGGGGCTCGGTGGCCGGAGGTGGCCAATTAGCCCCGCTCGCCCACGGCCCGGCCCTTCATCCCCTCGGCCGCTCTCAGCATCTCCGGCCCGCGGGGCTGCTGGCGCCTGTCCATCTCGGCGGGTCCTGCCGGAGGTGAAGGTGACCCCCTTTTCCTGTGCCAGGGGCTCCCTGGCAACGCCGCCTTTTCTTTGGAAGCGGCCTCCTCCACCCCCTGACGGGGCTTGGGGCTGTGAAAGCCCCGCTGCACTTTTGAACTTGCTGCCGGCGCGTTCAGTGGCTGCGCGGGGCAGCGGCGGCGGCGGGGCCGGGCCCAGCGGGGACCCGGTGCAATTGCCCAGAAGTTATTAATAGGCTGGGGAAGAATGTGATGGGCCGGGGAAAGGGTGAGGAGGGGGGAGAGCGACAGGGAGGGTCAGCGAAAGGGAGACGGGGTGATGAGGGGTGGGAGTGGTGGCACGCAGGGGAGACAAAGAGGCAGAGAGACGAGGTGGGCACCAGCACGGGCACACAGGGGCATGCACAGGCTGGAGGTGCGAGTTCCCAGTGCCCTGCACCTTGTGCAGCTGTCTCAGGGGTGGCCGTGCTGGCGGAGAGGTGTCTGACCCCGGTGCTGGGGGATGGAGAGGGCAGAGGGACCAGGCCTGGGAGCCCGGTCCATGGCAAGGCATCCCTCACCCAGGATGAAATACTGCTCGGGGTTCATGAGCCAAATTTGCCATCTAGTGGCCCTGGGGACCATTGCAGGGGGAGCCACGAGGCAGCCGCGGCCATGGGAGAAGGCACTGCCCATCACCTTCTCCTCAGAGATAAACCCCAGAGTGCTCCTGCTTTTGCTTTACTCGCAGGGGCCCAAAAGTGGTCCCTGGAGTGACAATACCCTGGTGTGGCTGCGCTGCAGGGAGCCAACCTCAGCCACCCTGCCAGACTTGGTGCTCCCCACAGACAGTCCCTACAGGCTGGGCCAGGACCCAGACCCACTACAAGGCTCAGCTTGTCACAGTGAGCAGCAAGGTGTAGGGAACAGGAGAGTATGCCATAGCTATGAGAGCAACTGTGGGGACAACCTGGAAAACACAGCAGTGTCTTTCTCTGAGGCTCTACATCTCTTTGTTCCTGCAAAGGTAATGACATTTTAATCTTATGTCATAGAGCCCCAGAATTCCAGAATATCCTGAGCTGGAGGGGACCCACAGGGATCATCAGTGCAGCCCCTGGCCCTGCACAGACACCCCAACAATCCCACCCTGGGCATCCCTGGCAGCGGTGTCCAAACGCTCCTGGAGCTCTGGCAGCCTCGGGGCCGGGACCATTCCCTGGGGAGCCTGGGCAGTGCCCAGCATCCTCGGGGGGAAGAACCTTTCCTTGAGATCCATCCCAAGCCCTGACACAGCTCCAGCCCTTCCCTGGGCTCCTGTTCCTGTCCCAGAGCAGAGCTCAGCCCCTGCCCCTCTGCCTCCCCTCGGGAGGAGCTGCAGCCCCCGAGGAGCCTCCCCTCAGTGTCCTCTGCTCCAGCTGAATGAGCCAAGTGCCCTCAGCCGCTCCTCAGACCCTTCCCCAGCTCCGTGTCCCTCCTTTGGACACTCTCCAACAGCTTTGAATCCTTCTGATCTCGTGGTGCCCAAAGTGCCCCCAGCACTGGAGGTGAGGCTGCCCCAGTGCAGAGCAGAGAGGGACAATCCCCTCCTTCAGCCAGCTTTGACCATCCTGGCTCCTTACTTCATCCTGCCCCCAGACAGCCCTTCCAGAAAGCAGAGGAGCCTCCAAGTTACCTTTGTGGCCTTTGGAGATTTCAGAGCTGGAGAGGAACAAGGATCACTGGGGGTTGAGGAGGGGGAAGAGCCTGGGGCAGAGCACACCAGGACCTGGGCCAGCAGAGCCTCTTTTGGGCTGTCATGCAGGATTTCTCTTTATAAACAACTCTCCCTAGGTCAGAGAGATCTTTGGCCACCCTGTCTGTGGGAGTGACTGGCAGATGAGAGGATGTGGTGCAGTCAGAGGAAGAAAAAGATCTTCAGTATAAGTCAGTGTCTACAGCTTTAATACACAGCTCTCCTGAGCAAGACATACATCAATAAATAGAGTTAATAATAATAATTAGAGCAGCCCCAACAAACCCAGCTGTCACCAGTTTGGCTTCAGTGTTTTCCGCTGTGCCCTTGTCAGCAAGGGGTGCTGGTGCTTGACTAACACAGAGGACACAGAAGCAGCACCGTGTCCCTCCCCTCCTCATGGGGATCTGCTGGAGGGAATCTCCAGCTCCCTGAACACTGGTCTGGGCAGGGCCTTCCAAGGCACCTGTGGGCTCCCACCCTGCTTCATGCCCAGCATCACGAGGCCTCAGCTGCTCCCTGCCCCCTCCGCTACCACGCTGCCCCTGCCCGAGGAACAGGAACACGGCCGAGATGTTCCCCGTGTGAGCATCGCACACCCCGCGCCCCAGGGAGGCCTGAGGGCACCCAGCTCTAGCACTGCCTGTGGGGTTCCTCCAGGGTGACGTAGGGCACCACGACAGGCCACGAGTCGCTGGGCCAGTATTCCAGCTTCGGCTTGAACGAGGGCATCTCGTAGCTGACATCAAAGTAGATGACCAGCGGGCAGCAGTACAGCAGGGACATGGCTATCAGCACGTGCCTGCCAAGGAAAACAAAAAGCTGTCTTGGATGGGGGAATTTTGCCTGCTGGCATGGTCACCCTGAGGCTGCAGCCCCCAAAGGTCCCATGAGAGCTGCAGGGAGTGTGGGTCCTGCAGGGTTTGTGATTACAAGGAAATCCAGGCAGTGATGTGTGAGCTGGGCCGGGGACAATTCCTGATGCAGAGGGTGACATAGGGGATTCATTCCAACCATTCCCTATTTCCTGGCTGAGTTATCTGTCACAGCCATCCCAGTGCTTTGTGAGGATGGACCTGAGTGTGCCCCACTTGGGCAGGCACTGAAACGTCAGTTCCAAACAAAGCCCTGCCTTTCAGTTTGGCTGCTAAAATAACCCCAAGGATGCTGCACTTCACACAGCACCCTGAGAGCAGCCACAGCCCTTTGAGAGCCAGCTGCCCACCTGGAGGGATTCCTGGAACAATTTCACTTGCAAAACGCTGCTTGGCTGGTGTGGAGGAGGAGAGGGACATTAAACAGTGGTTAGGGCTGAATCCGTGGGCTGAGTGAGGAGCAGCACCAATAGTGACAGGAAAGGGGGAGAGGGTGGGGAAATAATGCAGCTGAGTGTCTCATCTCGGCTGCTGTTTCTCTGCTGCGGACATTTCAGCCCAGGAAATGTTTGGTCTGGGGTTCCCGGAGCCCTTACCAGAAGCTGTGGAAGTAGGGGAAGTTGATGGCCTGCCAGAGCCAGCAGAGCCACCGGTCACTGATCCAGCTGGTGATGGCCAGTACCCACCACATCACCATGACCGCAGCCATCCGGTGAACCCGCTTGTCATTGCACCTGGAGGACACAGCGAGGGACAGGGAGCAGAGTAATCATGTTGGGAGGAAAGGGAGTTTTAAAGAGGGCTGGTTCCTGTCTGCACATGCAGCAGGGCAAACCCCAGCGAGTTCCTTCTGGAGAGTATTCCTCAGAATTCCACAGGAACTGGGGAAGTGCGGCTCTGGAGAGAGGCTTTCTGACTTCCTGGGTGTGAGGATGATGCTGGGAGATGCCAGCACACTCCTGTCTTTGTCTCCAGACCCTGGTGGGTTCTCCCAGCCCCACACTAGTTCCCAAATGCCCCACAAAGGGGAAGGAGCTGCGGAGATGGCAGCTGAGGGGCAGACTCATGGAATCATAGAACTGTAAAGGTTGGAAGAGACCTTTAAGATCATCACGTCCAACTGTTCACCCAGCACCACCACTGTGTTCAGCCCTAAACCCTGTCCTCAAGTGCCACATCCACAGGGTTTTTGGAAACTTCCAGGGATGATGCCTCCACCATTGTCCCATGGATTGTCCCCACTGCATGGCCACCTGGGCCAGGTGCCCTTCTTGTGCCCCACTGCCCACGGTCCTGCCTGGGCCTCTGCCTGGTCCCTCTCCAGTATCCGTGGCTGCTGAAGGCTTGTCCACTACTGTGGACAGAGTCACTGCCCAACAGGAGCACAGCTGGACCTGCAGGCAACCCCTGAGCCCCCTCCTTACTTCTTGAGCTCCCGCCAGGTCAGGTAGAGCAAGTGGAAGGCGATGCAGTTGAGCGCGTAGGCATTGAGGGTCGGCTTGATGAAAGACATCAAGGTGCTGATCACGGTGGTGATACCAGTCAGCCAGAAGAAATGCCTCCTGAGGGGAGTTGGGGTGAGAGTCAGTGCCCCCAGGGCTCACGGGAGGGGAGGGTGAGGATGGGAAAGGTTCTGCTCCTGTCCTGAGAGGGGAAAAGCTTCTCCAGCACCTCCGGTCTGATTGCACGTGGCTGACCTCAGTGTCTGTGGGGTCCTGGCAGGAAGGCTGAGGCAGCAGCCCCCAGTGGGTCCGTGCCAGACCCGGAGCACAGCCCAGGAGGCAGCTCCTGCCCTTCCATGGTGATGCCAGGGCTGAGGCAGAGCCTCTGCACAGGGAAGGGCTGCCAGGCAGGACGGTGCAAACACACCGATTTGGGCTCGATGAGCAACAATAGGGCTCGGAGGGGCCTTTCACATGCAAATCCCTTCCCGAGTCCTTTCCCTCTCCCCCAGCCACGTCTCCACGGTGAACTCCTGGTGACCTCCTGTTCGGCTTGGGAAGAGGAGACTTGGAGCAGGTCTTTGCAAGGAACTGGGCTGGCTCAGAGAGCTCCAGCCAGGAGGGGACATTCTCTGAGTAAAGCCCTGTGGGGTTCCTGTTTCTGCTGGTCCATGTCTCTC
This sequence comes from Falcunculus frontatus, assembly GCA_013398115.1. Taxonomy (NCBI): domain Eukaryota; kingdom Metazoa; phylum Chordata; class Aves; order Passeriformes; genus Falcunculus; species Falcunculus frontatus. The sequence goes on from VZRV01009352.1 coordinate 400,008, forward strand.
CCAGTGTCCCTATCCTTTCTGCTGAGCTCCTCCAGCCCAGCCAGCCCTCCTTGAAATGAGGGGTGTAACCAGCTTGTCCTGTGGGAAACCCCCTCAGGCTTCAGGGATAGCTCTCTGTGGATGGCAGAGGATGCTGGAACAGATTGACAGCACGAGTAATCAAATGTTAATGCTCAGGAACATTTCATTTCCTAATTGATTTTGAAATTCTCCAAGCAGTTTCCTCTGCAGAGACACAAACACGAACAGCTCCAGCTGAGAGGAGCCCAGCACAGGAGGGTTTTGACTTTTCCTCTGTCAGCACCAAAAGAAGGAGGGCCTGGTCCTAAAGCCCTTCAGTGACCTCAGAGCTGACCCCTTGCAGGGGAACTGGGGGATCTATGGGTCACACACCTCAATGTCAGCATCCCATCCCTCCCCTCAGAACCTGCACCGTGTCCCTCTGGCTCATACCTGGTCTTGATGCACTTGGGGAAGTAACACTGTGGGTACCAGAAGGAATAAGCCACAGCCAGCGTCCAGAGGATGGAGAGCTCATCCAAGAGCTGTCCCACATAGCTCAGGGTCATGTGGAAGTACATGGAGAAGAGACCTGCAAGGAGCAAGGACACCTTGAGATGGCAAAGCTCCATCCTCCCACAAGCCCTGGGAGGTTCTTGGGGGCCATCCCTGAGGATACACCATCCCTGAGGATACACCATCCCTGAGGATACACCATTCCTGAGGATACACCATCCCTGAGGATACACCATTCCTGAGGATACACCATCCCTGAGGGTACACCATCACTGAGGGTACACCATCCCTGAGGGTACACCATCACTGAGGATACACCATCACTGAGGATACACCATCCCCGAAGAGCAGGGCATGGATTTTGGTGTTTGAGGAGGCCAGACTGAGTCAGTCCACTCACTCACACCATGGGGATTTACAGGGCTGGAAGCTGCATATCCACAGCTGGCAGGAACCATGGGCTGTGGGTTTCTAATAGACCTGACTGCTTGGTTACCCACCCAAGTTTTCCCTGTGCTTTGGCCACTGAGACCCTCCAAAGGTCTCATATTGAGTAGTCTGGCAACCTGTCTGGTCTTCCCACAGCCCTGGCACCCACCTACGAGGAGCAGCAGCCCCGAGATGAAGTAGAGGGGCACAGCCCTCTGCTTGCAGTACTGCCGGTTCAGGTACAGCAGCGCAGGAGACAGGACGAAGAAGCTCACATTGCTGATCTGGAAAACAAGAGGCACACTCAGCTCCTTGCACCGACGTGGGCAAGCCCCATCCCAGCTCATGCCTCAGTGTCTCCGTGTGTGAGGATCCTGATCTCTGGTGTAGAGCCTCGTGTGGAAGCAGGGGGTTGCTCTTGGCACAGGGAGAGGGCAGAGGCGTTTCTCCAGAAGCCAGGCTGGAGCTGGCAGGGAGGGTTTCTCTTGCTGTGACAGCAGTGGCTGCAGACAGCTCTGCTCTCCCTCTGGGGCCAGCAAGCCCAGGATGAACTGCTGTGTCCCTTTTGGGTGAAGCTGGTTTATCTTCAGCTGCCCAGTGTCTCCAAGCAACTCCTCTGTTTGCAGCCATCTCCCTCTCCTGTCAACCCAGACCCTCCAGGAGCTGCCTGGATGGCTCCTGACCCTTCCAGCCAGCAGTGATTCGCCTGTGAGGGCTTGGAAGGGTGTGAGGAGCTCAGCCAGCACAGCGAGGCATGGTCAGCAAAACATCCTGAACTGGGAGTGGGTGTGGTGGAGAGCAGCAGGACGAGCAGGACATCAGGAGGTGGGAACAGGCTGGACCGAGGTGACATCCTGTGGTGTCAGGTGTGAAGCCACCTGGCCTGGGGAAGGGAGGTGTTCTGGACACTGGTAATTACATGAGGTCATAAAACCTCCTCTGAACACACCTGGCAAATGAACACGGAGGAATTATTCTGCTCCGGTTTCCAACGCTGCAAAATTCCTTCTTTGACGGGCTTGGATTTGTCTGGGGAGGAGGGGGTGGTGCTGAGGAGGAGGGAGTGGTGCTGGAGAGGAGGGAGTGGTGCTGGGGCTCAGCCTCTTGCTGGACTGGCTGAAGGTGCCAGTGCTTTGGGGAGAGGAGATGCTGATGGGCCAAATGTGGGAGCTGGGGAGGAGCAGTGAGTGCCCAAACCTGGACCTGTCTGCTGGGCCAGGCCCACTCCACCCTGCAGCACGGGGGAGGGAAATCTGAACTAATTTAATTACCCTCTGTGGCTTCTTACCCTGCCTTTTTCACCTGACTTTGCAGGCTCGGGGAAGGGATATCACCGAGGAACGCCGCCTTCCCAGGGAAAATCGTTCTTGCTTGTGAAAGGTTGGGATTGTGGTGCTGCATTTACCTGCCAGACAGCTCTTTGGGGCTCTGAAGCCATCTGCTGAGTGCCATTTAGCAAACCACCAGGGTGACTTTTATCTCAGCCTCACAATCCTTTTCCTTTTATCTCCCAGCTCGATGCTGACCCAGACCCCATGCCTGGAATTTGGCATCCACGGCTGGAGCCTCCCCCCTCAGCAGCACCAGATAAACTGCAAAATCAGTGCTGGGCTTGTGGTGTCCCCTGGGATCCCAGCTTATGGTAACAGGGCTGCAAATCACCGGGATGTTGCCATCTCTCTGGAACACACCCTCTGATATTCCAGAGGGAAACACAATTCACGCCTGATGTGAGGTCTCTATTCCCTTAAACACCGCAGATTCATCTTGATTTTCACTAAGGCCTCCATGAGACAAGTCGATGCTCCCATTAGCAGCAGTTCTCTGGCCGAATGGATCGGTTTTCCATAGGTGCTTGGAGCCAAATCCAGGCCTATTCCCATCCCAGCCTTGAAAAGAGAGGTTCTGCTCCCACTTGCACCCTCGAGGTCAAATTGTTCAGAAACGACCGAGAAATCAAACCATGTGTTCAAGCAACGACCACGCTTCGAACATCTCTTTTCCCGTGAAATGACTAAGGAGGCTTTTGGAAGGCAGGCAGGGATAGCAAGGAGAGGGAAAACGCTTGGGGAAAAGGCAGGAGAGAGTGCAAGTGCCAGCACGCACGGCAGTGAGGAAACGCGGGAGAGCTCCTGATCCCTGAGCACCGGGCATTGCAACAGTGCCATTAATTACATGATAGCTGCGTTATCACTTCATTAATTCAGGACGAGATGTGCAAGATCAGATAGCAGAGGGGAGGGATAACCGGGGGAATTGTGCCAATAGGGTCAGGAAGATAAGAGGGATTCCTTGCAGAGCAGCCAAGCTGGGAGCTTAGGGGACAGCTCCCACCCCCGTGGGGGACACGGGATTTTCATCACTCGTCGGCTTCAAGCCCTGATTTGTAAATGCTGACTTTCTGTCTTCCCTCTGGGATGTGGAAAGCTCCATCTCACATGTGGTTAGGAAGGTTTTGCTCCCAGTACAGTCATTAGAAGTTTCTCTGGAGTTTCTGCTCAGGCTGGGACCCCCTAGCACAGGTTCTATTTAAACCTCTCTGGTCACACAGGCCAGGAGGCACCAGCTCCCTCTGCCCAGGGTATCGGGGAGATAAGGGAGTGGTGATAGAGCCAAGGTGTGATAGGACATGTGAGACTGCCCCTGCCTGAGCTCCCAGCCTGTCCCACTCCCCAAAAAGTGTGAGTTATTGCTCCAGGTGCCTCAGCTGACCCCAACTCTTTGCATCTTTTACCAGGAGAGAAGCGAGGCTGGGATCAGCAACACGGCTCTAACCCTGGTGCCTTGGTAGGATCATCAGGAAAACCCCAACTTGTGCATCTCCTGCCCAAGGTGGAGGGACAGAACCTTCACCTGTGACAGGTGAGACCAGCCTCTGATAAGGATTGAGGCAGGAGCTGCTGCTTTGAGCACAGCAGCAGAGCCCTGGGCTGCTCCTCACTCGAGCCCGGCACTTTCTGCAGTGGAAGGAGATTCCTGCAGGACTCGTGGCAGGGAGTTCACTCTCACTCAGAGTGAATGAGCTTTAGCTGACAGAGGAGCCCACAGGGCCAGAGACAGAAGTGAACACCTCTGAGGCTCTCCAGACCTGTGCAGCAGGTTCCTAAAGACAGGTCTGTGTTGCAGGGGATGAAGCTGCAGGTCCTGACATCACAGTGCTGCTGCTTTGGGGCAGGAAGCAGCAGTTTGGGGAGTGTTTGCAGCGTGCTGGGCCGTGCTCATGAGCACAACCTTCTGGGCAGGCAAGAGAGCCATGGGATTAGTGAGAGTGTGAGGGGGCTGGGACACCCCACACAGCCCTGCCACTGCCACTGAGCCCTGCTCTGGTGGATCTGCACCCTTTATTTCACCACTTGAAGCATCCAGGAGCTCTGGGTGTGCAGCAGTGTCAGATCTGCTGCACAGAGACACCGCTAAGGTGTGGGTGTCATTACCAGCATCCTGGATCAGTCATTTCAGCAAAGAAACTAGGGTAGAAAGACAAGTCCCTGACTGATGACCCTCCTGGAGCACAGTTCTGCTCTCCCCCAAGCAGCCAGAAGACAATAAATTTCTGGGTCACTGAGTCACTATAAATAGAGCTTTGTTGCTGAACTGCATCCAGCCATGAGCCACCATGCATTATTAGGTACTTAAAGGTACTGTTTACATTCTTTTCTCATACCCCTGGTGCTTATTTCTAATAAAAAGCATCCAAGCCAAGCAGTCCTGAGAGAGTGTGGCTGGCACAGAGCAATCCCCAGCAGCACATTTGCTGCTGCTGGCACACAGCTGCTCTGCTCCAGCCCCGGGCAGAGCTGGGAGAAAGACATTGAAGAGGATGCTCTGTGAGGAAACCCTGCTGATTTAGTGATCCAGGAGGCTTGGGAAGGAGCTGGCTGGCTTCCCAGCTAGTCTAAAACCCTGGAAAATTGACACTGAGGTAAATATTGGTATAATGAATTCAGGGCAGGCCCGTAAGGCTTGCTGCAGAGAGGCAGCAATCTGAATATGGGGAACAAATGAATGGGGAGAAGAAGGAGAGAAGATGCAGGCTGTTAGGATCACACCTGGAATAGTGCCCTGAGCCCCTGGATCTGCAGGATGCAGCCAGCAGGGATAGCTACAGATCTCAGCCTGCTCAGATTTCTATAATTCCCCATTTAGGGCACATCGCAAGGAGCCTGATCCTGGGGGAGATCTCAGAGCAGGAAGGGGGGGCCCTGTGCTGCTGCAGAGGGTGAGACCCAGGCTGTGGAGGCTGAGGAAGGGACCCAGGCAGTGCCAGCCAGGCTGTGCTGCTGAGGAAGGGGTGATGCCCATGTCAGTGAGGCTCCTGCCCTCTTTTGGTGGCAAGGTCTGGCCCCGAGCACAGTGCAGCCTTGGGGCTGTCATCAGATGCTCAGATAATGGAAGATTTTAGGAGGGTTTGCTCCTCTGCCACCCTTGTCTGGACAGGAGGTCACCAGCCAGCCCAAGGCAGGCAGGGTTAGATTCCTGCTGCTTTCTCTGCATGGGAATCATATCCTAAAACAGAAACTGAGAGAGAATCACATCCTAAGACAGAATTGTTTCCCTCCCTTCCTGCACAGGCACTCTGCTGATCTCCTGAGCCTGGCAAAAAGGACATCATAAAAAACTCTTTCTCTGCTGAGGAAGAGGTGCCCAGTGTCACTTAGAGGAGAACAAGGGCAAGTCCAACCACTGGGAAAAAAATCCTGCAATCCTGCTTGTCCACATCCCTCTGTCCCTCAGTGTCACATTGGTTTTTATCTGCATGGAAACATCCCCTGGCGAGGTTTTCCTCTCTGTGCCTGAGTTCCACACAGTGAGAATTCATCTCAACAAGCCCAGTGGTGTGGAATGGAAACCTGGGAGCTGACTGTGGCTACCAGGGACCTCCATCCAGGGCTGGGCACCTGGGTAGGATTTCCAGGATTAGCCACAGAATTTAGAAACCTCTGCCACAAAATGACCCAGGCAGCTGAGAGTTAATGTTTTATGGGAATTAGAGGGCCTACCAGGGGTAGCCGTGCATCTGGCCACACCAACGGGTGTCCAGCAGAGGAGTCTGACACAGAAGTGCTTTTGAAGAGCTCCTGAGATAGCTGTTGGTGTGATAAGGATTCTGAGCTGCTCTGCCAGTCTGGGTGTAAATGGTATCTCAGCTCCAAAGATGTTTTAAAAAGGCTGCCTTATGCACCAAACTAGGACATGAGGCATATTTATCTCCTGGAAGGAATTCAGACCAAAACTTTCACTTTCAGGCTTCATGCTCTTGGTGGAAATCAGCCCATCTCCAGTGTTAGCACAGAGGCTTTGGGCACTTCCAGCTGCATTTGGAATGGTTTGGGTTGGAAGAGACCTTAAAGATCATCTCCTTCCACCCCTTGCCATGTGCAGGGATATGTTCCACTCAACCAGGTTGCTCCAAGCCCTGAGATCTGAGATGCTGATGTGAGCATTGAGTGATTTCTGTATCTCCTTGCTCGTTATGCCCTGCTCTGCACCTCTGAGCCTGTGCAGCAGCAGCAGTAAATAGCAAACAGCACAAAACACCCAGCTGGATGCCACAGGGAAGCAGGATTTGGTCTGGCCTGGCAGATCTTTCTTTGTTGAGTGTCTCAAAGAGCAGTGACTACACACAGCCCCCTCCTCTGACACCCTAGCTGGGCAATTAGAGCCTGTAGGACTCAGGCTGGGGAATTATCGTTATTACAGGTAATTTATTAAAAGCAGGAAATGCTTTAAAAAAAAGAGGAAGAGCCATTTCCATGAGAACAAGAACTTCTGGTGTTAGACGGTAATTGCCAAAAGTTGTAAACAAGGCCTGTGGAAGGCTGTAAATCCACATGCCTCACACCCCTGAGAGCCTTTAATTGCTCCAAGGGAGCAGGACATGCTTGGAGAGGCTGCTTATCTCACAGAGCTCTGCAGGCAGATAGGGATGCTCCAGCCACAGCACTGGCACTGGATGCAGCCTGGGTGATGAAGGATCACAGGAGGTGAAACTGGCTCATGCACCAGCTTCCCTCTGCGCCGAGTTCCGGATTCCCAACCTGCCTGACACGGTTCATGGAAGTGCTGCCTCTCGTTTTGCCACTCCTGTACATTTAGCTGGAATATATGAGCCCTGTGTGGGACTTACCCCGGTTGGCAGCAGAGCTGCTGGACTGGTATAACAGGATCTCACAGATCTGGGCTGTGAAGGAGCTCTGACAAAGTTTTCTCACTGGGAATCAACCCCACAGACACACCACAAGCGCCCCTGCCCCCAGCACGTTTTGGGGAGAGACAGTTGTAAGCATCGAAAGTCCCGTGATTTACCTGAAGCTCAGAAAATGCTCCCCGTACCAGCACCCTCCAGCACCAAGAAGTTCAAAGGAGTGAGGAGGAAGAAAGAAAACAGGGATGTCCCGTCCTGTCTGGATCCCAAAAGCAGCTCCTGGGTGCCTGGAGCCGGCCCCAGCCTCCCTCAGCCACTCACGGTGTTGTAGTACTCAGCAATCACCGCCGAGCGCACGAAGTTGCTCTCACACCAATCCACCTCGGCACTCTGGTAGGAAAATATGCTCGGCATCGTCGGGCACCTTGGGGAAAGGAGAGGAGCAGGTCAGTGGTGTGCACGGGGAGGGAGAGGGCTGCACACCCTAAGGAGACCCCGCTCCTGGCACGTGTGGTGCCAGCCAGCCCAGCACAGCCTTACCCGGCTACCGAGGACTCATCCTCTTCCCAACACACATCCTACTGCAGAACAGTTCCTCTCTCCCCTCGATGCAGGAGCTGCAAATCGCCCCAGAAAATGCTCTCGGACTCTGAGGGTGGTCACCAATCCATGGCATTAACATCTCTTGTCAGGTGCCGTTGCTGCCACACGGTGCTTCCCCATTTCAGCCCAGTCCTTGTCACCCTGTCTTCTCCCTTCTCCTCACTTTCTTTATGACTCAGACCTTCCTACCAGGAGGACTTCCCTGAGCTCTGAGTTACCTCTAGGGAGTGGACAACCCTACAGAAGTTGGTGCTCATTGGCTCTGTTCTCTGCAGTTGTTCTTCAGCATCTTCCCGAGGGCTGGAACTTAGCTCGTGGGAGCTCAGCCCTGGAGCACCAGCACAGACCCTGGTCATTGCCCGAGTCCTGGGGCACTGGGGGCACTGGGAGCACTGGGAGGTGCCTCTTCACTCTGAATTGGATTTCACTTGGAGTGCACTCCCAGGCAATCTCCATCCTGGTTTCCCAGTGACAGGGATGGGAGTTTGACACCTCCGGAGAGTTCTCCACTGCCAGACCCAACCTCTGGTAGTGGCAGAAGCTGCAGCTACAAATGGGATTCTAAGAAAAAAGAAAATCTAACCTTCTGCCTGGTTTTCTTCCCCGTGTTAAAGACTTTCCTGTCCTCATTGTTCCTCAGCACTCTTTCATTAATTTGAAAAATCAGAAGTTCTGATCCTATTTTGATCAGAAGATTCCTATTTGTTTTTGGTTTTTTTTTCAGATCCTTGAGACTTTAGAGCTGTTTTTGAAGATGGGTGCCAACCTTAGAGGCATCTGGAAGCGCCACCAAACCCACAGCAGCTGGATTTTTGGTACAAAACAGAGACAGAAATTCCCTGGAGCTGAGCAGTTCAGTCTCTGGATGCGGTGTGGGACTGACCCGTCCGTGCTGCCCCAGCCCCACAGAGTGAGCAGGTTTGGGGTGACACCAGCCAGGTACCGAGGTGACACTGCTTCAGTGCCATCTCTGAACTCCGGAGGCTCTGGTGGCAAACAGCTTTCTTTGCTTCTCTTTGAAAATCTTTTCATCTCTAACGCAGGGAAGGGAGGTTTATCCCAAACCCACTCATCGGCTGATGCTCTTGAGGAGAAACTCCCTGTTTGCAGCGGGACGAGCCGAGCCAGCACCGTGCCCAGCAGTCGCCGTGGGTGTGCAGCGGGGTGAGGCTCCCACAGCTTCCTTCGCCTCCCTTCCCGAGCAGTTCAAAGGGAGAAAACACAGGAGGGTGACACCAACACCAACGAGCTCTTCTGCAGCTCCTGCTCCGACCAGACGAACCAATTCGGGGTGAAGATCCACTGTGCCTTTAGAGCTGTGAGTTAATGATGGCCTCTCCTTAATCCCGGCTGGCTGCTTCCCAGAGCAGCTGAGATCACAGCAGGCAAATCAAATAGGTGGCAGGCAGAAGGGTTTGAGGACTGACTCTTCGTGCTCCTGGGTTTCTGTGGGCTCCTTCACACCATAGGGACTCTCTCCTCATCTCTCATCGCTTCTACAGCGAGGCAAGGTGAAAAAAGAATCGGACCTGGGATGGCAAATCCCACCTCGTGGCTGAAGAGATGTCAGCTGAGAGATGGTGAAGGGATGGAGAGACAGAAGAAGAAGAAGAAGAAGAAGGAGTAGAAGAATGGAAGCAGTGATGGAGCGCCCAGCACTGGCTGCTCGTGTCTCCTCCCAGCCTGGCTTACCTGTGATCCCTGGATGGACCAGCACTGCTTCCACACACTCCGGGAGCTCCAAGATTTCCAGCAAAGCCGGAGCAGCGACCTGCCCTGCTGCTCTAGCTCCGAAGGAGTGCCCACGGTGTGAGCTCACCGCCAGCAGCCGCCAGAAAATCCCCTTGCTCCGTCCTTAGGGAAAGTGTCGGGATGGGACAGGAGCCATGTGCACCCTCCAGGCAAAGCTGGGCCCCCACAGGAAACATATTGGCTGGAGGGGTTTATATCCGTGCCCCCAGATGGGCAGGGGCAAGGAGGCAGGGCAGGGAAGCGTGAGCTGGAAGGGTTGGAAGAGCGGGGTGGAAACGCAGCCTGAAATCATCCGTGTGCCCCCGGGCAGGTTCCCCGCGCAGGCGCACGCACCTGGTCCTGGCCCTGCTTCTCCCAGGGGAGGGAACAGCCACACAAACTCCCTTGCACATGGGGAACACCCAGTACAATGATTTTCACCAAAAAGTGCGGAGCAAGGTGATGCTGCCTCTTTCAGGATTTAAATTCGAGCCACTTCTCAACTTTTCCCCTGTTTTATTATCAAAAAGAATGTTGTTATCAAATCTCACTCCTTCTAGCTGGTTTATTTTGTTATTTAGTTAAAGAGCTTTCTGAACAGGACACCTTTGGGTGACTGCTTCACAAATATTTTCCTCCTGAACCTCATTCAGGCGTTCAAGAAATTTGGCAGCAATTAAACTTCTCCCCCCAAAACAACATTTTTTCCCTCTGTGTGGAGTTGAGAGAAATATGTTGTTTTCTTAAACATGAAACTTATTATTTGGCCAGTGCTTCCTGGTGGAGCAGGGGAGACACCACAGGCAGAGTGAGACCAAGCTCTAAGGTGTCCCTGTCCCTGTCCCTGTCCCTGTCCCTGTCCCTGTCCCTGTCCCTGTCCCTGTGCTTCATGAAGAGTAGGGATCACACAGCAGCCTTTGCCGTGGAGAGAAGCTCTTTGGGACGCTCAGCCATTTATTTTGCTGCTCTTATGAAAACGAGCATCCCTGGGAGACCTGGGCTGTGCCAGGGCTTACAAAAGCCCCACAAATCCACCTGGGTTTGGAAATGAGGGTAATTAACCACTGCAGCTGATGTTGCACCATGGAGGAGCCTCCGTTACGTGGCACGAAGTCTAGGCTGGGCATCCTTCTAGGACAGACTTGGAGCAGAGGATCTGAGGGAATCCCAGAGAGCTGTTCCCACTCCTGGATGATGAGTGGGATTTGCTTTTTATTCACTTTGAACTCTCAGTGTGCTCTGCAAGCAGGACACCGAGCTCCCAGGCTGGAAGGAGCTCCTCAGTTCCACAGGGAATCTCAGAGAAGCGAGCGGTGACTTGCCCATCCCACTGGGAAGGGAGGCAGGGAAGGTGGCAGAGGTGGATTTAGGAAGAAGAACCCACACAGATGATGCCTGGTCTGTGTGAACATCTTTGAAAAGAACGAGTTTTCCCACCCCAAAACCTCCGGCATCCTTGAGGTGAGCCAAGTGTCCAAGCATCCCTGATACATCCTGTGCCACACAGTGGGGACATAATTGGGGAGGGTGTCACGGGTCTGCATCTGCCCTGATTCATCACCAAGTAGGTCATAAAGAGAGCTGGGTTTCCTGCTGAGTCCTCCTTCCCAGCTCCTGCTGATGTTTACATCCTCCTGCCTGTGGTCAGCAGGGCCGGGGATGCTGAGGATGCTGGGGATGCTGAGGATGCTGAGGGTGCTGGGGATGTTGACATGGGGGTGGGCTGAGGACAGGAGGGTGCCCAAGGAGCTCAGGGTGAAGCTTCTGGGCCTCTCATGTGAGAGTAACACAGAGACCCCCCAGTGCTGGGCACTGCTGAGGCCTCAACCCCAATCCTGGGGCAGATTTGGGCTCCTCATGACCAGAAGGACAGTGAGGGGCTTGAGCCAGGGATGGGAACAGAGCTGGGGAAGGGGCTGGAGCCCCAGGAGCGGCTGAGGGAGCTGGGAAAGGGGCTCAGCCTGGAGAAAAGGAGGCTCAGGGGGGACCTTGTGGCTCTGCACAACTCCCTGACAGGAGGGGGCAGCTGGGGGGGGGGTCAGGCTCTGCTCCCAGGGAACAGGGACAGGACAAAAGGAAAAAGCCTCAAGTTGCTCAAGGGGAGGTTTAGACTGGAAATTAGAGACATTTTTTTCCCAGAAATGGTTGTAAAGCATTGGAAGGGGCTGCCCAGGGCAGTGGCAGAATGGCCACCCCTGGAGGTGCTCGAAAGCATTGAGGATGTGGCACTTGGGGACAGGGGTCAGTGATGAACCCAGTGGTGGTGCTGGGCTGATGGTTGGACTTGATGATCTTAAAGGTCTCTTCCAGCCTTAAGGACTCTGTGATTCCAATCCTCCCTGTGTTTGAAACTTCTTTCTCTCAGAGCTTCCTCCTCAGTCCTCACCTCCTTGCTGAGCCCTGCTGCCTTCTCTCCTCCTGTCTCCTCCCCCGGGACACCTCCGCGCAGCTCTGTGGAGGTCGGTGACACGTGGCATTCCTCAGGGACTGTCCTGCCCCCTTGGCTGGTCCCTTCCTGCTCCCTGGGACTGGTGCCCTCTTGCAAGACCCCACATCCCAGGCAATGTCCCAGGCTTTGTGACATAGAACAGGCTTTAACCTGGAAAGCCTCACCCTGGCTCCTGTGCCACTCTGTCACCCCTGGGGCAGGCACTGGGCACGAGGGTCTCACTGGGACAGCTGAGAGCAGGCAGGGGAATCACAGAATCCCAGATGGTTTGGGGTGGGGGGGACCTTAAAGCCCATCCAGTGCCACCCCCTGCCATGGGCAGGGACACCTTCCACTGTCCCAGGTTGTCCCAAGCCTCATCCAAGCTGAGATGGAGCAGGGGCTTCACGGGAGCTGAACCAGCAGCCTCAGGGTGCAGCTGCCAGGGTTTCATAGCTGTGTGCCCACAAGCCATGGTGGGCAGGCAGTTCTGCTGCTGGTGCCACCAAAAACAGGGAACAGGGGACTCTGGCAGAATCCAATCTGGGAGAATCCAGTTGCTTAACTCGAGGCTGGTCCTACCTCCTTTGTCCTGTGGCACGTTGGATGGAGATTTCCACCCTAACTGCTGCTGACAAGGGACTTTTTTTAAGAGATACCAATTGCAGCATCTGCGGTTCAGGGCCATGTGTGTTTATTTACTGCTTTGGCTGCTGTGGGCAGAGGGGCAGCAGCAGCAGGGCAGGGAGGATGAGGTGGGAGTGCTGGCATCCTGCATTCCCGCTGCTGTTGGCTCAGCACGGGTGAGTCAGAGCCCTGGGGTGCGTGGAGACAAATGACTTCACTCCATTCTCACAGCGAGCAGAGGGCAAGCCAGGAAGGCAAACCAGGCATTTTGGCTCGCTATTGCCTGGCTGCTTCACTCTGTCCATGCCCAGGAAGGCCCTGGAGCTGCCTGGACAGGCTCCATCCCACTGCCATCCTCAGCTTTTGGTACTTAAGCTCCAGGGCTGCAATTTCCTGCTTCCAAGTATGAAAACACGGGCAGGTGACCTGGGAGCCTTGCTAACGTTGAACAGTCAGATAATCTCTCTCATTCCTGGCTCCACAGGGCAAGAATCACGTCCTCTGCCTGGCTGGGAAGCTGTTTAGCAAATTGTGGTCGGGAAGAAATAACAAGAGCAGCAGGAGATGTGCTAATGCTGATGTGCCTTGCCCAGCCAAACAGGAGCATTTGCCTCCATCGCTGCCTCAGAGCCTCTCAGGAGCAATGTCCTCACTCCTGTTCCCATCTGCAGAGCTGGAAATATCTCTGTGTTTCCTCACCAGGCAGAGCAGGGGCTCCAGGCAACCAAAAACCATCAGCAGCAGCAGCAGGAGGAGCAGCAAAGCCAGGAGCACCCCCACACCGAGGTGTGGCTTTGGAGCCTCCAGTGCCTGAAACTCCTGCTCTGTGCAACACCTTGTGCAAGTCAGCCTCCACAGGGCCACGGCACAAGCCTTGTCAGGCCCCACAGGGCTGGTCTCGGGGTCCAGGAGAGATTCCCCACCAATCCCTCAGCACTGAGCAATCTCGCAGGCAGCCCGTGATCTCCGCTCCAGGCAGGATGCCATTCTGGGCAGCCCAGGAGGCTTTGTCAATCTGACCACCCCGGGCTTGTTTTGAAATCCTGACAGGTTTAAAGCAAATGCCGTAATTGCTGATGGTGACAGCGAGAACGGGAGTAATTAAAAGGACGTTCTCCCAGCGCTGTCATCTGTCACATGTGCCTCCAGCACAGCGATGTGTGCGGGGAGGCTCTGCCTTGTGTAACTCACAGGGGGCTGCTGGGGCTGCAGGGGCTGAGCAGGGACTTGCCCCGTTCTCTCCTTCTTGGGATGAAAATATCTAAATCAAGAGGGAGAAAAATCACCTTATTCTTGGCCGTGCACAGCACAGCCAGGGCCTTCTCAGCCAGAGGGGCTGCCTGGAGTCCCGTGAGGTTTCGGATTTAGCAGCCACAGAGCAGGGAGGAGGCTCTTGCCAAACCAAACCCCTGCACTCAGCGACTTGTCACCCTTATTTCATAAAATTCTAGAAGAGTTTGAGTTGGAGGGACCTTAGAACCCATCTCATTCTACCCCCTGCCTTGGGCAGGGACACTTGCCACGAGACCACGTTGCTCCTGCCCTTGAACACTTCCAGGATGGGACATTTGCTGGAATGTTGCCTCTGAAGAGATGTGAAAATGGAAGGGGATGAAGAGAAAGTTCCTTTTCGCTGGGGCTGAGCCTGCAGCTCCCCATCCCCGCTGGCAGGGCCTTGGCAGCAGCTCAGAGCCAGGGAGCTGTGTTATCCCACGCCACAGTCCTGCTCGGAGTGGCGCAAAGCTTTGGCAGGAGACCCCGGAGGTTTGTGCAAGTCCTGGGAGAGATTTGATAGCAGAGTCTGCAGCCAGCCCTGGGAACCAGAGACTTCTCCATCCAGGGCTGGCTCTGAGGAGACCCCTGGCCCCTCTGTGCTCCCTGCTCCCCCCTGGACAGAGAGCAGGAGCTGCTGCCTCTGCTTCAGCAGTGGGAATTGGAGCCTTAGGAAGTTCCTAAGAAGGCAGAGCACAGGTTTGCCTCCTGCCTCATCTTCTGGTGGTCAGTGATTTAAAAATTCCTTAGCTGGAGGTCCTGGGCCATCGTGTTTAACCAGTCACAACAGGCCAGTCCTGCCTACGTTTATCTGAGCCTTTTAAAAGTTATTTTTGTGGTTATATTCTACAGCAACAAGGTTCTGTTTAATTAGTGCTGGCTGGAAAAGCATCTCCTCTTAGAATCCCAGAATGGTTTGGGTTGGAAGGGACCTTAAAGCTCATCCCATTCCACCCCTGCCCTGGCAGGGACCCCTTCCACTGTCCCAGGCTGCTCCAAGGCCCATCCAGCCTGGCCTTGGACACTGCCAGGGATCCAGGGACAGCCACAGCTCCTCTGGGCACCCTGTGCCAGGGCCTCCCCACCCTCCCAGGGAACAATTCCTTCCCAATATCCCATCCAGCCCTGCCCTCTGTCACTGCCCCCTTGCCCTCCTGCTGCCTAAAGGCTGCACTGGGAGCCCTTCACTTCTGGAATGGGAAATCCCAAGCAGTTGTTCCCTGTTCCTCTCCTCTAGGCACCCCCAAAGCATCCCCTGCCACATCCCCATCCCACCCTGCTCGTTCCCAGTGCTCATCCCTGCGCCTTGTGGAGTTTCCCATCTCTGTTCAAGGAAGTACATCCCATCCCAGGGGCTTTCAAGCTCTGTCTGCCTACATAAATAAAGGGAGTTGGATGTTTGGTACAGTCTCCCCTTTGAAAACAGGAGTTTGGTGCGAGTGCCCCGAGGGCACAGAGGGGCTGCAGGAACAGGGACATGGTGACACTTTGAAGAGCCCCCGGAAAAACCTCTTGGAAGAGTTTGTCACCTGAACTGGCAAAGCCTGAGAAGGGCACAGAGGTGCAGGAATGTCCCTGGACATTCCCCCTCTGTGCACACTCCATGGGAAGAGCCTGATGCCATTTCCAGGGCTGTGCCAGCGCTGATCTGTTGGCAAACTTGTCCCCATCTCCCAGGGCTGCCCCAGGGACACTGGGAACCACCAAACACAGAATCACAGAATCCCTGGGCTTGGAAAAGCCCTCTAAGGCCATCAAGTCCAACCATCACCCCAGCACGGGCAAGGCCCCTGTTAAACCTTGTCCCCAAGTGCTACATCCACAGGGTTTTGGAACACTTTCAGCCACAGTGACTCCACCACTCCCCAGGACAACCTGTTCCAGTGCCTTCCTTTCCATGAAGGAATTTTTCCTAATACCCAATTTGAACCTCCCCTGGTACAATGTGATGGGCAACCAAGGGTGTGATGGGCCAAGCTCTGTGGAGAAGATGTCTGGGGACACTCCTTTTATTGGACATTCACCCTGGCCCTTGCCAGCCCTCGCCTGCAGAGACATTTCCTTTCTTCATTTAATAACTTCCCGATTCTCCACCACCTTGTTACTCTTTTAATTCCTGCCTCTCCCTGTAGGGACTAAAACCCATCTCCAACTAATAAAACCAACTAATCCCGAGAGTTTGAGTCTTCAGGCAACTCCGAGGCGAAGCTGAAAGGCCCAAAATAACCCCTGGCTGCTGCTACTGCCTCGACTTCCTGCTTGCATCAGGATGGAGTTTGGATCAAAACAGCTCCGGGCTGTCAAATCAGCCCTGAGGAGGATCCAGCCACCCCATCCCAGCTCTGGAGGCACACAGTGGTGTGAGGGGTTGGCATGTGGGAGACTGGGGAGGGTGACACCGGCACGGGGTGCAGGAGGAGCCTGGGGGTTCTCCCGTGCTCCTGGAGCTGTTTCCCAAGCCCAGCTGGACCCCGAGCAGCTCCTGCCTGCCAGGGATTCTCCCACACCCTCGGAGGGAGGGCGAGAGGGTTGCACAAGGCTGGTGACAGAGGAGGAGGCTGCTCTGGCCTCCAGGCTAAGCCCATGCCTATCTCCCCTGTTGTCGAGACTGGGAAACTGGAATGGGAACTGGGAGAGGGATCCATCCCACCCACAGTGAGCCTCTCCCTGTGGCACTCTTGCCCAAAGAGGGATGTTTCCCAAATCTTATTTTCGTGTCCTGAAATCTCACTGCAGGCCAGGGAGCAGAGCACAGCAGCCCCCTCGTGCTTTGGGACCACGGAGCTGATGAGGAGGAGCTCCAGCTTGTCCAGGGATGCTCTCACTCCAGTGTTTCTCCTGCAAAAAACCCAGGATATTAGCACAAACTGTGGGAGTTAGGGGCAGGAGCAGCTCTGACTGAGCAGTGCTGTGGGAGGAAACAGAGAAATCCTGATTTTTTCCCACCTGTTCACAGAAATTCTGCAGACAACTGTAAGCCCAGGCCAGAGAAGGGAAAGACCTCAGAGTTCCCCTGTCCATGGCCACGCTGAGCAGAAGTGTCACGAGCTGGCTGAGACCTGATACACTTGAAGCACAATCAAGGTGGCAGCAAAGTGGTGCAGGGACAGGACACGGTGACGTTCCAAGGGGGATGTGAGTGCTGCTTCAAGCCCTCATTTGTGAGCTATAAACCCCAAAGTGGTGACATTTGAGGATCCTACACACAGACCTCTTGTTTGCATGTGTCATAATCCTGGACTGAAGTTCCCTTTGGTGCTCCTGGGGTCTCTGGAAATGTCATCCCAACAGATGCAGCATTATTTAACCCTAACCAGGGGTGCACCTTGGGGCCTGAGGCACCTGGAGTCCATTTCCCACCTGTGTTTCGTGCCTGTGTAAGCTCCCCGGGACAGGGGGTTTCTCTGTGGCCTCTCTGGGTGTTGGTTCCTGTACAGGTGATCCCGAATCCCTCAGCAGTGCCAAGCAGGAATTGCCACCGTGGTTGTTCCTATGTGGTCTGGCTGAGCTGGGGGACATTGCAGGGCTGGTAAAATCTAGAATTAATTTTTACCAAGTCTTGCAAACTGCCTGGGAGGTGCTGGGGCAGCTGGAGGTGAGGTGCAGGTGAGGTGGGGACAGTGCCCAAAGGCAGCCCTGGCTCCCCAAATCCCACCCCAGGCACAACCCTGCTGTGTCTCCCTGGGGCTGTAGCCAGAGTCATTCCCACCCTCTCTTTCCAATGGATGTGATGCTGAATTGCCTGGGAGCAGCTGGGTCCCGGCTCTGTGCAGGGATGATGGATCAACACCTCCCCTGTGTGGCTCAGCCTCCCTTGGAGAGATCGGGCAGGGATCTGCCAGGTGCCTCCAGATCCGCTCTGAGATAGGGGCCGGGTGTTGTTTCATGGTTACACGGCAGAGGGATGCCAGAATCCACCGCTAATTACTGCACAGCTGAGCTAATTACTGCAGGGCACAGAGGCAGCGGCTGAACAGGAGCTGGTGTGTGCCCAGGGGAGCAGGAAGGCCACTGGCACCTGTCTTGGATCAGGAGTGGTGTGGCCAGCAGGTCCAGGGCAGTGACTGTCCCTCTGATGGCACTGCTGAGGCTCCTCAGGTCCTGGGGATAGGTTTGGGACCCTCAGGACAAGAAACACACCGAGGGGCTGGAGTGTGTCCAGGGAGGGAATGGAGCTGGGGAAGGGGCTGGAGCCCCAGGAGAGGCTGAAGGAGCTGGGAAAGGGGCTCAGGCTGGAGAAAAGGAGGCTCAGGGGGGCCCTTGTGGCTCTGCACAACTCCCTGACAGGAGGGGGCAGCCGGGGGGGGGGTCGGGCTCTGCTCCCAGGGAACAGGGACAGGAGGAGAGGGAACGGCCTCAGGCTGGGCCAGGGGAGGTTTAGGTTGGAGATCGGGAGAAATTCCTTCTCGGGAGGGGCGGTCAGGGGATGGCACAGCTGCCAGGGCAGTGGTGGAGTCCCCACCCCCGGAGGTGCCCAAAAGCAGCGTGGAGGTGGCACCTGGGAACGGGGGCTGGTGGTGACCGTGGCGTTGCTGGGTCAAAGGTTGGACTCAACAGCTCTCGCTTCAGACCCTTCTGCCAAGAGCCCGGAGGGACCCTGGGTGCCACCCAAACCCTCGGGGTGCCCCCGCCTCGTCCCGAATCACAAAAAGCCGCCTGGAGGTCGCACATCCCACACTGGCAGCGCTGGGTCGGGAGCATTGACGTCATCCCAAAACCGCATATCCCAAACCCGCGTATCCCAAACCCGCGTATCCCAAACCTGAGTATCCCA
>VZRV01009356.1:0-26204 GCA_013398115.1 Falcunculus frontatus
TCCCCACTTTTATTTATAACACAGCCCAAGACACACTTGGTTTCTGGGTCCCAGCGCACACAGCTGCAGCATGTCCAGCCTCTCATCCACCAGCAACCACAAGTCTTTCTCAGCAGGGCTGCTCCATCTGCTCATCCCCAGCCTGGATTGATACCAGGGGTTGCTCCAACCTAATGCCTGAAGAAGGGGGCAGTCCTCAGTGCATTCTACTTCAACACACTAATCACAGATCCATCCTACCACATTTCCATGATGCCAATAAGATCACAGCCCTGCAGATGTACATGAATCTAACTCCTCCTGTTTATTCCCCATGCTGCATAGAGGCTTTGAGGATCCCTGATGCTGACTGTCTTCATGTTGGGTCCCTGATGAAACTGATTGGAGTGGCTGGGGTTCCTTTGTGCTGCTCTCCTGCTGACCCGAGATCCCTCTCCAGGCATCTCTTGATATCCAGGTCTTCAAAAACAGGGCAGTGGCGTGTGGGGGCATGGTAAAGACTAAAAAAAAATCCCGACACACTTTATATCAGGGTAAGAAATACCTTCATTTTTATTGTGATCATGAACAATAAAATATATTATTTGCTAATATTGGAACCTGCATGTCACCATTTGTGAAAGAATGCAACATTATGCTAAAATTGCACTTAGACGGTTTGTTTCTCAACTCACCCTCACCATAAAATAATAATTAAAGCTATTAAAATTTCTGATCAGGATTCTTAGATTGTTTGGATGAACTTTCAAGACAAGCAAATCACTTACCCTTCTTATGTAGTTCTGCATTATGTACAGGCACACAGCACCATAGACATAGAAAATACTGATAGCATAGGGTTAAAATGCTTCTAAAATCGTGGTAGCTAAAATAGGCCTTGGGAAGGGGAGTAGGCATTGTCTTTGCTAAATCATGTGAACCTGCACCTGTGTTCCCACCTGTACGGTAGATAACAAATGCGATGATTATTTAGTAATCAAAAATAATTATTCAGTTGTAACAAAGAATCACGAGAAAGGGACAACAACAATGGAAATGCTGTGGAAGGGGGACTTAAATTCATGCTCGGGTGGAATCAATAGAACAATAGAAAGTTAATGATCAACATATGATTGTATAACAGTTACATAAGGAGAGGGTATAAAATGTATCTATCCCAAACCCAAGTCGGAGTCAGATTTGGGTCTGTACCCCTGATTCCCAGAGCTCTTCAATAAAAGCACCTGCATATAATCATGCCGTGATTATGTGTTTCAACGCTAATACCATACAAGGGAAATCAAAGGATGCTTTGATTTTAATCTCAAAATCAACCATTGTTCAATTCATTTTGTAAGTTACAAGAAGGGATACTGGTGGGGGTTTAAGATTTTTCCTTTTGTTTTCTTTCTCTTACAGAATTTTCTGCCATTTGTTGCTAAGAAACAATAACAACCGGTACTTAAGAGAGACAAAAGATGTAGCCACAGTGGAGGGGGAGGAATGCAGCTGGCTGCTACTCTCCTACCTGAGGGTATTTTTCTCTTGGGAAGGGCAGAGTTACTGCGAGATTTTGGGCTGGGGGGAAGGGGCTAGGCGGAGCCTCTAGCTGTCTTTTCGCTCTTGACATTGGAGGGGAGAGAGGCTGCCATCACTGTGGGGAGAATTTGTCACCACCATGGGGTTCCGTCTCCTGCTGTCATCACCTACCGTGAGTGAGGCTCCGCTCATAAGAGCAGCCGTTGAACTGGGACCTTATTAACACCCAACCTCACTAGAAAGGACCCTCACCATCTACTCAGGTGCCTCAGGGGAAAACCTGGGATCCCGAGCCCCTCCCCCTTCCAAGGGAGCCTCTCCCAGCTGTGTTCAGGAGCTCAGCTGCCACTGCTCTGGGTTTTTTGGCTCCACTGTAACCCCACACCCCCTGCCTGCCGGGATACCCCATGGTTCCTGCTACATCTGTGGAGTTTCTGATACATTTCATTTACTAATCTGGGATCTGCTCGCCTCTGCCCTTCCAGCTTGCTGCTTTCGAGGTCCCTGCTGCAACCCATTTCGCTATCCAGAGGGGCACCAGAATCAGCTGCCCCCCATGAGTTTGTAAAGGAAGCCTCTTTTCTGTCTCTTCCGCCGGCGTGTCCGCCATTACCAGTGAGGGAGACGCGGCTGAGCTCGCGCCACAGCGCCCCCTGCAGGCGCGGGGGAATCATCGCACCCCCCCCGCCCGGCCGGGAGCCACCAGCGCCCCCTGCTGGCTGTGACCGGAACTGCACCGAAGGGGAAAGTGCCTGCGGCCGAGAGAGGCTGGCACTGCCTTCTGGTTCTGTTTGTTGTCGCTGCCCTTGTTGTTGTTTGTTTGCCTTGTTATACATACTAGTAAAGAACTGTTATTCCTTTTCCCATGTCTTTGCCTGAAAGCCCCTTAATTTCAAAGTTATAATAATTCAGAGGGAAGGGGGTCATTTTCTCCACTCCAAGGGAGGTTCCCACCTTCCTTGGCAGACACCTGTCTTTCAAACCAAGACAGATACTTAAATTGTCCAGAATTCTCCACCATAGCCCTTATTTACTCCAACTAAAGCGCAACCAGAAAATACTTCACTAAAAACTAGTAAAGAAATGCAGGCACAGTGAATTACAAAAAGATAGCTGCTGTTAAAAAAATTACCTTCCATTTCTCTTGGGAATCACTCCCCTTCATTTTGCCTAATATTTTCCTAAACAAATCTCAAGTCTGCTTTCTTGAAAGCTCTTGGCTTTTCACCTTCCCACCCTTCCTGCAAATCCTCAATCCAGCCACCACCTTATGGCTACTGCAGCTCAAGCTACTGCCTGGAATCATTTTTTTCCACCAAGTACTGTCTGCCTTCTGCTTGTGACCGGTGGGTCAAGTAGAGCGTTAGCCATGCTGGCCTCTTTTACACTGCATTAGATTCTCGCAGACACTTGTGAAGGCAGTTCAGCAGCAGACACTATGAGAAAGCTGCTTCACACCCTACCCTGCAAGGGAATATGCAGCCTTTGCCCCCACCTCCTCCACCTGCAGCCCTCCATGGCAACCTGAATCCAAAAAAACCCACTGCCTTAAGAACAAAAGCTATTTCAACATATAACAAGTCTAAAAGGCTCCAGCTTCTCTCTACTTCTGAAGCACCAATTAGGGGCTTTGAACTGGAACTCTCTGGCCTTTCCCATGTATGACTATTGCTATGGGAAGGGAAAACAGACCAGCACTAAACCAAGCTGCAGATTCCATTTGCTCCAAGAGTGATGCAGCCTGGCCCTGGAGCTTACCTTGCATTTGTCAGACAAAACTTCCCTGTTTCAGAGCTTGCAGTTTTCTTTACTAGGGCAAGAAAAAAACAAATTAGTCTTGTATGTGCCATACATATTTTGTATTTTTGTATTTTGATAAAGGAGACAGAGGAGTCCTGCAGTCTCTGACTGAGGAAGATTTACAAATTTAGTGTTTGTTCCACTTTTTCTCCTTCTCCAAATCCAAATGGACTCCTTCGCAGAACTAACTACATGTACGAGGAATTAAGGAGGTTTGGGCTGCTGAATCATACTTCTGATGGATAATATGGATTAAAAAGCAGTTAAACAATTGCACACCAAAACTCAGCTTGTTTCCTTATTATAGAGAGAAAGATGCTGGTAATGTATTTTACCAATTGCTTTTGTATATCAGAATAGTTTCCAAAATTGGTAAAAAAATCTGTAGCTCATCCACAATTTGCATGCTATATAGGAACTTAAACATATATTCACCACTGTTCATCTTTCAGAAATGCAGGTTTAAGCAGAAACGACAATATTTATAACTGCAGCAGAGGTTTAATTATGAAGGGTTAAAAGGATCATTGGAATAGGATTTCATAATGAAAAACATTTTTTAAATGTTAATGGAAAATTGACTCTTCTTTACTATAACCAAAAATAATGTTAGAGATCATGAAGTACCAGAGATCTTGCTTAATTGGCAGTGATCTTGTATAAAGTCTTAACCCTGGTCTACAGTAATTGAGCCCAAAGTCCCTTTAAGCTAATACTAGAAATTGTGTTTTTATGGGTTCTTATAAAGTATGACTTTTTTTTCTTCAGTGGTACTCTGCAGGGAAGTGAAACAAAGATTATTATAATTTTAAACCAATTAAAGATCAGTCACTTCATGTGATCAGTAGCTGTACTCTATTGAGATGGCATTTCCAGCCTCACACAATGTCATGAATATGGAAAAACTTACAACCAAATTATACTTTGGTGTAATGATAGGTTTTCTTCTACTGGTACACAAATGAAGCAATGAGATATACAAATCAAAATTGTCAAATAGCATTTTAATGCCTCTGAGCAGCCCCAAGTTAGGTAGGTTTCCAAAAAAGCTACCAAAAAGACCTTTAAAATTAGAAGAAGGATCACAAGTTGTTTTGCCTTCTCCCTCTACAAAATGTCGTCTGGATCAGTTAAAAAAAATGATAATTACCTTTGCCCCTACCCAAAGTAACAGAATTTTCAAAACAAAATTAGAAAAAAAATCTAAAAAAAATTACTGGTTCCAAGCTAATTAAATATCTTAAGCTGCCTCGCTTGTTGTAGGAAAAGCACCTAACTCCCAGGCTAATTATAGTGCTTCTCATGGACACCATGGTGGCAGACATTAGGAGGGTGAGTACTTTATAACATTGATGCACACTGAGATTTAGCAGTCGGGTATGAACATGAAGCCTGGTCTGTGACAGTGAATACAACTTCGAAAATAAAAGACAGTGGCAGAATTAGTGAATGTAAAGAAATAAGTATTGAGGCCATACATTAATAAATCAAAACAGAAGTAAAACAAGATTTGTCTTATTAAAAGCCTATTTATCAGTTGTCTCTGGGAAAACAAGAATCTGTCTAAAAGTTATGCCAGCTAACGTTAACTACAAAACAGAACTTGGGTGCATATTTCAAATAAAAATAAATCAAAGTAACAAGCATACCACAGAAATTATCCCAACTTTTTGAAATACTGGACACAATCTTCCTGCAAAATCTGATAAAGACAAAGCCTCAACTCCTGAAGATCAGATGACAACATAATCTGTATCACTGGATTTAAACATTTGAAACGAGTGTTAATCTCTGCAGGATCACTGCAGAAGAAGCAAAAGCAAACCAAGGTTCAGTTGAAGAAGTAATGTTTTATGGCACTAAGGCAGCTCTATTAGCACCTGCATTCCAATAAAGGATAAAGTGAAGTGGATTTGAAACTTAGATCTATTGAATCCAGTACACATTTTAGCATTTCAGATAAAAAGTGTTTCAATAACTAACAGAATGAGAACAACATTTGGGAGTGTTATTACCATAACTGTACTTCTGCATATGAGGTGCCCCAATCTCCACATGGCTAACGAGGCTCCCAAGTGCAATAAGCATGCACCAGTAATGTCCAAGGCCCTGAAAGACTAGAAATTAGATTAGAGTAGATCATCACAGAGGTCCCTTTGGCCTGAAAGTCAAATAGTGTGTGCGTGCAGTTACTTTTCTTCCCCACTAGTCTTTTGCAATATGCACAAAACATTTCATATAGATTGCAAGCAAGCAAAGAAATCAAGAACTTGAAACAAAACAGGGTTAATTCCTATAGCTTGAATAATTCCTACATTAGCACATTTACCCCAGCACCGTGGAAGATGTGCGTAGGATGAATCAATGACACTGCAGAATCAGACACTGCAGGCAATGATGGTGCAATATAAATTCTTCTTAACATTTAATTATGTTCTCCTCAAGATGCCATGGGGATCTGCTACACCTCCTGGCTGAACTGTACTAGAGATGTCTCAGTTTCTCTGAACAGGAAGTTTCTCACATACTTTCATATAAGAACTTCTCTGGGAGTAGGTTAAGTAGAAGTCACACAGGATTGAATTTGCTGAGACACCCTGGGTGAGATGCCACCACCTGGGTTTTGCTAGCACTAGCAATAAAAATCTTGCTTTCTGCAGCCTGAAATGCAGCTTAGACTTTCCACTGGAAATTTACAGATCAAACTCTCAACACAGCTTTGTGTTTAGTAATTTATTTTTTAGGGCATGTTGGAGAAAAAAATTATAACTTTCCTTTCATTACTTTCTTCAGTAGTTCACTTTCCCTTCTGGAAATGCTTTTGCTTTCTATTCTCATTATACTCTACCATGTTGCTGATTTTCTTCCCTTTCTTTTCTTCCTTTGGGTTAAAGCAATTAATAATAAAAATCACATGAAAGCCAGAACTATAGAGGAAACCCTGTAGCCTAAAGACTGCGCTTGGCAAATCTGTCCTTCACCTGGACAGGTCTGGTGGCCTGGGGAGAAGACAGGAGATGAAAATTAGCAAATCTCTCTGAATCTTCAAAGCCAAAGGAGTCCTGCTGCTTTCCAGGCCCTGGGAATCAGTGGGGCCATCCCCACAGGAGAGAACTGCTGCAGTGATTACTTTGGGGGCCTTTCGTAGTCTTTTGGAGACACGTTTCCACAGAATTTCATAAGGCCATCTTTTTCCAGGTCTGTCTTAAAACACAAAACCTGCAGAAGTCCAAATGCCCTGGGCAGTGCTGCAGCCCTGGGCAGTCATTACTTCCCTGCTGCCAACAGCAGCTTTCAGAGCTCACCTGAGTACCCCCCATCAGAGGGACAAGCAGCTCCAAAGGCCTTCACAAGCCCTAAAGAGAGACTCTGTACCCATGCTGTGGACCTCCCGCCACACTCTTTTGTCACCAGGATCTAGAGACACAACATATGCATCCCCTTCAAGCACAGAAATGGTTCTTTGGATTATTTTTCTCCTGGTTATTCATAATTTAGGAGTAGCTGCTCACTGCTCTCTGTACAAGTCAGACTGTTTCTGGCTTTGCATTACTTCTGACGGTGCGGGTAATAATTCACATGACATTGTGTTTCACAAATATTAAATAATCAATTAGCATTAATAAAACGGACCTTCCACTTCCCATTTCTGCTCATGAATAGGTACATCAGCCCTGCATTGGGGAACAAGTTATGCATAAAGCACATCTGCTGTATGTCCAGCTTTAAATTATAGCTGCACGGTTAATTGAACACCCCAATCTAATCTCCCTGCACCGGCAGTGCAGCACACTGTACTGCATCAGCATTTTCACTTGAGCTTATTATTTTAAACAACTACAATAAAATACTGACACCAAAGAGAAAAACAGCATTAGGGGGAAATATTTAAAAACAATGGCCCTGTTGAGATCACCAGAAAGGGTTCTATTTTAACAGGCTCAAGAATGGCATTTTTCGTATTTCAGCACATTTTTACCAAGCTACTCCTTTATATTCCCTGAATTCTTAGTCTGTCCTATACGAAGGCTATCTTAAAGAGGATATCAAGAACAGAACAGTAAAATCACTAAGGTCACAATGATATGGAAAAGTTACCTGAATTAGATAGACACTTCAGTCTGTGCAGAAAAACATGCTATGAAAAGCCAGTGTCCATAAAGGAGACAGAGGAGTCCTGCAACTTTATTCGAATAAAGGGAGAGAGTCCACTGGGACATACATCTGTGGGGTTTTCTCTGTCGAGGTTTTGGAAAATGCAGCCTCCTTTTATCCTAAACTCCCAGCCGCATGTTGCCCTCTTCCTTTCCCCATCAGCTGAGGTACTAGGAAGGGACAGCCTTCCCAAACTGCCTACCACACATTCCCCCCTTGAATATGTAATGTTTCCCCAAAGTGCAGAAACTCAGGCTTGTGTGGACCCATTTGTCTGTTCCAGGAGTCAAACTGTGGGTTCTGTAACAAACCTGTGTCTTGAAGTTGGTAGAGACATTAAGATCCACTCTTTGTAAAGACATTAGCACGCATCTTTCCTATCAAATCCATTTGATGTTAGCTTTTGAGGACATGCATTTTATATCACATCAACATAGAAATGCCTGTTAGTACTTCCTACTCATTCCTAAAATCCTAGTGGTTCACAGAATTAAAATGATCTTTTTTCACTGAGTACATAAAGTCCTATACCAATATTCTCACAAACCCTTTGGTATTACCAGTTTTATATTTATTGGTATTTCCACTGATATCTGATTGCTTGACTATGTAATCATTAGCACTACTAAGTCCAGAAAAAGTCACTTTATTTTACAAGAGGGACATAATTTTAATAAAAGGGCCTTTTCTGAAATTCAGCCAAGCCCAATCCAAACCAGCTAAATCAACCTTTAAGGTTTGTCCATTTTGACATATAAATAAACTACCTGTCACACCTTTAATCCATATGTTGCTTTTTCTGTAGCTATTTGTTGCATGGATTGTTATCTCAGTAAGTGCTGGCAATAGCTCCAGACCTCCCTGAGGCACAGGAGAACAGCCACCTCTTGCACTTAATAAAGCCTGACAACAAGGGAGCCATCAGCTATGTCAGTGTTCCAGGTCTTTCTCAGCAAGGTTCAAAACCAGAGCACTCCTTTCACACTATAATGCTGAAGGAAAATGGCACTAAAACAACAACACTCACCACAAATACAGACCCTTAGCACCAACTGCCAGCACAAACTATTCTCACCTATTGCAAACAAAACACATACTAACAAAGAGCACAGAAGGGTGTGAATAGCTACTACACTGTCTTAGGGAGTCTCTGAGCAAGTATATTCTCATTTTTAAAGTTTTTTTCTTTCAAAACCAGTTAATTCTATAGCAAATCTCTGAATTCTTTTCAATGCAAACTGTGTCTGAATTGTAAGTCAATGGAGCAAATGAACTTATTCATGGGGAATGGTTGGAGAAATCCTAGTATTAGGCAACAAAGGTAACACTTCATAGTAGGGACATGATGAGGACAAAGTACTCAAACCCTTCTATTCTCAGTCCTCTCACTAAAAAAGCCGGATAGTGACAACATCTGACTCACCTTCCAGTGTCTCAGGAACAACACATGTTTAATAATATAGCCAGTCAGAAAACCTCTTCTTCAGGCAGGAGCATGCAGTTGGATTCCAATGGGAAGATGATGGTGCTTAAGGCAAGCAGAGAAACCTGGAACCAGGAGCCTTAGCTGTTTGCTCACAGGCACAGCAGTGGTTGCTGCTGCTGTCAGTACTGGCAGCACACTGGTCTGCACTGTTACAGGGTTGGAAATGTGTCATTAACAAGTGGACTGGAATAGCAAAATTCATCAGCTTTCTTTCTAATGTCTACAGACAGTACTCAGGGGCAATATTAAAGACTCAATGATCATTGCTCACTTTTAATCTGCTCTCTATTCCAGACTAATTTCCTTTAGTGAGCACAACTGCATGTCCAGATGAACTCAAACAGCAAACAAGCACAAGGTGTAGAAGCCACCTGGCTCTAAATCTGTATTGAAGGGTCAAGATTTTCTAAGTATTCACTGATACAACCAACACCGTGGATAGGCCACCGCTGACACAAGAGGGTAAACTCTAATACGGATTAGAAAGATGGAAATAGCCTGTCACACTAAGAAGGTATTCTGCATGCTACCTAATAATTAATCTGTTTAAAATACAACAGGAGAATAATTTTAAATGTCTGTTTAAAATTCAAAGAGATGAAACCAACAATAAGGTCAAATTTAGAAAGGAGAAATAAGAAGAAACAGAAAGCCAGCTATTATGGCTCCAGAATGATTTTATAAACATCCTCTATTGAATGAGGCCTGTCGTGGGTTGAACCCGAGTTGATGGACAGATCTTTCAACCAGTAGCGCTTATTGAAATTTACATATTTAAGCCCTGTGGAGACACAGGAAGTGCCCTTTTGGTTTTGAACCTTCCGCTGGGGGTGGGGGGGGAGCATCGGCACTGGGCTCCGTTTTTCGGAGCGGCCCCGGGCCTCCCCTCCCCCGGCGCCGGGACACAGGCCCCAGGTGCCTGCAGGAGAGCCCCTGAGAGCCGCGGGCAGCTGAGGAACAGCCACAATGGCTGCAGAGCTGAGACCTCCCGGAGCGGCTGCTGAGGAACCACCCCCAGCCCCCACATGGCCCGTGAAGATCCAGCGGGAGCTGATGGAACTTTCTGCAACCAACCCAGCCTATACTGAACTGTAAAATAACATCAAGTAACGAGCAGCATAAAGGGAGTGAGGCTTTCTCCATCGTAAAGCCCGAACAACGAAGACTGTTTGTCATCATGGCATCTTCAGGGTCAGAGAGAAAGAGAAAGTGAGTGAAGCTGAAGATGGCGGCGGGGAAAAGAGGGCGGAGTCGCGCCTTTCGCGCGCAGCTTAAACCTGCTTTTTTGCAGACCGTGGTAAAAACTGTAATATCACAAACTGGTTTTCTCTTTAATCCATTCAAAGACGGGGGGGATGAGAATTCTGTGTGCAGCCTGTGAGAGAAACAAAGGTGACCACGCCAGGTTACCCAGGAGCTGTGAGAGGTTGTGAGAGACTTTTTAAAATTTCTGTAAAGAAGAGAGCTGTTGTTTTCAGGCTGGAATTTGTCTATCCTTAAATGAGACTACCCCATGTGTGGCCCATAGTGACTGTGTGGAAGAGACTGTGATTTCTTTGCATGGGAGAGATATTTTTTTACAGCAGCAGATTTCCGGGCGGGGCTGTTAGCTGGTGCAGTTTGGGAAACCATGAAATGCAAAAGAGACCTCTATTCCTCAAATAAAAGAGAGAGACTTAAGAACTGTAAATGCTGACCAAATCCCATGTTTTGTTATTATTTGTGCGAGTTGGGTAAAAGGAGGGTGTCGCTGTAGCTCCCGAAGGTTAAAGAAACGACACAGTCCAGGCACCAAAAATGATCTGAAGTAAGGAAGCTCATTTAATGGAAAATTGAACAGCTTTTATATGTTAATACGCAGAAGCGTGTTGAATGGCATAAAGTAATTGGTCCCTTGGCCATCCACCCCTCGAGGTGATTGGCCAAGTTCTGAACTCTCAGTTTCTAGATGTTTTTCTAGTTACAACCATAACAATTCTTGAAAAGCAACTGCAGGTGTAGAAGTTTACAAAACTGTAACATTGTTTTAAATTCTTTACATGGGAAAGACAAAGCTTTCACAAAATGCTGCAAAGGCTAAAGAAAATGCCCTGCTGAGGCCTTTTTCATATCCATAGGAGAGGGGTGCTGGAGAAAAAGGGGGTTTTGTTTTAATCTCTTATTATTTCTTTTTACTCTTAATTCTATTAGTAATAAACTTCTTTTTCATATTCTTTAAGTTTGAGCCTGCTTTGCATTTCTTCAAATCTCCTATCTCACAGAAAGTAAGGAATGCGAACTAAACCACTACAAGGCCTTATACAAATTAACAGAGAAGGCTCTCCAACAGAGCCAAACCAGCAGGTAGGATACAAATACAAGTTAACAAAAAGCAACTGAAGAGCAGCTTGAAGGTATTAAATTAAACTTTCAATATTCAATATATAAGGTAAGTTCTTCATAAGACATAGAGAAAGCAAAAATTAAATATTAGAGTAATAAACTCACAGCAATTGCCTCACACTGGAGATCTACTTCCCCAGTGCCCAAAGAAATAAAAGCAAATGGTAGGAATAGTAACAGAAAGGTCAGTGAATTTACTAAATTGCTTTTTTTAAGCCTCTTACCTTTGTTTTAATCATAAAATCCCAAACTTAAAGTAGGACCATACTATGAGTCCCTCTGGTGTCTTCCCTTCCTGTGCAAAGAGCTGTTAAAAGAAAAACCCCACACCATCAGCAACACCTCTTTTTTAGCATCACATGTACGGAGGGCAGCATGGGGCTTGGCTCACAGCTCAGGTCAGGTGCCCAGCAACCTTCATCTGCAGTTCATGAGTTAGATAGCTTTAAATACAAGCATTGATTTCAGGACCAAATACACAAACTACTAATTGAATTACAGCTGTAGGAGAACTATCTGTAAATAAGACATTGCAGGAGTTTGTACATTGTCACCCAGACATTTCACATTTGAATTGGTAGCCTGCATGCATATAATGCAGCAATAAATGGGCAGATGCTGTTTTTAAGCCCCTTAAAACAGAAAAAAACACAGCAAAACAGGAAAAGGACATGAACAGAGATACCAGTTTGCAACATATTTTTCATCATTGCTTTTATGGGATGTTGACAGTCCAAGTTCTTGTATGGAATGGAGTTTTTTGGTACAATTGGAGATTGATAAGGAATCCCAAGCCTGTGTCTGACAGGTTTTTTTGGCTATATTGAATTTTAAAGGTTTTCTGAAGTTGAAAAATTACTACATTTGCTAACAGCATGTTATATTTGTCAACTGTGTGTCTGCAGGAAAATGACTTTGCCATTCTGTCAGAAACTGTCTGCTTTGGGTGGTGTGATTAGACTTCAGCCACTGGTGTAGAAATGTAATTCTTTCTTGCAGTTCATTGCTTTCCAGCTCAAAGGTTTATTCGTGGACTATAGATTCTATAAGACCTTAAAATGAATTGTGGGTGAAGCAACTGTTTATAAAAAAATCAATCCTGATTGCATGTTTTGAATAAAAATTCACTTTTGCACATAAGTGTGTTATGAGGAATCTTTATCTCACTCAAGCCCAAAAGGGAGCACATGGCTGGCAAATAGCAAAGGAATTGAGTTTCTCTCTTTGCATTTTTATGAGTAGAAGCTTGCAATGTGTAGAGAAGCATAGACATGCCAGAGCAGCAGACTCGATACAAACGTTAGCAGGAAACAACCCATGGAGAAACGGGGGTAAGCCCATCTCAGCCTAGGAGAGAAAGGCAGGCTTCAGAGTTCAGTGATCTCTACTCATACCTGCTCACTCTGCACAAAAGTTAACAGCTGGGACTGATTTCAAGGTCAAGGGTGTAACATGACCTTTCACCTCCTGACACAGCAGAAACTTATCTCTTCACCCCATATGGCTAAACTGGGCCAGAATAAGCTTGCCTTGTGGTGAGTTATCTTAGCTGAAAACATCCTGAGCCAGCAATAAACATCCTGCCTTGAATGCATGGGAAAAGATAAGCAAAAATCCGTGACTGACAGATACAGCACCTTTACAAACTATAAAAGACCACTATAATTTTCATAAAATCATATATCTCTCACATACCCTCTGAGTATGTGGAGAGTTCTCCTCTAAAGTGGAGACGTCCACCTCAAGTTACTTCCCTGCAATTGAGAGGAAGGAGACTTCTGCACACCAGTGTCATTTGTTGGTAAGTGACATTGGCTTCTAATCGATACTATTTCTTCGCTAGCTTCACTAGTAGTATAGGTACCTTTTATTGTGCACTGTTTTTTCTATCTACTAGTAGTTATTATTAGTTCATCCTGTGTAGTAAGTAAGCCTGTTAAAGCCTTATGTCTGTTTTTCCCTGTGTCTATTCAATGAATAATTCATGTTATAATAGACCTGATTGGTCATTATTAAGAACTTGCGAGCGAGAGTGGTTTTGGGGTGCTGGCTGCCTCAGTAAAGCTGCTGTCCACTGCCAGAGACCTGAACAAAGGCAGGAGCTGTCTAAACTCCCTCATCTCATTCATAACAAAGGGGAATCTTTTTTCAAGAACTGTGAAAAGCAAAAAATGCAAGTAGGTTTGAAATGATTTCAGGATGACCCACAATGACTGTTGGCAAAGGGACCTCCCCATCCCTGGTAGGCATCATATGTTTTGGAGGACTCAGCAGAAAAGACTCGGTGTTTCTCTCCTAGTTGGAGGCCAGGCTTGGGAAGAGTGATATGGAACATTAAGGCTGAACACCTCTACCAATACACAGAGAGCTCCTTTGGTGCCACCTCTGGCATTGCATCACGCCCCAATCACCCCACAGACATCTATTCAGGCCTTTACAAGTTGCCATAAGAATGTCTGAGCACAAAAGTCTGGAGTCCTCTGCTCCAGATGTGTCTCCAACTGTGCCTCCTGTCCTCTGGCCGGGCCATAGGTCCCTGAGCCCCTCGTTATACAGAGGGTCAGCAGGTTACAGCCTTTGGTCCCGGTCTCCCCCAGAGCTCAACCTGCAGCTCCACTGCAGCTGCTCCTGACCTACCTGCACTGAAAGGATTCTTCAACAAGTTGTCACCATGGGGTTTTTTTCTGCCAGGGGTAGAGAGTTTTGCTTTTGAACTTACATCTTCAAGGTCTCTGCAGACATCATCACCCTCCAGGAAAGTCCTTGCAGAGACTCTACCGGTGACCAGCCCCACTGCCCTCCCCTCCTGTAAAAATACAAGTGTGTACCTTCCAGATTCTATTGAACATTGTAAGAAATAAAACATTCTCTGTGGATCTAGGGAGTACAGATCCCAGTCTTGATGGCACCTATCTCAAATAGCCAGTGAGTAAAATATGAAAAGCCTGGAGTTATTAATCTGTCATACACTGCATGACAGCTCTTGAAGATACTGTACCCACCACAACAGCTAATCTTTCATAAGGCTAATACTTAATCACTAATATTTTTGTTAGGCAGAAAAACAAAAAGACTGAGTCCTGTATGTATTACATAATCGCTACCTAGGGATGAAAGGGATTGTTTTCATTAACCTTTCATTCTTATAAAAGGACAAAAATCAATATCAAATTTATTCAGGCAAGTGAAAAGCAATTTCAAGTGATTTCACAAGGGATTTCACTACCATCGCTTTTTTCCTCTCACAAATGCTAATAAAAAATATTATGATCTGTCCTAATATAAGACAAATAGAAAAAGCAAGATACTGTCAGCTCCTCAAAGGCACAGGATGAAACTGCCTTTTTGCAGCTGGATAACTGTCTTACTAAAAATATTGTTTTCTTTGGAATCCTAAGCAAGTCTGCACCATCTTACTGACAACCTGTGATACACTTGTTGCACAATACTAAGCTGATCTCTTTTTTTAAAAAGCACCTATGATACAGACTTTTTCCTATGGCAAAATAAACAATTTCTTTTTTGTGCACTTTGCCCTTTTGTGCCATGAACAGAGGTTTAAATTACAGGAATTTTGATGCACTTTCTAACTTTGCTGGTACTGTTAAATATTCTGTTAAATATTCTGTTAAATATTCTGCTGCATTTTGCCTTTTAAAGAACTGGCTTTGAATTCCCAGTCAAACATCTGACAAAAGCAATGATAAAAATCACAAAGTAATTTGGCGGAAGCAGTTCCATTTTCCACAGAGGAAAACAAATGCTGAAAAAGCACCAAACATGATTAATAACTGTTTCGTTTAATCTGTGACTTGACCCCTTTCAATGAATTCTCCACACATCCTTTCAGAGTCTGTCACAATGCTGTGAGGGGGAGGGAGGGAGCAGGGGCAGCCCCAGTCTGGTGCATCAGACCCCACTGGTTCCTACAAAGCCCACTAAACTGGGCTCTTCTCTTTTGTTTGTTTGTTTGTGTTTTTGTTACAGTAGCCTTTAAAAAATCTTTTAAAGTAAAATTCTAAATTACTTCTATCAGTACCATTATTCCATAATGCATCTTTACTGCAGCTGTTCGGTTTCAAGTGGTTTTAGTCTCCTTGCCCACAGTGATGCTTTTGGAGAGTTTGAAGTCAGTCATAATTCATTTTCAAAAGTTCAGCATCTAGGGAAACTTGTGAATTATTTGCACAATTCAAAACAGATCCAAGATTACAAAAAGTTGAGCAGAATTTGAATGCCAAACTATCACTCATCAGTAAAGGTGTTTTAAGATCAGCTCCTGGTGCTGCTTATCCTTATGCAATTGTTTAGAGGTAAATATCATCTCTCTTCCAGTGGCAGAAAATAGGGTTGCTGAGTCCACCAGGGTGGGTTCCTAAAACCCTCAGCTGTCCTCTCAGCTCTGCCAGCCCACAGCACTCGTATTGCACAGGGACATGCACCTCCTCTTCCACTTCCCTGTGGTGGTACAAAATGGTGTGTTTGCTTTGAGGATGATGAAAATAACCAGTTTGTTACTTCTTCCAACATGTTTTCCATTGGGAAATGGGGCTTGTCATGTTGGGAAATGTGCATGTTTCCTGGGAAATATTAATGGATGGAAAAGCAAGCCTAAAACTGCAGCAGTGTGCTCATGGCCTAAATCTGCAATGCATTTGGGCATGTTTCAATAAATCTGTGCCCAAAAGCGAACAAAAAATATGTTGAGATATACTTGCTTTTGTTAGAGGAACCCAGACAAAGCCCACTCAAATTCAAACAAGAAAGCACATAAAAACTCCCAGAAACATCTCCAGGTCTTTAGTGAATAGTGTCACAAGGCTACAGGGCAGCCAGTCTATGCAAACCACCTTCAGGAAACCTTTGGGAATACTGCATATAGGGTAACTGTGACTTTAGTATGACAGTTACATTGGAGAACCACAGAAATGCTAGCAATTATGTTTGCACTGCTAAAAAAAAAAATCCCAGAATCAGTATTTGGATTTATTCACTGTAAACTAATTATAAAACCCAAGAAGATGAAAGAAATTATAAGGGACAAAAAGCTGCCAGTTAAAGGGATGTGATTCTAGTAAATGTCTTATTTCATTTTAAAAAAATTACTGTATAAATACTGCCATGCTTTTAGGATGCTGTGTAATTCACCATCACCTAAAAACAGGGAAAAGGTAGATAGCAAGAGAATATTTTGGGGAAACCTGAAAAGGTTCTTCTTTTTTCTTTTTTAATTCTGTTTTAAAAAAACCAGCAGGAAAACAGAAATAAGTATTTGGAGGTGCAGCATGCACTTAAAAGCCTTCTCATTTTCTCTCAGCAAAGTGTGAGTTGGCAGGTGTGAAGGACCTGTCTTTGACAGGCTATCAGTCTACAAGGATGAATCTAACTCTAATTACCATTAGCTAGGTTAATCACAGAAATACAATATTTATATTCTCATTTCAATTATTTATGTAGAAACTTCACAGAAACTTATAGCCATTCTCAAAGACTACTGTTATATATATAGTTAGAAATTTATGCTCGTAAGGTTACGCAAGTCAAAGCTGAAGTCATACTGTGGTTTTCCCACAAGACACAAAAACCCATTTCCTACATGAAGTGATCGATGGTCCCATCAGCAAGAAACAGACTGGCAGAACTGCAAGAAGGGCCAGGGATGATGTCTTGGTTTAGAGATAAGTTTAGGAGAAAAACCCTCTGGAATGAGTGTTTCCTCTTAAAAAAAAACGTTCCAACAATCCCTTTCTGTCAATAAGATGTTAATACTAGTAGATGAAAGTGAAAAAAACCCAACCATTTATTGACGAACAGAGTGCCCACATGGCATGAAAAAAAAAAGAATAAATGCTACATATTGAATCGTCAGACCATACCCACACACAAACACACACACACACCGGCACAAAAAAAAAAAAAAAAACAAATGCAAGATAAGGAAATAAAACCACAACAGCTGCAACATGGTGGGGCAAAAAACACCAAACAGCACCAGCTCCTGTCTCAGGGAAGGGAAAAAACCCCAAAGGGTTCACACAGCAGCTTGGGCAAAAGAGGTGAGAGCCTGGTGAATCTCTGGCATGGGTCCCCTGTTCACAGCAGATGAAGCTGGTGGATTTGGTGACCTTCCTCTTGTTGGCTTGGCTTTTCCGAGCTCTGGGGCTGGAATGGAGCAGCCCCTCACCTTCTCGCCAGTCCCTGGCCAATTCATCTCCCATCAATTGTTCTCTCTGATCTCGGACCAAAACCAAACTGTCCAATTCAAGAAAAGAGAAAAGACGCCAAATGATTGCTGTCACAGTCTCCAAGGCCAGGGAAAGGGGAAAAAACCCTCCTGCCTAAGCTAACAAAAACCAAGCTAGCTAAGCAAAAAAAAAGAATCCAGTCCGCATGGCACAACGGATGCCTTGGGAGTGAGGCTTTGAAAAAAGCCCATGCAGAGCCCCAAGGCTCCCCTCTCCCCCGGACCCACCTTAAAGTTACAGCAACCATCTCTGGGCATAGAGCAGACAATCAGGGAATAGAAAAACCACCTCAAGACAGATCAGCATGCAGTTACATCTCCCTGGTGGACTTTAAATGTGGATTTCCTAAAGGGACTATGCGTCAGAAAACATCCAAGCCACTCATTTCCACTCCCAGATTTGTCACTTGCATATCAGATAGCAGTTTTAGAACCCAGGTTTGCCAAAGCATCAGTTATACATCTTTTACCAACCATTAGAGGCCAATTACGTCTGTCCATTTTGAGCTTGTTTTCAGACATAAGGACTAAGGACTCATATTTAACCCAGCACTGCACAAGCATAGGGCTAGAAAGGGCACAGATGATCACCACTGAGCCCCTAGCAGTGCAGAATAGAAGATATTTGTTGTGCATGAAAGATGTTAATCTGGTTTATCCTCAAAGAACTCCATAGAGTTACTTGGAAGAATTCTCATAGAAAACTTTGGAAGAAGATGAAAGTGCTGTTTTTCCATGCTTAATTATTTCACCTATAGCTACCCAGAACTTCCCTCACTGCAGTTTAAGCCCTAGTTCTCTTCATGCTACACACTTGGATTTATGAGAGCACATGGATATTTATGATCTTTTGAAACTATTCAATAGTGTCCCTACCCAGACAGATGCCTTCTCCATTGTCAGACACAGCCAATCCCAAACTATACACAGATCAACTACTTTCTCACTAGTGGAAACTTTTGTTCAATCCAAGGAGAGTTTTAAATTCCACTGGGAAATCTCACAGCTTTTGGGGTAGCAATGCTCATCCTGGCCTGCTGTTAATCAGACCGTCAAGTCAGTCTAGGTACCAGTGCAGATTATTGCTTATTTATGCTGAAATTTTGTCATTACAGTTACCAAAAAAAAAAAGATCTCATCTGGTACTTTGGGCTGGCTTTTGTCTTACTGGTTTTGTCCTTAGCAGTTCCTCAGCAAGCCAAAAATGCCAAGTAGCTCCAGTCATGTCAATATCAACTGAGCCCAGCTCCTTTTCTGGGCTTATGTCCTGCTGCATTATCCAAATCTTTATACTTTCAGTATGCCACATATCCTTCAACTGGCTCAGATGTGCATTCAACTGGCTGGCTTCCATTCTGCTTTACGGTACATTGAATTCATTATAGACATCATATTTGAGGTCCTTCAGATATTGCTGTGGCTAATTTCAGATTATCCAGGCTTTTCAAAAGCTCCTCTCTCATATGCAAAGCCTTCCAGTTCACAGGACTGGAGCTGCTGCCATTCCCACCATTGGAGTCTCAGTGCTTCCTAAATTAGTTTAAGGATATAAAAAGCACTGAACTGACTTGGTATCCCATTGCTCACAGCAGCTGATGTGCAAGAGAGAGGCAAGAGGCAGCCCACATTTACTGTGCTCTTTCCAGGCTGACTCCCAGCACTTCTGAGAACCTCCTTTGTCATTCCCTGACTCAAAGGGCAGTGTTTAAAATGGTAATTTTCAACAAGTTTTAACATAACTTTTTGTTTAGATTAAATATGATGCATGTATGCCCCTTTCAACATACAGCAGAACACTGGAATGGCTGATTTATGGCCTCTCTCAATGGGCCCAGGATACAAACTTCTGCTCTCACTGCAGTCAGTTGAAGCCATCAGTGGGCTCGTGTTTAAATAGAGAGAGAAATTAAACCACTTATGCACAGAGCATAAGCTTGGTTTCTCTCCCTCATGACAAAATGAGTAACAGCTGGCATCCAGAATTAATCAATTATTCCTCCTCCAGCAGTTATTATTACAATTGCTTTTCTTTTTTAACTAACCATTTTGGGGAGAAACCAAACTCCTTAAACATCCCTCATGTGATGTTCAGAAGCAAAGGGAGCCTAATACTGGCATCCTTTCTGAGGCAGATACAAAAAAAGGCGAAAAGAAGGGGAGCAGGGGATCACACAATCGTCCTTTAGCTCTGTGTCTGTCTCCATTCCTGAACCAGGAATAAGTTGAACCATTGTAGGGCATTTAGCTGTATGAAAGCCCTATGAATGCCTCCTCTTGCCAACTTTTTGGTCTTGACAAAGCTCTCCAGCATCTAGAAGAAGGTGAGTGAGCCCAGGAGCGGTGCTTGGCTGCAGCACAGCCACCTTACCAACTCCTCTTTCACCAACAGAAATTGTCACAAACCCAGGGAGAAATTAAACTCCCTTCTGTACAGAAGGTCCATATATAATGTTCCAGAGGACGTGAATTATAAACACCTCCCCTTGTCAATTCACAGTAAAACCTCTGAATAACAGAGTAGTCAGGCATGTTAATTATGGCTAAGGCCTGTATTTTTTTCCCCAAGAAATGCCTTTGCAGCAAAGAGAGGTAGGTAGTAGCTATTCAGAAGGAAAAAAGCTGTGGTTTTGGCTTACAGGTATGTGGTGGGCTCAGCCCCAATGATAGCAGCCATCAGTCAATCAGGCTCCGCCTCAGAGGCAGGAGACGCCTCCCTGGAAGAGGATCCTGAGGGCAGAATGATGGTCTGAGACCCACCCTCCCTTCCAGAAAGTTCTGTTAAGTTCAGTGTTTCATTGGTTCTTGTCATTTGTCCCCTCCCCTCAGTTTTTTCAATTGGCCCCTGGACCCCTGTATCCTCCCTTTACCTGTTCTCCCATTGGATGTTGCCCTTGACTCCTCCCAGTTTGTGCCTTCCTTATAACCCCCTGCACACCCTGTGTTCCCCAGCGTTCCCCCTCCACTACTCACCATTTTGGAGCTGTTTGCCCTTAAATAGAGACCATGAGGGAGACCCCCTCCTGCAGCCCTTCACCTCCTTCGTCTGTTCTTCATTGCGCCTCATCTGTTTTCTCACCTGGAGCCACCTCACCTCTGTGTAAGACATCCACACCCTGCCCTGCAGCAGCATCTCTGCTTCGGGCACTTGGGAGCCGGCGTCCTTGGCCGAGGGCAGCCAGGATACACCAGGCAACACAGGTACTCCCGGAAGAAAGGTCAGCTAAAGACACAGGAGCACATTGTACTAAATAGACTCAGGGAACAGAGACTGAACACTTCACAAAGTCCCCTGCATCAAAATGCCATCACTCAGAGGTCCAGGATGGAAGTAAAGAGATGCCAGTCACTGTCTGTCACACACTCTTGAATATTGGTCAGACACCAAGGAACTGGGGGCTTTGGGGGGCTGGGGTGATGCCTCCTCCAGCCACCTAGAAACAAGAGACTAGACAAGAGTAAGGGAATAAAGATAGGTATTTATTTGAAGGGCCTTCAAGGTACACCCTGGGGGAGCCAAAGGCTGCTTCCAAAAAAATTGGACCCCAAGATGGATGACAGGTCATGAGTTCTTCACACTTTTATAGGTTTGGATCATTTGCATATCAGGGTTAATTCTCCAGTTAAAGCCCCAGTTTAACGATGTAACGCCCCTCAGCTTGCCCCCCCTTAGAATCTTTGGTTTACACATTTTGGGCCTAAAAACAGCCTGGTTGTCCTTGAAGGCAAAGCCTGGAGAGGCTTTGTTATGTCTATCTAGTACAAGAGAGCGGGAATTACAGGCTACAAGGAACTTCAGAGTTACACTCTAAGCAGTACAGAATTTGAAAATACAAAAATTAAAACCTAAGGCATCAGGGGAGCTTCCCAAGATTGGGATGCAGTAAGGCACTGCTGGAATTCAGTCCTAAGGGCTCTGTGATCTCTCTTCTGCAAGTTCAATCTTGTTGAAAAAACTAATAGCTCAAACTTTTACTTAGGATTTAAATCTCTGCCCTCTCCATTTCCCATTCCTTGGATTAAAACTTTCTCTGATCCAAATGAGCTATAAAGAGAGGGATCTTCGTGATGCTTCTCATTTTAAACTGTTGTACAAATAGTGTTTATCTCATTTAAATTATAAGTATATATCATACAGTATATTTATAATGCTGATTTATACACAACCTCTGTATGCTTTTTATAGGCAAAATTCTTAAAAAATAAGAATAGAATATAATGACTGAAATGGAGAGAATTTGTGCATTAAATCACCAAGTATAGGCAAAAATATTTTGCCACAAGTAACAAAAAAGCTTCACAGATGGGGGAAAACCCTAAATATTCAAGAAAATATATTCTGGAGATATTACTATGTGAAGTCTACTTAAAAAGGATTTGGAGGACATGTATGAACAACATGATGCAACAGCAAAAGAAAATGTCAGTAAGTACATCCATAAAGTGCTCCTGACAAGAGTGAGGAGGATTTCTTTTGTTCAGTGAAATAAGAATAAGGCACACGACACCCAGATTACAGGCCAGGCCGGTCCTATTCCCAACACAAAGGATACCAGACTTCAACCCATTCTATAGTCTGAAAGCTAAAAAAGACCTTTGGGGTTCCCAGAGGTTCAACAGCTGAAAAAACGTGCTTGTTCATCTGCCAGTATCTTCCGTGTCTCTTTCACTTTCTTGCATTGCAGTGTCTGTTCTCCTGGGAAATTAAGAAGTTCATATTCTTAGAAGATATGCCTAAAATAGCCTTTAATTTATTTATTTAAAATATGATATTTATATAATAAATATATTTTATTAGCTACAGCACTACATCTTTTTTTCTTTTGAGTAATCCCATTTTCCAATCCAAACATTCCACATTTATCAGAATGTAACTGCTGATATTTTGGTTGTATGGTTTTAGATAGAAATCATTATTTTAAAGCTATGCTACACCATATACCCCAGTGACAGGACTTTATTCTGATTTGCTTTTCTTACAGGGATTAATTGAACTTTCACACAGTGTTTTTTAATTTACGATTACTTGGCTGCCC
Organism: Falcunculus frontatus; assembly: GCA_013398115.1. Taxonomy (NCBI): domain Eukaryota; kingdom Metazoa; phylum Chordata; class Aves; order Passeriformes; genus Falcunculus; species Falcunculus frontatus. Next base: position 22,619 of record VZRV01009356.1, read on the forward strand.
ATCTTCCAGCTAGCGAAGCACAACTGTCCATATATCTTACACAGTAAACTTGCTGCAGTCTGATAACATACCTGAATCACCTCCATCCTCAGCCACAGGCATATTCAACATATTTTATATTTGTAAGCTTATTCTAAAATACACTTTGAAGTAGTCAGTGGTATAAAGCCAGAAAATTTTAAACCAAAATACCCTGACATATATCCCTTTCTAAATGGTCAAATTGCTAAAAAGTGCTTTCTAATTCTGAGTATTTTAATAAAATCTTATTAGAAGATGAGAAGGCATAGAAATCTATAATAGTCCTTTAAAAAAAAAAAAAAAATCAAAAGAGGTTCCATTCTCCTTTTTGAGGAAGTTTGGTTCTTTAATATCATGTAGATATACATACTGAATATTCAGTATCTGTTACACATCTCTCTCCACTGCCAGAAACAGGTCATTAACTTGCTTTTTTTTCCTCTTAATTATGAAGTTAGACAAGTTAATTTTCCACTTGCTTTGAACAGGAGAGACAAGTTCCAAAATAACTCAGCATTCAGGCTCCATCAGTGTCAAGCTTGAAAACTTTTCCAAACACAGTGGCAGCAGCACCACTGACAATTTTTCCTATTTACAGATCTTGTACTTGCTCAGCTGAAAGGCACCAAGGGCCCCTGGAGTGCGCATCCACAAGTCAGGGCACTTAGATACTTTTTCTTATATACCCACAGCATTTTCCCAAAGGAGAGCATCATTTCAGCTGATGTGGACTGAGTTACTGTGAATCAAGTTGTTCTGTTTCCAGAGCAGAATATTTGCAGCTTGTCAGAAGCAGTGAGTTTCTGCTGGCATATTTTTTTCATCTGACACTCCACTAATCACATTTCAACTTGTTCTGCTCTTCGCTCATCAGTTATGTTGAATCTGAACTTCCCCTTATTGTCACTGGGGGAAAAAAGCAATATACTGCAGCACAAATTCCCTTCCTTTTCATTTCATTTTTGATCTCTGCATCATAAAATGCTCTGTAAAATTTGTTACATGTGTTTCATTTAGAATTACTAATCTATTTTGGTACCAAATCTAAACATTTATATGCCTTTGTTATATTTTCACCAATTGGAGTATGATTAGCACTTCTTTCTCCAAAGATGGGTGGGCAGCACCTCTCTAGAGCTATTTATTCTGTATCCCCTCATCCCCAAAATGATAGAGTTATTTAGATGAAAGGAAAGGCTCATCAGCACATCAGTATCCAAATTTTGACTCCTACTGACTAGTGGTTCACAAGCTCAGAAAAAATCCTCCCAGCACAGTGTGAGCATTTTCCTATGGGGCTCATTACAGAGAGCAGAGCTTGGTTCAGTCATCTGCTAGGCTGGCTTTTCTTCCCTCAAAAATAACTTGATATTCCCAGGAAATCTTCCGTAATTTTTTATGATACGAAACCTTAACACCAAAGATCTTGCATCAAGATTGAATGATACACTGCTCCTTAGGGACTAAAAGCCAGAACCATTTCCAAGTTCTCACAGACCACTGAGTTTGAACACTGAAGAATGCTCTCTCACAGGTTATCCAAGCAGACACCAGGACAAGAGTTCTGCTATTTCTGACTGTACTAGCAGACTTCTAGGGAAGTCTTCAGGGGCTGCTTTGGGTCCTTCAAATGCATCAGCAAGTCTAAAAGTGGAATCTCTCATACCATAACACTAAGAAAGGGGAAATGTAACATTAGAAGGGATAAAAAAAATTAAGATCCCTAGTAACAGTAGAGGAAAAAAAAAAACCAAAACAACCCACACAGCATGCACTGAATGTTCTAGCTTTCTGCCAGTATGCCTGTAGAGTAGGCTCTGAGGACATGCAGACTTTAAGGGTGCAAATAGGCCTTTAACTTCAAGCAAAACCTTGAATCCCAGCTCCTCTCCCAGTCTGTTCTTGCTGCCTTTCAGCACAAGTCACCTTTAGTACAGTGGTGACAATCTGTACAGCCTTAGACCTCTTCTTCCTCCTCCACACCATCACTTCACTGTCCTAATGGTAACAACAGGTACAGAGACATCCAGCAACATGTCAACATTTTCCTTCATGACTTATTTGTCCTGTTGCCAAGATGCTGCTGTAAAGGTCCCCTTCAGTCCTTGGAAACTGCCATCACAGCTGCTGCTGCAACAACACAGCAACAAGCCAAAGCCAATATACACAAAGGCTAAAGAAAAGGGATTTAAAAGAAGTATTTGGAAGAACCAACCTAGATAAAGTCAGACCAGTCTCTGCTCTCCTCTACATCTAACAAATACATTTTAGAGTTCCAAATAAGAAATCTGGAGGCCGTAACACTAGATTTTTTCATCTTTCTCTACCTACTTAGCTGACTGCAGAGCTGTGTCACAAGTTCACATGTGAGATCTTGTGCATCCACCTGCTGCAGAATCCAGGCAATGGCCCAACAGGTAGATTGAAACATTCAGAACAAACTTGTCTGTGCTCTGAAAACCATTGAGAGGTTTTCCTAATGATTTTTATTTCCAAATTGACTGTGTGTGAACAGAAGCATAAAGAGCAAAGCCTGCAGTGAGCACAAGGATGTGAGGCAGCCTTTCTCTCCTGCCTCTGAAATTTTAAGAGCTGGCAAGCGAGTAGCACCCAAACCTGGCTCCCAAAGATTAAAATAAAAATCTAAAGTAATCCTGAAAAGATGTATTAAATGACCTGTGATGGCAAATTTGAGGTAAGACATTAAAGCCCATGAGAGGACCATATTAATCAACCCCACTTCATGGACACAAGTAACAAAAGCAGAACTGACACATGCATTATAACAGCCAAGATGACCAGCATTTTCCTGCATCATTTAGAGAATTTTGTTTTCCAGGTGTGTCTTGCCTTGTTTTAAGGGACAGTAGTGAACGAGTAAAAAGTAAGCAATGTTTCTCCACTGCATCTTCAAAGATTAAGTTTTCAAAATAAAAGTTTTAAATTGCCTCAAACAAAAACTTTAGAAACTGCTTTATTTTAGAAAATGAGGCACCCCGTTGAAAGTTATTAATAGAGCTTGTACTTGATACACCAGGCAAGCAAGCAGCAGACTTTTGATACACCAAACGAGCAAGCAGTAAACTTTTTGATACCTCAGGCAAGCCAGCCAATAAACTTGATGAAGTGGACACGACGATTGCCACTCTCAAAACCCTCTATGAGCAAGTGCCCAACTGGCCACGCATGGATGTGCTCCTAATATCCACATAGTGCCTCATGGTTCAACACTGGCCCAATGCCAGGTACCCACAAAAGCCGCTCACTCACCCTCCCCTGCCACAGCTGGGCAGAGGAGAAAGAAAAATATAACAAAAGGTTTATGAGTTGAGATAAGGACCAGGAGAAAACACTCCAAGGGCAAAACAGGCTCAGCTTAAAGTTGCAAAGAGAATTTATTACTAACAAAATCAGAGGAGGATAATGAGAAGTAAAATAAGCCCTTAAAAACACCTTTTTCCCCCCAGCCCCTCCCTCCTTCCCCCCAACAGCACAAGGAGACAGGGCATGGGGGGTTTGGTCAGTTCATCACCCGAGTGCTTCTTCCGCTGCCCAGGGAGAGGAG
>VZRV01009356.1:33291-55518 GCA_013398115.1 Falcunculus frontatus
AAATGGATTAAAGAGGGAGAAAACAGTTTGATATTACAGTCTTTACCACGGTCTGTAAAAAGCAGGTTTAAGCTACGCGCAGGAAAGCAGAACTCCGCCCTCTCTTCCCCTTGGCCATCTTTCAGCTTCAATCACTTTCTCCTTCTCTCCGACCCTGAGGACACCATAATGAGGAACAATCCTCTTTTTCTCAGGCTTTGCAATGGAGAAAAGCTCGCTCCTGTTATGCTGCTTGCCCTTGATGTTATTTTACAGTTCAGTATGGGCTGAGTTGGTTGTAGGAAAGCTCCGTCAGCTCCCGCCGCCTCCTCACAGTCATGTGGGGGGGTTCCTCAGCAGTAGCTTCAGACGGTCTCGGCTCTGCAGCAGCAGCTGCTGCCCACGGCTCCAAGGGGACTCTCCCGGAGCCGGGGCCCGCCGGGGCCGGGGGAGGGGAGGCCCGGGGCCGCTCCGAAGAGCCCCGGCCAAATTCCCCCCCCCTCCACTCTCCCCACCAGGAGGTTCAAGCAGAAAGAAAAAGGGACACTTCCTGTGTCTCCACTGGCTTAAATATGTAAATTTCGAGAAGCGTGACTGGTTAAGAGATCCGTCCATCAAATTTAGGGTCAACCCACGACAAGCATTCAATATGCAGAAATGGTGTGTGAATAAATGCTTTTGCACATTGTTGTCCAGATTTGCACAACCTTAACTTGGTGACCCATCAGTTATTTGTATGTTATTTGGATGTATTAAAAAAAAAGGGACATGCAACAACTACACACAGCTTTAAACAACTGAAGTGAATCTGCTTGGAAATTTCTTTCAACCAAGAGAGATACCTTCATATTCTCAGCATTTTCCAAATTCTTTGCAAACCACCATGGATGAGGCTCGAAGAAACCTAGTGGAAGGTGTGCCCGCCCATGGCAGAGGGTCAGAATGAGATCTTTTTTAAGGTTTCTTCCAACCCAAACCATTCCATGATTTCAAGACTCATCCTGGACACAGCAAAGCACTTCACAAGTATAAAACAAGGACACTAAACCTCTTTTAAGAGAAACTATACAAAAACAAAGGCTTGAAAACATTCAGGAACCCCAAAAGTTCCTAATAAAGCTTTTTACCATTCAAAACTTTCCCACCATTTCCCTGGTGGTCTAGAAGTAATCAGACCTACCAGCCCTCATCAAGACACCCCCACTACCAGATCCAAAAAGCTGCCCTGTTACACCTGTCCTTTGAACAAAAGGGTCCACAGGAAGAGGGGTGGAGGATACTAAAATAATTGGCCATTGGATCTCAAATTTGTGAAACTTTCAATTATTACAGAAATCACTGGCATATTTGAAATCAAAGGAGGAAGAACATCAGTGGAAGTTTTCTGGTCTTTATTTTGGATGTAAGCCATCACTAAGTATATCCTTTGTGTCTCCTATTTTGTCCCCATTCATGAGAAGAATGGTCACCTTTTCTGCTGAGAAGCTGACATCACCACAAATACCTAAAGCAGAAGGAGAATATTTTCAAGGCTATGTCCTGACCAAATCTCTCTCAAGCAAATTCATTGATTCCTTTGCTAGTTGCATTTTAGCCCACAGCATTTCACAGGGAAATATTTTTTTAAAAATCCTTAAACTGTGACCACACACATGACATGGGTTGTAAATGAATTATGCTGGTACCATGACAATTTGGAAGCTGCATCCTACAAGTTGGAGTCTCCAATGGTAAAAAGAGCAGGCTGACACCTCACAGCAGCACTAGGCCTCTAGATAAAGGCTGCCAAAGCTCATGGACAAAAAGCAAGCTGCCTCTCCCCCGGTGTTTCCAAGAGCTTACAACAGCAAGATCCCACAGCTCAAAAGCACTGGGGCTGCCTTTTGTGCTACAAAGGCAAACAAAAACAAGCACTACAAATAGTGCTTTTGTGTAGCTCTCTCCTTGAAGGGGACAGCCCTCCTGCCAGACAGAGCAGGCATAGCCCAGCATTTCCCAGAGAATATCTGCTTTAGGAACCGTCTCCTCCTCACACAAAAATGCTCCAGGGACTGTCCAAAGGAGTCTAAAATGGACAGGTAATTCTCCAACAGACACTGCAGACATTCCAAGAGACTAAATATAGCATATATACCAAGCATGCATAGTAAATCAAGGCTGATCACCTCTTTGGGGAAATTTTGCACTAATTTAGGCATGGCTCATATGTGATGTACACCTTTGCACAGACCTTTTCCTTAACACAGGAGTGTGCACGCTCAGCAAAGGCAGTGTGAGCTGCACCTGCTAATAAGCAGCAATGCACAGAGGTGTCAGGGCCAGCACAGGCTGCTCACAACAGCAAAACCTACATCACAGAGGAGGCAGGAGGAGAGGGAAGAACTAGATAGGCCCACAAGTTTGGCAGGAAAGCTAGGGTGTTGCATTTAGCACTCCACGAATTTTGTAGACATTTAGCCCTTTGAGCCCAGCAGACTCTGCTGATTCACAGCACCCATCTATCTCCTGGTACCAGTGGGATTGACCAAAAATCTCCAATTTCAAATGCTCTTTTAGTCCCCATTAATGTCTAATTTGCATTTTCAGGCTGGACATCTATGTATATAGCATATACATTATGCAAATGTACTGTCCCTACATACATTTCAGTGAAAAGAATTGAATGCAACCAATTCAGTCAGTGAAGCAAATGAGATAAAATAACATTAATCCTGGACAATGCACCTGGCAAGTGTCTCAGGCATTGGAACCAAAGCCAGGCTACTGGGCACAAAAAACAAACACATATTATTTGTGGGTTACCTGATGTTGCAGGTAATTTCTGGACTGGACAGCAGCTTTAAATTCACTATATCCCCCACATCAATTTGTGTTGATTTCACTTGCATAAACTCAAGGGGCAGAAAATAAGTATTTTTCTGCTACTTATTCTGGTTCACTTATCTTCAGCATACAAATATTAAAACCAGCTACAACAATGAACAGCCAAAGCCTATTTCTTGGCAGAACATGGTTTGCATTCGCATTTGCTGCCAAGGCCAGCAGAATCCCTCATTTCCACTGCTTGTAAGATAGACAGAAATTTTTCTCAGATACTGTTGCGGTCCCTTGGGCCACTACAGGACAACCCACTGTCCATCATTTAGCAGCCATCCAATGGGCTGAGGACTTGGAGTCCGAAGGGCCGTCTGTGGGTGAGACCTCTGTATGAGCCCACTCCCCCGTTCTTGAAAGTTCTGTATAGTTCAGTTGATGATTGGTTCTATACCTTATGTTTATTCATACTTGTTATTACATATTCTATTAAGACCTAGAAAATTCTGTTCAGTTTGGTTGACTATTGGATGTTCCAATGTAACCCCTCCCCTATGTGTCTCGGATTGGCCGGTGACACTTGGAATCCTCCCTTTCGGTTACTCCCCATTGGTCCTTCCCCTTCACTCCACCCCTTTCTGCCCTACCTTAAAACCCACTTGCAACCCTGTCCCTCGGCTTCTCCTTGTCCCTGTCCCTTCGGATTGAAATAAACATCGCTCCGGAATAGTCACACGAGAGAACCCTCTCCCGGCTTCTTTATTCTCGGGATTGCTCAAGGATTCACAGCACCAGGCACCTCGAGGGGTGCGCCGCACCCTCAGGGTCGGTGACTGCCCTAACACCGGCTGCGCCGAGGACTCGACACACTCACGTGTCGGATTCGGAAGGGTCACTGGAGCCTCCGAGGCTGACCTTTCTCCTGGGCAGCGACAAGATACCATGTGGAGGAAGTGACTCAGATCATGGGCCCTCACTCAGAAATGTGACCCCGCTGATGGCATAGGCAGTTTTGAGACACACATCCTCCTCTGTGGGTTGAGATTGTATCACACATGGGACTGGAGGAGATCAGAAAGCCCTCCCAGTCCATCATCCTGAGCTGATCTGAATGGTAAGTCAATACCAGTTAGCCCAGGGGGATATCAGTCTTTCATGCTAGCACCAGCTTCAGGGAAGGCACCTTAATCTTTTATCTGTTAACTTTGCATGTTGACAGGTGCTTTTCTGCCTCTCAACAAATGAACTTCTCTTATGTCTATGGTTTTAAAATAGAACTTCCGAAGTGATTTTCCCTGATCAATTATTCAAGATACAGAAAAATTTTGCATAGCATGAATGACCAAGAGAGTACATTTTTTAAATGCTCTACATAACTTTTAGGCCTCAGAGCACACATATCTAATTGAGCATCAGCATCCAGCCATGCTGCAATGCTACACCAGCCTCACAGTTTCACATCCTTTTTACATCATCCCAAGATTACACTTGGGTGCAATTACTGCAGTTTGTATTAGCATGCTACCAATTGCATACAGATCATCATTTCTTCCCCAAGCCAATAAAAGAATTACCCAGGAGGCTGAGATTGGTCTCAAATCAGTGCATCCCAAGAGCTATCTGTAAACACAAGAGGAAGAAAATACTGTGGCAGGATCCTGACTTGTTCCAGGCTTTGACATGGCTATCCTTAAACTATCTCCTTACAGTGAGCTGCCCACCATTGAATGAAAAAACAACTTAGTTTTTTTAAACAGCAAAACCACAAAACAATCAGCAAAGATAAACCAGAAACAAGGTGTATATGCAACCCTTGACCCCTGCAACCCTGTAGCTGGATCTGTGCTTCCATCCTTGGGTTCAACTGGGTAAGTGACCTGCAGAGCAGCTCAGTGTCTTCTCAGTCTTTGCAGGCTCCTCATGCCATCTCGTGGCTGTGACTGCTGTTCACCACATTCTGCTGCCTCTCAAACTTCCTCAAACACACAGGAATGGGACACAGTTACGAACATCAAGAAACAAAATGGAAGGAAGAGCAAATGCTGTCAGTCAGCAGGAGCATCAATGCTACAGAACAACTGAACGCTCTTTGCTAACAAGCACCAGAGCTTGTAAAACAAGCTTTGGAAATAAAACACTCCTGCACTTGCTTGCTTGGCTCCCCTGGGCACTACCTGCAGTTTCACAGGAGGGCCTGTCAGAACACTGAAAGTGTGACATTTGGAGGTAATCACTCTTTACACAAGAATAACATGCTCACCGAAATAACTGTGGCCCAGACAGTATTTCACAGCTCAGAATAAAAAACAAATGTCACTTGGACAGAGGTGTCTGCAGCCATTTCACTACCATTCACTAAAGGCCATGCAGGGTCAGACAGGGAACAGACACCCCAGCACCACAGATCACAGCTGCTGTCACACACACAGGGAGCAGAGCAAGACCCACAGGCAGGCAGGGGAACACTGGTACAGAACAGACCTCCAGTTACACGGAACTTGCTCTATTAAAATCGGTAACACAGGAGGGTCAGGACTGGGGTGTCACATGCCTGGCACATGCCTCAAACTCTCACACAGCTGGCAGCACACAGTGTGCCTCGGAGACACCATCCAAGGATTCTGTTGGCACCATGAAACTTAGTTTTCAACACTGGTACGCAGCACTGGAAAACTTCTTTACATGAGCCTTACCCTTCCCAGTCCACACACTTACTTGTCTTCACAGCTAACACAGGGAGTGGCACCACTGCAAGTTTAATTTCTCCTTTTCAACCAATCAATAGAACAGCTCTTTTTGGGCAGTGTTTAGAGGAAACTTCACTCTGCTTCAGAGGAGTTAGCCCCGTAACCAAAACCAAAAGCAGCTTTCAGTCTTGCCCTCACTCTTCTCCTAAAGCCATCCCCAAAAGCTAAACCACTCTTCTTATACCTTCTACTGCTGCATCAGTTTTCCCCATAGCCTGCACAGTTATCTCTGTACCCCTTCTGCAGAGATAGGGCTTAGATAATATTTACTTAGCTTTCACTGAGTAGGAACTGTACATTTCATAGATACATATATGTATTTCATATACACATAAATACATTTTTTATATATATATATATATACACTCTGTATGTATCAGCTATATTCCAAGATACTCTAGAGGGAAGTCCTTTGGAGACCCCTTAGCTAAAACAGCGACTGTTTGGATTTATAAATTACATCATTTTATCTGTCTAGGCAAAAGGGTAGATGGAGACTGACCTGACAGGACAAGTGCTGAGAGAGGGCTGTGGGGAAACAGCTCCAGTTAATTTGTCTGGACTTACCTGATTTTCATACCTATGAAAACATACAGACTTGTAACTGTGTTCAATGTCTTAAAATATCAGCAAGGGTAAAACAAAAAATGAAGCTACAGGTTTGGCAGACTAAAACTTTCATAGATATTTTCTCATAAAATATTACCTTATTAAGTGGAAATATTTTGAAAAAACAGCTAGATAGATGGCTTTTCCCTTGACTATAAATAATAAAAATGAGACATCTGGGTGTGTCAGAATGGAGCCAAACACTTAGCCTAACCCCAACTCTACTTCTTTCAAAGTCCTTGGTGAAATTCTGCTGCCCTCTACCAATGCAGAGCATCTCTGTATAGCCTGCCTTTTAACATACAGTTTTACTGGGAAGGACTCTCAGCCAAAACAGAAACTGTGCACTGAGTTTGTTTTAGCCTTTTACCCCCTTTATTTATTTAAAATAAGATAAATAAAAAGATGAAAAGCCATCCACTACCCTTTTCTCTCAATGACATTAGGACCAAAGAGCTTCAGGAGACAAAACCCCTGGTGACCCAAGCCCTCTTCTGGCTCCTCCAGCAGCATCAGTGCTCCCCAGCACCACTCACCTAAAGGACAGCTTTTTCCTCATTTATGTCAGAGAAACCCCACTGAAGATGATAAATGTGCCAAGTTGCAAGGAAGAGAAAGCTCCTGCTTGCATAACCCTTATTACTATGATGAGTCACCTTAAAAATTTCTTTCAAGAGGGTAGATTATACAGAACAAAATACAGCAGAGAAATTACTGTAGTATAAAACAAACTCTCCCTGGTGGCTGCTATTTGAGAGGAACAACATTTCTGAACAAAACTATTTCTCTCCCTGATTACAAAACATATTTTCAAGTATGACTCATATTTGGAGAAGAAAACTTGCTCTCAAAATCCAGTGCATTATGATCTGCAGCCCAATGTTCCCTCAAGGATTAAGTTTGATATTAATGCTGAAAGATACTTCTGAGGTCCATCTCTGCTAATGTTGCTACAGTCTGAAGGAAAGCTCCTATGGCTGGTCCCAAAGTGCTGCTTTTCAATTTCTATAGTGCCATTTGGACTCAGCACTGAAGAGGAAGCTTAAACAACCCATTTCTGGTGCAGAACCTTTTGGAAAATGGGGAATTGCAAAGAGTGACAAGAAAGACCACTCACAGATCTTGCTGCTCAGATTCATCTTGCTCCAAGACATGGATATGCTTTCCCAATGAGACCAGCTCTTCCAGGATAAGCCATCACAGATGCACACTTAACACACACAATACAGGATACAACTAACCCTTGAATTATTTTGCCAGTGAAAACTATTTGAAAACACAGACTTTAGAGCAAACCTACTACCATGACACTCTCAATACACAAAGTAATACTAATGGCACTTCAGACATAATATAAAGTACTTCAGAAGAGACCATTACTTATTCAGCTTGACCAACAGCAGCAAACGGAATCTTCGCTAGCATCCCTCCTCCTTCAGTTTAAGGCAGAAACCTGTATTTAGCCAGCTCCAGCAAAACCAGGGCAAGACAAATGCTGAGAGCACTCAACAGCCCCGCACACAAGCTGGCACTTCTCCAGGGCTACCATTAGTGTTCCTCCTTGCATGTACCCGGAGAGGGGCACTACCATCTGCTTTCATCTAGGCATTCTCAGTTGAAACACTTGCTACCATTTAAAGTCACTAAAATGTGCAATAGCCAGTATTTCTAATCAAACTCTTCTGGCCCAACAAAGTTTGTGGGGCTTAAATTTATACTTCCATGCATATGTGTTTGCATCTAGAAATTACTACCAGCTTGCTATGCTGGAAATCGCAAATGTCTGCACAGAGCCTAAATTCCATTGTTAGCCTTAATTCAGCAAAACACTGCATTCAATACAATCATTTATGCAATTCTTAAAATAACGCATAATATAAATTACGGAAATGCATATGCTATGCTTTGAGTTTGGAAAATGCTCTGTAGTTTTGTAGGGCAGCAGAGGGAGAACAAATAATGGGAGAGAAATAGCTTAATAACCCTCTTAAGTTTGGTTTGGTTGCAATCAGGAAAATATAAACCAGCACATTAAGGTTTGGCTTAGGAAGAATATCAATTCAGACACAATAGCTGTTTGCACTGCTGAAAAGTTGCTGTTCTTTTCAATGAAGTGTAACAGCAGTAATTGTGTTTCTCTGAGTGAGCTAAGAGGCAAATGGTGCACGGATCAATAACGATGTGGCTTGTACACCATCTGTCTCTTTGCATGATCCACAGGAAATCCAATTGCATCATGACATTATTCAATCCAATCGCAATTGTGCCTGTGAGGGCACAGAATAACTGGGTCTCATTAGTAGGTGCATCTACCCCATATTCAAAGGGCAGACACCCACCAAAGGGGATCTGGTGGGCTATCAGCCTAAGCTTCCACTAATAATGGGATCACACTCCCTGAAATTACCAGTGCCACACAACAAGACCTAATTTTTGCTATCAGAGAACCAATTGCTATATCTTCAACATTAAAGACATTTTTTTAAAACTTTAAAGCCTTTCAGCTGCTATAGAGCTGCTACAGTGAGTGCTACCAATATGTCTGCTGACTTCAGAAATCAGACATTGAATTAGGACACTCAGACACAGGTACTTTAAACAATCATAAATCCCCTGTTTAGATGCTTGAGGAAGCTGCAGGTATAGAAGAAAGTTTGCAAACCAAGTGCTAAAACAGCATTAACCAGAGCTCACAGGAATAACCTCCAGTGGATGAAGTGGCATGCTGGGGCTCAGTAAGCCCACGGTTTCAATGATTCCCTTCCCTGTTGCTGAAACACACATGTGCAGTGCTGAACAGTTTCTGATGCAACATTTCAGAAAAATCCATTTAGGCCACTGGGAATGGGACAGCAGTACCACCCCTAGTGACAAGCCCAGTTTGGCAATGCACATATTTTAAACTGCTTTTTCAACCCACAGTTACCTCCCACACAGATGAGAGCCCAGGAGAGGCTGCTGATCCTGACCAAGCACACAGCCCCTTCCTCTGCTAGCTGGCCAGATAATCTCCTACCTCCAATCTACTGCTGACAAATATTCATCTCGTCTCAGTGTAATCTATCTTGCTCTGCAAACTCTCTATATGAAACCACAGGAACCAATCCTCCTGAGCCACTTGATTTAATAAACTGCAGATTTCTATGTATATTTTATTGATTTGGAGAACACTAAACACTAGCCCACTTGTGGCTAAGGCAAGAGAAGTCTGCAGCTGCAAGACAAATGTTGAGCATCTTAAGTTCAAAACACAGCCATATTTCAGCTGTCTGCATTTAAAAGAAAAAAAAGAGAGAAAAAAATAACAAACCTAAATACAAATTATTTAGGAATAAAAATTATTTCATGGCACAGTTTTTACAGTTTGCTTTCTGTACAAATTGCCTGCTTGTTTACAGTCTAACCTAAATGGAGCAGTTATTGACAGCAGTATCTGAAACTCAAGAGTTTTAGCCAGGACGGACACTGAGTATTCAACACTGCTGTCCTCCCTTTCCTGCAAAGAACTTCTAATCCTGCAGCAAACTTCTCAGAGGGAATCTGCAGTTCAAGCCTTTTTGCTGTTCTGTGCTGCCTGCTCTTTCCTCCCTATGTCAGAATTAAATAAAAAGTAAGCCTGAAATATCCATGGCAAATTATTTCCTTTAGTCGCGAGAGCGTTCCCAAGTAAGTTGTCATACCATAGATGAGTAAAGGTCTTCCCGAGGCACAAACAGAGAGTTAAAAGTATCCATCTTTATGAAACAGGGAGAAGTTTATCGCTTCATATATCTTGTTCTGCCATAGGACTATCACTTCCATAGTTGGCCTGCTTAAAAGCGATACTGCAGTTTGCTGTGGCTAAAGGAAGTTACTTTTATCAACAGGATGGTTTACAGTTACATGATATAAAACCAGGATAAGAACCCAACCTCATACTGTGACAGTAACTTAGTTTTACTACTAGCCCTGAAGGAAAAAATAGGAAGTGGAAAAATTCAAATAAACACTAAAACTACCCAGCAAGTCTTAATGGACAGGTGAAGACTTGAAAACTTCAAAAGCTGAAAACAGCAAATACTTTTTGAAGATATCAAATTAATTAATATGTATTTTAATACAGTCCTAGTTTTACCACAATCATCACTTGCAAGAGAAGATCTGAACTGCTTTACTATTCAGCATCTTGTAAATCAAAACAGACCCCAGAGTTTAGCATCACGCATATTAGATGATGGAAGAACCCCCCAATTTTGTTTTGAGGTCATATCAAAAACCACGTGCAAAAGATCATTTCCCATACAAAGACCCACTTCAAGATGAACTATTCTTTAAAATAATGCAAATTTGGTGAGGATTTATCTATTGATAATGAGGTATAATCCCTACTGCTTCGGGGTCTTTGGGATACTACCAGGGTAACTTCTGTTCTAAGGATTCACAGGGAATTAGGAGACATGGATAAGACAAATGTTTCTTCTTTTTTGAAAGATAAGACAGTCGGAGACATTGAGAGGAGGGAAGGAATACATAACCACGTCTTTCAACAGGCAAACATTTTCATTACAGACTACTGAGGTGACAAAATAAAGTAGGAGACAAAAAAAACAAATAGAGGTATTTTACACTCCTGATACTGAAATGTTTTATTTGAAAAACAAACAAACAGACATACAAAAAAAGCACACCAAAACCAGCAGCCTTTTTGCCATGGATTCTACTGCCAAGCTGTAGTGGTTTGAAAACAAACTAGCAGGAGATCACAAGTCAAGATTAAAATTTAATAGGAAAAATTAAAAACTAAGTAAAATAATACAAGGAAAAGCACTGACAAAGTCAGATACAACCTGGCACCCTGTTGGTCAGGGTGTTGGTAGCAGTCCAGATGAAGTGGTCCTGTGGAAGCAGTGATCCTGTAGGAAAAAGGTCTGGTCTTCACCTGAAGGTCCAGTGGTGTAGCTCTTGTCCTCTGGGAGTCCCGTAGGTAAGGGCAGCTGTGCTATTCCAAACCTCTGATTACATACAGATGGGAACTCTCAGTTCCTCCTCCTGGGTGGAGCCTCTCACAGTGGGATGGTGAGTCATGAGGCAAGGCATTGATGGGCCCATTAACAGGAGATAGCCCCCGGAGGGAGTTATCAAGGGTGAGTCATGGTAGCAGATAACAAACACTGCCCCACCTGTTTTAACAGCTTATGCAGATGGTGGTAGAAGACATGCTTTTGGTTACATCTTACATTGTAACCTAGGACATAATCCACCCTTTATTCTATTACCATCTACATCATACCCCAGTCAATACCATNTTTCCTAACATACTTTTCAAGTGTACCACAGGGACTTTATCTCCATCCGCTGTGTGCAAGGGTTCAAACTGGGTGGGACCAGCTGGACTGATGGACCCTCAGGTATTGACCATCCGGGTGGCCTTTGCTAAGTTCACTTCCCAATTTTTGAAGGTCCTCCCACCAAGTGCTTTTAGGGTAGTCTTGAGTAGTCCATTGCACCGTTCAACTTTCCCGGCAGCTGGTGCATGATAAGGGATGTGATATATCCATTCGATACCATGTTCTCTGGCCCAGGTGTTTATAAGGCCATTCTTGAAATGGGTTCCATTGTCCAACTCAATTCTCTCAGGGGTGCCATGTCTCCACAGGACTTGCTTTTCCAGGCCCAAGATGGTGTTCCGGGCAGTAGCATGAGGCACAGGGTAGGTCTCTAACCATCCCGTGGTGGCTTCCACCATGGTCAGCACATAGTGCTTGCCTTGGCGGGTTTGGGGAAGGGTGATGTAGTCAACTTGCCAGGTTTCCCCATACCTATACTTTGACTATCGTCCACCATACCACAAAGGCTTCAGCCACTTGGCCTGTTTGATTGCAGCGCAGGTCTCGCAGCTGTGGATGACCTGCGAGATGCTGTCCATGGTCAAGTTCACCCCTTGGTCACGAGCCCATCTGTACATTGCATCTCTCCCTTGATGCTGGTGCTCAGGGCTCTTGCATTCCCCAAGCAAAAGACATTGCCCCACAGCCAGGTCGGTAACAGTAAAAACAATGAAAAATTCCAAAGAAGTGGATACCAAGAAATAATTGTCACTTCAAAGACACCAGAAAGTCCAAACTGCAGGAGACTGAGAAAATGCACATCCCCGGGTGGTTAAATTCTGGCTGAGCTGTGTTTGTAATGCACTCTGGTTTACCATAACAAGCACAAGGATGATCATTCTTGTAACACTTCCAGTAGTATGTAAAATAATATTTTGACAGATGGCCATTACAAAAGCTGTAGTTTAATCACAGGCTTCTAAAACACTCCAAGATCAAAGGTTTGGTAGACTTATTCATGCCAGCACAGCTCCATTAGTGACTTTCAGTCTTAGACTCAGCTTTGGCCCAAGGATACTAATTTATAACACCTATAATGCTTAGACAAGCTTAAAACTTAAACAAAATTAAGCCACACACATAGAGCACCTACCGTGTATCAGATGCACTGATGGGTATAACATCCAACAGTAACACATGAACTTAGCACAAAGCCAACTGAAATCAAGGAAATTAGATCCTCTCCAGATCGAGGGGTGTGAAGTGACTATAAATAGACTGCTCTGTTTCTCACTCTTTAGGATGGAACAATGGGTGCTGAGAGCTACTGGTGTGAAAGCAATCGGGGACCACTCCTCAAAGAAGTAAACCAGCAGAAACACCAACCTACAGAACAAGTGGACAAGAGGGCTCTTTCCCCTCTCCACTTTGTGAGAAGGATCATTCTGCTGAGAAAGGTGTAGGACTGGCAGGCGGAGAACATTCTTTAATTTCATCTTATGGGGCATAGGAGACTGTCACAGTTTTTAGTCTTATGTATATCCAGTAACTTACTTCTTTTACCAATTGGAAGTCTAAGATACCTAAACTGTCATACAGAGCAAGGCACACATGCAAAGACAAGATTCTTGGATTAATGGAAGCGCTCCTATGAGAAAGCTGAAATGGATTTTGTAGGCAAGAGCAACTCTCCTGGTCTCATAATTTTGTATATTCTCAACTCCTTTTCAACTCAAAAATAAATACAGAGAATAACTCAGTTCCCTCAGAAGTGAAAGATTCTCCTTAGACCAAAGAACTGCAGCACCTGCCAGCAGGAACTCAACAATTCCTGTAATCCTGAAAGTCCACAAGCTCCCAGTTATTCTGATCATGATCAGAGGCAGGACACAAGGTTAGGCAGACTTTTGGTCTGAGCCAGCACAGTCATCCTTAAGTTATTTTTGTATTCCAAGCAGAGGACATTGACATATGTAGGACTTGACAGCAAGTACACAAAACACAGCATTGCTCAGGGCAAAAAGCTAATGCTGAATATAACTCACTTGAGCTCATATGCGTGCTGCAGACTCTGTACTGTGCCAATCCCCTTGTGCTGTGAATTGTTACAGCCTATGGCTATGGAGCGTAGCCTCTGCAGTGCAAGCTCCAAGAGCAGCGTGTCATTTTTTTCAGGTTATCAAACACCCAGCTCAGCTAACAGGTCATTTATATGTGGGTCTAAACACACCAAGGCTCAGTTGCTCAGGGCTAGAGACCTGCGAGAAAGATAACATTTTAAATTAAGACAATGTGGAGGAAGGGTTAGAAGCACCTGACTGGAGGAGTTACAAACAGCACATGTCCAGCTTGATTTCAGACATGCTACGTAAGGCTAATATGAAACAGGATAAACAGAACACAGCAGAAGTGTAAGCTGCAAACATGAGTCATTCCAGAGACACACCAAAGAGCACTTTTACCAGCAGAGGTTAGCAGAAACAAGATGTACTTGTCCAATAGAGATGTAACATAAAACTGTTTTGACGTAGGACTCCCCTTCACACTGATTTGATTTTCACACTCAAGTTCCAACTGACAGATCACCAAAAACTTCCTTTGAAGTGAGGGGCTGAATCTCAGCCACAGATAGAGAAAAGTACTTCCTTACAGACTGCTCTTTGCTTACCTATACCACATTGCTCTTCATCTGCTCATTGTGCCATGCCTGAATTTTTAAATGAAATTCTTTCTAAGCCCCAAATGTGGGAGTCTGGTATCTTGGCAACAAACAGATCCCTAAGTTTTTGGGTTCCCAGATTGCATTTTCTTTAGCAGGAGCAGCATGCAGCCTAGGGATTTGTGTGTTTAAAGGACACTTCCATATTATCAAAGTACAAGAACATCTAGAGAGTCACAGCTGAAACTGTGAAGTCCTTTCAGTCTAAAATCTTCTATAATCCACTGCTGGTGATTGAAACACAGACCCAGACCAGCAGGGAATCTGAATCACTTTATTCAAGAGCACTGACATGGAGACAATAACAAGATTTCTTCTCTCCAGATCCTTTTGTCTCAAGTAATTTTGTTCGTAACATCTTAATTTTGCACTAAATGAACACTGATTTGTTCCGTTTCACCCTTTCTTCCTGTGCAAGTTTAACACTCTCCAGTTTATTTCTTTCCTAAGCCACAAAAATTTGCTTCCTGATAAGAGTCAGAGGCCAAAGTCACCATCCTCTTCCCTGAGGTAATTTGTGACCACAGTATAAAATGCCCTCTGAAGACTAGCATTGTCTTTTGTAATAAGCAACTGCCAGATGTTTCTTACCTAAATTGCTGAAACATCTCATACATTTAGAGATTCTTCTCAACATCCAGAGCACCTCCTCAGTAGCTGTCCTCAAGAACAAAAGGGAAATCACCAGCCTCATGAATTTATGTAGCTTTGAGCTGCATAAAGGACTTTTCACATATTTACACCCACAAGAGCTCTGACACAAATTTTTCAGGACTAGACTCAACATTCCTGAAAACATTCAAGGTCAGGTTGGACTGTTCTGTGAGCAACCTGGTCTGGTTGAAGATGTCCTTGCTCCTCTCAGGGGATTGGATTAGATGGCCTTTGAAGGTCCATTCCAATCTAAACTATTCTATGATTCTATTATTTCATTTTTATTCTAAGTTAACCAAGGAAAAATGGAGCGTTCACCCAGAACCACCTTCCCTTAGAAGGACGCTTTCCAGACTCCATGAAAGTAACTCTTACATTGGGCACCCTGAATGATTACCTATCTGAGACCAGATGATTTCTTTTGAAGTTACATCTGATCTTTCATCAGAGTAAGATTTCTGTTAAATGTCAATCCAAGTTTCAAAACGGATCTGACCTTTTCCAAATACAGAAAATGTTTAGGTCTAGAAAACTGAAAACTGTTCCGTAAGTAATTTGCCACAAAGAAATCTAACACAGGGAGTCCTGGGTGATTCTGCCTCCTCATTAGCATTTCCCTTCAGATCTCCACCTTGAAGCCACCCTACAGCTGGGCAAAGGTCACTGAAGTGGCTCTGCAAAGCACGACTTCAAAGCGCCTTTATGTAAATGAGTCTTGTTCCTGACCTGCAAAAAAAGTAAAAGCAAAAATTTTATCTCTGATAATCAGTGTTGAAGTAGAAGACAAATAGGGTACAGGGTGGCCAGCATTTTGCCATGGGATCTGCCCCAACCAGAGACACAGAGTGGCCCACATTCCTATTCCAGCACTAACTGTGCTGAGATCAAAGCAGTGGACCTTAACGAGCATATTTGGGAGCTACAATTTCACATGTCTCACCAGATCTGTGATTCTGTGGAATTTGACAAGAAAAATTCAGAATTTGATCTAAACAAGTGATAGACAAGTGTCTCAAGGTCCATGGAGTAACTGGCAGGTTTCATCAACCCCAGAGAGAGAAAAGGGACCCCCAGACATCTCTCTCCCCTCGTATCACACAAAGGCTATAGGTCCTCAAAGCTGCTACAAGCTTTCTAGCTCTGTTCAAAGAGATGTATTGTCCAATAGAGCCTTGTGCAAACTGAAAAACTGGAAAATGCTGGCTTCTTCCTTGAAGTTTGATTTACCTCCCTTGCAGGAAGAGACCTGTCCAAGGCAATCACATCTTAACACAGAAATAAAAGGTAGCCCCAGTATCACATTGACAAGGAAAAAAAATACAGCTAATACCCTGGTTAAGTGTATACTATACACTCTGACAATGTCTAAATCTGCCCACATTGACATTCTGAATTTATAAATAAAACTTACTAGTGTATTCAGGTGACCTTGTTTCTCTTCAACATACAGATTGTACAGAGTGAAAGCTAATGAAGCCTAGAAAGAGAGAGAAACTACAAGCAGTAGTAATGTGGAAATACAACAGCATCTTCTCTCAGAATTGAACATGTATAGGCTGAAAATATGTTAAAGAGCTCTGGTAAAAGTGGCATTCTATAGATGAGAAAGGAAAAGCAAGATGAGAAGAAAGAAAAAAGGATATACAGCATATAAAGAACTATAGTGTCATTTTTTTATTGCAATATACCAGAGGACTGAAGGAAGATGAACTATATATGAAGGGATGAAGGCACATTTCTGATGTCACCGACACTACTGAAAAAGCAATAATTGCAGCAAAGATGACAGAGCCAGAAAACAACCAAAAAAAAAAATCAAAATTGGTAATGTGCAGGGTGTTGCGTTTTGGGGGATTTTTAAGGAAAAAAAAAAGCTGTCTTAGGCACTGATAGCAGATTCCACTAAATAAAACATATAGGGACGTGCAAATGAAAAAATTAACCCAAGTGCTCAACTTCAGCTCCTCTCCTTCCACGCTCTGATATGCCCTGAGCCACCAGAGACTGGCGGCCTCCTCCATCTCCAGGAATTCAAGGCAGATTTGATGAAATGCATGAGCATTGTTAGTAGCTGCCACAGAGACATTAATTCTTTGGTTGCTGAACTGCAAACAGGAGCAGCTGGAGATGCTGGGCCTGCTGAGCTGCCTGGCACAAGCTGCTGTGCTCTAAGAGAGCAGGGGGACACCGCCAGGCTGGCTCACCAAGGCATCCCAATATGCTAATTAGAAAGCACAATAAAAATTAAATTGCTTGTACATTACACTGCTGTGTGAGTCGGGGGAGGAAGGTGTCTTTCATTTAAGAAAAGAAGGAGGGAAGAGGGAAATTTAAGGGGTCTTTTTCTTTACCTTATTAATGTTAAAATATTCTACCAGTATGAGTTGTTAATGCCTATGTAAATCAGGCCTCATGATTTCTTATTGCATTAAGCTGCCAGTTTGTTGCAGTAATAGATTCAGAGCATTCATTTATTTTGCACCAAAATTCCATATTGGCCCTTCAAGGGAATATCCATTTTTACCAGGAAGAAAGCTAGCATATTGTTCAGCAGAAGAGTAAAATTTATTTTAGTCTCTTTGCATGAGCTATACTGGAACAGTGTGAAATTGTATCCTTAGAGCAGATAAAAATCCCACATGGATTTCACATCCTGATGATAGTGGTACAGACTTAGAACCTTATCTTCACTAAGCTTTCCTCCACATGGACTCTTCTTAATTCTAGCTGCAAGATGAAGACACTGCAACACTCAAACACAGAACAAAAAGCTTCCAGGGGATAAAAATTCAATGCAGATTAAAAAAAATAATGTAGAGGTAGTATTTCAGGTGACTGTTAACCCCTACATCACTTTTATTATCTAGAACAACATTGTGCAAACTTCTTAAGCCTAAGAGCCATCTAATGTTTCTGACAAGGGCATTGAAGTACTTTACTGAAGTTTCATGCTTTGCCATCTGCTGTTGCTGCTGCATGACTCATTAAGCTGAAAAACAATTTTGACCACTGCATAAAGCTGGGCATCCTTCACCATTTCAATTAATGAGGATATACTGAGCTGACCTCACTTTTGATGAGCACAGCTTTCAGAAATTCACATTATCTAGAGAAGATAGAATGAAACGTAAAACCTTTTTTCTTCCTCAACTCAAAAGAATGTTTCGGGTTCTTATGAAAAATGTAATCTGCAAGATAGAAAAAACATAAGGTAGACAGAAACTTTTCAAGACACTCCTGGTCCCAGGGAAAGCCAAACAGACAAAGGCCAAATAACCAGAGACATCCCAAAATCCTATGAAAGGGCCATTCGGGACAATTCCCTACTCACAGAGGCTGAATGAAGTGCAGCTCACATTACTATCTATATGGTTTCTGAAGAGGCGACAGTTCAAACAAGGCCCCAAAGTGCTAGAAACCTATAGATCTGCTCAGCTTTACTGCCATGGGTAAAATGTGAAATTAATAGAACAACATTTAGAAATAAAGTTAAGTACTCACTTCAAAATCAAAGGTCTTTACTGAAGTCAGCCCAAAATTAGGATGCAAGTACTTCCGACTCCCAGGTGATGACTGCTGATTTCCTTAGGCTTCCTTGATGGATGAGTGGATACACTACACAAATTTAAGTCTGCTTTAGACATTCATTTTGCTACCATGACATGCAATTCTTTAAGTATGTCATTTCATATATTGGGCTTTTTTCATAGAATAAAGGAAGAAAGGGTGATGTACTAAATAAATTATTTTTGAAGTCTTATTTGGATTCTTAAACTGACTACTGGGTAGTCATTCCTGCAGGATACCAGCTTCCTTCACAGCTGGCAGGAGTCGATGCTCCTGCTCCTCTCCCTACCACTGCTTTTGCCCCACTGTGCCTTTGTGTACTAGAGAAGGGCATGGGCTGACATCAGCTGAACCATCTCTCAGAAACAGGAGAAACCCATCTCTATCTACCTTGCTCAGGGAGCAAATGGATTTGACTTTAAAAATTCAAGTTCTGGAAAACTTGTTATCAGTTCCATAGCAATTAAAACCAATAAGTGCACTAAGCTCCTCTTTTCCACTTCATTTAACACATCACTGCCTCAAGTGACCTACCTGTGTGCCCCAATCAATACTCGTGGCAATCCACCACAACGAACATCTTCAAAGCATTTACACTGTTTATGTCCTTTTCTTTTTTAAAACCACTGTTCTTCATTCCACTTTGCTTGGAAATAAATTAACATTTGGCTGAAGAAGTGGAGGAGGCAGTAGGGCAGCAACAGAAGAGAATGAAAGAGGCAGATTCTTGATGACAAAGGAATAAGATACCCTGACTTTTTTTTTTTTTTTTTTTGGTTGATCATTGACTTGATTGCAGTGTTTAAGTTAGCAGGGGTGTCTTTTCAGGGTCCAAGCATTAGGAAAAGGCAGAGATTTTAGCTGACTGCACAGCAGAAGCTTTGCTTTTAAACATGGGCAGATGACAGACAACTACCAAGCCTCATCACAAGCTCAACCTCAGCTAAAAGCTTTAAAAGTCTGAGGAGCTGACCAACAAACATAACGAAATGGGGAGACTATGCTGGAGCTTTTAAAAAATTGTTTTGGGGATTTACTTTTGTGACAAAACAGGAGATGGACTTCAAAGACACAATGGAGGTGGCTTAAAGGATAGAGATAAGAAACATCAACTCATGTTTTCCAGCAGAAGTCATAGGGGTTTATTACTTCCTAATGAATACTTCGTGTTAATACTTGAAAAGAAGAGAACAAGAGAAGCAGAACAGAGAGAGGGTGCCCTGGCGTGCCTGGAAAGTCAGAAGAGTGCTGCAATTCCTAAAGCTATTAAATACACAGGGAGAGCAAGGGCTGCTGTCCTCATTACAGCTTCTCTACAACCTCCATGGTGTGACACAGATTTGTCATCAGTAACCAGCAAAGTAACCTGGGCAAGCAGCAGTACTTGGCTGGCTGCATGCCTACAGGCACATTCCCAACCCCTACAGAGAACAAAGGCCCCACAGAATAAGGATGTGAACACATAGAGACTATCTGACACCTTAATAACAGGTGCTCCAAAGCTTCAAGAGGCAAAGCAGCAACAACATAAAGAAAACAGAGCTGATGCTGTTCAAAGCCTTTTGAAAAGAGCTGGTGAAAGATACAGTGCGGTGCTGAGGGCTAGTGTGGACCAGCAGCACTGAGCCAAAGGAGGACAGAGACCAGGGAGCACGTGCATCCCAGAGACAGCCAATGGAACAAAAGGTGATTTCCTAGCCTGGCTAATTCCAGAGAAAAACTGGAGTGTTGAAGTAGAGTGAAGTAGTGTTTTCTCAGTAGGTCCCTAAATCTGTGACTAAATCTGCCACTCCCCAACAATGCTGACAATTTGGTCCTTCACAGGAGTGGTCAAAATCTATTACCATAAATATACACCCAAAGCCATCCTCTTAACAAGCCCCATACAAAGCAAAAGATAAAGGATTTGTAACACAGGTACAGCTGAATAGTAGAATGCAAAGAAAAATATACACCGGTGTAACAGTTTGAACCTTGTACTGCCAAGGTATCATTTAACAATGAAATCATGTATGTTAAAGCTGGCATTATAATGCACAAGAAACATTTTTCTGAATCAAACCAAAGAGCTTTGTCCCTATTATGTATCTTTTGTATGCAATTAAGCCAGTCTTTTGATGACACAACATAGAAATCAGTTTTTTCAAGACTGCATGTGGGAGGAAAAAAACCCCCAAAACACCCAAAGTCCTACATTCTCTACAGATGTTTCCAGGCACTTGCCAAGCTTCCACTGACAATTTAGATATACGCAGGTTTCCCTATCACTTTACTCGCGTAAGAGCATCCACTACAAGGCTCACATTTTTTAACTAGCAAAGAGCTCCACTTGCAGCAAAGAGCATACATTTTGTATGCTACAAAAAATTACTTTGCATAACAAGATCCATGACTGCCAATACACAAGTAACACGGTTCCACATCATTTCAAACACCAGCCAGAACCCCCATTTTACTGTCTGACACGGTAGTGGGTTGAAATATAGTTGATGGGACGGTCTTTTGGACCAATTGCTTTTCCTATTTAAACACGGCACAGGCGCGGGAAGTTTCTCTTGCTTCCGGCGTTTGAACAGGTAACTGTTGGAGTCCAAGGCATGCCTCTGGCTGCCGTGGGAGGTCAGGACGTGCCTCGGGCTGTCCTGGGTGGTCGGTAGCCCCCGGCAAGGGGGTCCCAGACCCTGGTAAAAAGCTCAGAATAACACTGTCTTTGACCTTAGCCCATGGGAAAAGTTACCAACATTACAAGAATCAGTGCAAACCACGAGAGTGTAAAAATGAGTATTTAGTATTTTACAAGGTTAAAAAGTAGATTTTAGGATTTTTAATATGAGGACGAAGGGTTTAAGATGGAGGATTTTGGGCGTTACCCTGTTCTTCTTCTTCTTCTCCTTCTCCTCCATGTTCTCTAGTAGTTGTGGCATAAGATGATTGGTAGAATGAAAAAGAGGTAGAAATTACGTGTCTAGAATAGGTGCAAATTAACTGGTATAAAAGAGTAAATAATAAATACGTTGTGAAGAATGGTTGGATCTTGGAAAGGGTACAAAAAGGACAGGGACGGCCCAGGTCTGGGCAGTCCCCGCTTGGTTTTGGCTGGCATCAGACATGCAGCCGGAGCTGAGAACAAATTAGAGATAAGAAGAAATAAACATCTTGAAACAACATGTGCAGGCGTCTCTCATCTATTCGGACTCGAGGTAAAACTTCCCAGAGGTGAAGATAAGAACTAACACTTGTGCAGAGTGCTGAACTCCCACAGGTAACTGGGGGACCGCGCGGCCCGGCCGGGTCAAGCCCCCTCCAGCGCGGCAGCGTGGGCCCGGGCCGGCCAGGAGACAGCTGCCCCGGGGCCGCGAGCAACCGAGCCACTGGAAAACACCCCCAGCTGAGGCCCTGCTCCACTGTGGCCCTGCTCCAGCTGCGGCCTGGCAGAGATCATGTGTCCAACAGCGAGAGGCAAATTGCAGCTGCAAGGCCCGGGTGAGACTGACTCTTTTAGTGCTGTAAGATTCTTCAGAACAGATGGCGACTACAGACATGAATTCTCTCTCTTGAGTCAGAGAATAGGAACAGGGGAAGGCATGTGAAGAAANAGGAACAGGTGAAGGCATGTGAAGAAAACACCACAGAGGCACCAAAGTCAGTGAAGAAGGAAGAGCTGAAGCCCAGAGAGGAGATCAAGGAGATGCTTCAAACCTAAGAGCTGAAATTCTTTTTAAGGCTATGGTGATGGACTTCGATACATCAGACTATCCTTTGTAATTCATGACAACATGAGGGGTGGAGCATTCAACCCATAACCATGTGCAAAGGTACCTGTACTGAACAA
>VZRV01009357.1:0-19037 GCA_013398115.1 Falcunculus frontatus
GATCGGGGCGAGCGGGGGTCGGGACGGTCCTGGCGGCCGCGCTGGCGGTGCTCGGCTCGCTGCAGGTGGTCCGCGGCGCCGGGTGAGTGTCTGGGCGCCGCCTGTCCCGGAGCGGGGCTGTGCTCGGTTCCCGGGGCTCCCGGTGCCCTGAGGTCGGGCTGGCGGAGCGGGTGCTAAGCGGGACAGCCGCCCTTGAACCGCGGTGGCTCACACCGGGGACGCGGGAGAAGCGGGCCCGGGGTGTCAGGCCGTGCCCACCCCGAGCTGCGCTGCTCTCGTCACCCCGCATTTGCGGCCTTGAGGCAACCGGGTGTTGTCGTTGCAGGAGCCCCCCCAGCGAGCCTCTGCTGCAGCCCTACCCGCCCTGGCAGCACGGCCCTCGGCACAGCCATAGGCACGTCAGGGACTGCCAGCCCCTCCAGTACGGCAACGTCACGCACGAAGCGTGGCCCGGCGACAACAGCACGGCTGGCCCGGTGGCTGTCACCAGAACGTTTGTCTCGTACGTCCCCCCAGAGGGCACAGACCGCAAGGTGATCTATGGCCACTTCACTTTCGTGAGGAACCCCCTGAGGACCTTCTCCGTGCTGGAGCCGGGCGGTGCCGGCGGCTGCCTGGCTCAACGCAGAGCCCCCGTGGAGGAGACTGCAAAGCTCAGGAAGTGTCTGGTGGCCCAGAATGGCGGGTACTTTAACATGGAAACTGGAGAGTGCCTTGGGAATGTTGTGAGCGATGGAAAGCTGGTGAGAGACTCAGGAGGCCTACAAAATGCTCAGTTTGGCATCCGGAAAGATGGCACCATGGTGTTTGGGTAAGAGCTGGGGGCTGTTTGGAGAGCGCTCTCTACCCTGAAGACTTTTAGGCATCACTGGGCAGGAAGCTTATCCCAGCACTGCCTCCTTGGCCTCCCCAGTTAGAGTAGAAGCTCACTTTGAATGCTGAAGCTAGGATGTTCTAGCTGTACTTTGTAGAGCTGTCTCTGTGGCCCTTGGTTCATGTCCTAGGATGAAGAGAAGCTGAGTAATGATCTCTAGCTGCTCAGGTTCCAGTGTCTCCTCTCCCACCCTGCAGTAGGGACACTGGGTGGAGGTAGAAGTGGGAGAGGGCTCTGTGTTCACCGCAGAGGAGATGCAGAGTGGAGTGTGGGTGCTCTGGCTGTAGTACAGAAAGGCTGGGCTTGGAAGGGACCTCAGGAGGTGCCTCATCCAGCACCCTGCTCAGCACAGGTTGGATGGAGTGGGCTGCTCAGGGCCATGTCTGATTGGATTTTGAACATCTCCAAGGGTGGAGACTCCACATCCTCTCTGTGCAAACCTAGGATTGACCATATCAACACTTTTTTGGAACACTGTAAGGATTTGGGCAGCTGTGCCAGTGCCTGACCACCCTCTCCATGAAGAAATTTTCCCAATATCCAACCTAAACCGCCCCTGGCACAACTTGAGGCCGTTCCCTCTCGTCCTGTCCTTTGTTCCCTGGGAGCAGAGCCGGACTCTCCCCTGCCTACCCCCTCCTGTCAGGGAGTTGTGCAGAGCCACAAGGCCCCCCCTGAGCCTCCTTTTCTCCAGGCTGAGCCCCTTTCCCAGCTCCCTCAGCCTCTCCTGGTGCTCCAGTCCCTTCCCCAGCTCCGTTCCCTTCCTTGGACATGCTCCAGCCCCTCAATGTCTGTCTTGTTGTGAGGACCCCAAAACTGCCCCCAGGACTGGAGTTGCCTCAGGAGTGCCCAGCAGAGGGGATGGTCATTGCCCTGGCCCTGCTGGCCCCACTGTGGCTGGTCCAGGCCAGGTGTCACTGGCCTTCTTGCCCACCTGGACATGTGACACTCCCCAAGCAGCTGGAGACAGAAGCTCCGAGCACCCTCTGATGAGGAATATTTGACTGAGGGACTGTAGTGCTCTCTGGAGTGAAAGGCCTCCAGGAGCTGCCCTTCCCCAGCAGCAGCAAGATCCTAAAGGTCCCAGAAGGGTTCCCAGGATCCTTCTGATGGTCTCAGAAGATGCAGCAGCAGCCTGGAAGCTGCATTCTCCACCTGGTAGCTTACTCCCAGGCCTCAGCGAGGGTCCCTGCAAAGCCATGCTGAATGTGCCAAGCCAGGGCTTTATCCTGCAGCCATTCTGATAGCTTGATTTATGTGAGAGGGGCTGGGTGGGTCAGTGACATGTCCCTTTAGTGAGGGGGCTTCTGCAGAGGGGACCAACAGCAATTTCAGGGTCACTGTTGAGTCCTTAACCTCAGCTCTGCCCTGCTGCTCCCCAGCTCTGGCAGGATGTCCCTGTCAAATGGAGTTACCATGGTGCTTGGTGGCTTTGTGCCTTCCACATTATGACCAGAAAAATAGTTTGGGTGTAAATAATTTAGGCTGTCAGGACAGTGGGGAAAGTCGTTCACAACTTCACTCTTTCACCCTGCATCATGACCAGCAGGACACAGCACAGGGCACAATTAGCCCCACCCTGCAAAGCTGCTGCCTCTCCCCGGGCTGACAGTAGGTGAATCCAGACTTCAAAAGCTGTCAGTCCCTGCCCAAACTGTTGGGTAGTTTGATCTATTTTCAGACATGTTCATGTTGTCTTTTGTGTTCTTTTCCCGTGGGAAAATTCTTTTTGCATGTTTTCTGTTCAGGTATTTGCAATTACACTTTTCTACAAAGCACAAAGCTTTGTTTGCCCACAGTCACGGATACCAAACAAGTAAAAGTTGAGCATCCAGCTCCCACAAGACATCAAAAAAGTCACCTTTAAACCCAAAGCCTCTGGCAGAGCATGGCTGTCCAGCTCCAGCCCCTGCTCCCGTCCTCTCCTCTCAGTTGTAAACATCCCCCAGCACCAGGCTCTCATGAGGCAGGTTTTACTCATCACCCTAATTCAGGAGAGAGCAACATGCCTTGGGAAGCACCCTGTGGTGACACACAACACCATGGAGGTGGCAGCTGAGCAGTCCTTTTGCTCTCTGCAGGAGCAGTGGAACCTCCCTCCCAGATGGAATGAGCAGCACTGGTAGCATCCAATGCAGCTGCAGGCAGGCTGGATGCTGTAGCTCCAAATGCTCTCCAAAGCTGTTTGGTGTCACATTTTTGGAGAATAGAAGCTGACAAGCAGCAAGATGTTCCAGCTGCTTCCACAGATCCCTGAGTGTTTGGCAGTGGTTCTCTCCTTGTGTCCTGCCAGATACTTTCTGCCCTTGTTACCCTAGCTCGGATCCACTGGCCACATTGCTGGCAGGAGTTATTTCAGGCACAGTGGCCTGGGACCATCATTAGCTGTGGGTTTGTGCAGAAGAGCAGAGAACAGGGGCTGCTCTGGCTGCTAAAGTGATGTTTCACACTCCTTGGTCCCTGGTTTTGGTGTAGCTATCCTTCATTCCACCTTCTTCTCCCCTTCTCCCTGCTTCAGGAGCCTGCTGGCAGCAGGAGAGGCTTTAACATGACATGCTGTGACTGTGGGTAACCCTCCTGCCCTCTTTTCCTAGTTACCTGTCTGAGGACGATGTCCTGGATCAATCCAACCCTTTTGTGCAGCTTGTGAGTGGGGTGGTTTGGCTCCTCAGGAATGGAGAGGTGTACATCAACCAGAGTCGGGTGGCCGAGTGTGGTGACACTCAAACCACAGGTAAAGACTGCGGGGCCTGGCTTCAGCCTGGCCAGGATTGTCCTTCCCATGGGGCTCTTGGGAGGAGGGGCACTTAAGAAGTCCAGCTTTCATAGAATCATGGAATAGTTTGGGTTGGAAGGACCTTAAAGACCATCTTATTCCACCCCCTGCCATGGGCAGGGACACCTTCAACCTCCAGGTTGCTTCAAGCCTCATCCAACCTGGCCTTGGGCACTTCCAGGGATCCAAGGGGCAGCCACAGCTTTTCTGGGCACCCTGTGCCAGGGTCTCCCCACCCTCCCAGGGAACAATTCCTATCCCATCTAACCTGTCCAGAGAAACTCAGAGCAGGTGCCTCTTACAGGAGTTTAAAGCCATGGGCTTGTGAATCCCCTGCTTTGTCCCTGTGCCAGACAAAAACTTAATCAAGAGCACCTCTGTAGGGCTTGGATGAACAAGAGGAGCCTGGACTGTGTTCTCACTGTATTTCAGTTCAGATGAGCCCCTTGCTGGGAGCTGTTTTGCAGACAGATGTGTCTTAACAGCCCATTGTGTCCCCCAGCTGAGTGTGAATTGTTCCCTGTCCTGCAGGAACCTTCGACAGGTTCATCAATGTGATCTCAGCCAGGACTGCAGTGGGACACGACAGTCGGGGCCGGCTGGTCTTGGTTCATGTGGATGGACAGACAGAATCCAGAGGGTAAGGGCTTGGATAAGGTCTTAAACTCCTGGGACTGGAGGGACACTGCAGCTGCCAGGGATATGTTTTAAGGCACAGACTTGCCGAGCTCAGGAGAGCCAGAAAAGGCTCACGCAGCCCTTCTTAGGGTGCCTGGGATGGGAGAGCTTCCCCTTCCACCATATAGAGCAACAAGCTCTGATGTAACAACCTCACAAAGGCAAATCAACAAACAACCTCTGCTTTGCAGGGTCAACCTGTGGGAAATGGCAGAATTCCTGAAGCAGCAGGGAGTCATCAACGCTATCAACCTGGATGGCGGAGGCTCTGCCACACTGGTCCTGAACGGGACCCTCGCCAATTACCCCTCTGAGCACTGGTAGGTGCTTCTGGCTTGTGCCCAGGGTTGCTCCTGTCAGGGTGCAGAACCCAGTCCTACCCCCTGGCCCGGCTGGGAGGGCACAGCAAAGGCAGGTGACAGGATCTGCGGGAGAGAGCAGTTCTCAGATTTAAAGCGATTGAGTGACTCCATGTTTTTTTCACTTAGTCATCCAGGATTAAAGCTGAGCTGCCTCCAGAGAGGCAGCAAAGCTGTGCCTGTGACTGAGTGGCTGATGTGGGAATCGGATAAGGCAGCAGCTCCTAGTCTGGGAGATTCAGAGCTGCACATTCATGGGAATTAGCAGAGATCTGGCAGCAGCTTATTTTTATGGAAGAGAAACACTGACTGGGAGACCCTGCCCTGCCTCATTGGAGGGAATCTAAAGAATATTTTACTTTAAATTCGACTTTTTAGTCTGTTCTGACTGTAAACCTGAAGGGATTTAACATTCAGTTGCCATAAATGCAATGATATAATTTATATCAAAGCAAATAACATATGAGAAAAGGGGTGTTGGGTGCCAAAATTAGGGAAGCTGGGACTGCTTAAAGGGAGACTGTTGCTTCTGTAATTCCATGTCTGTCCATACCTATCAGATGGGATTGATCACTCAGTTAAAACGTCAACTCCAATGTAGTTTTAAATTTATATTTTCCCAGTATTAATGTTCATGTTTGCCAGTGTGGATCAGGAGGAAATCTGTGGATTATATAACGGGTGTTGGGTTGGGCTGGCAGCACAGTGCTGGCACAGCTCACACTGTCCCCTCTGACATCCTCAGCTCCTTTGACAGCATGTGGCGGTGTCCCCGGAGCATCTCCACCGTGGTGTGTGTGCACGAGCCGGGCTGTGACCCTCCTGACTGCAGTGGCCACGGGCTCTGTGTGGCCGGGCACTGCCACTGCGATGGCCACTTCTGGGCAGGTCCTGCCTGTGACACCTTGGACTGTGGCCCTGCCAACTGCAGCCTGCACGGCGTCTGCAGCGCCTGTGAGTCCTGCGCTATGTCACACGGAGGGGCTGCAGGGGAGGCAGGACCTGGGCATGCATCCCTGGGGAATATTCCCTGGGGAATCTCCTGTGCCTGCCTGCCAGGCACCAGCTGGGCAGGTGGGGCTGCCTCCCCTCTCCTCCAGCGTCCGAGGCACACATGGTCAGAACATGTTGCCTTTAGGAGCCAGCAGCAGGTCTGGGCGGGGGCTTGGGGCTGGAAACTTCAAGCTCCGTGCCTCAGTTTCCCTTTCTGCCCCAGGGTTGTGCTCTGGGTTTTTTGTGAGGCTGCTGATGGGCAGGTCTGTGTATTATGCTATGTGACAGCAGCTGCTTCTGTCCCCTCCCTTTACTGTTCCTTCTTTACTTGCCTCTTCTACTCATAATTTCAAGTGTGCGGTTGCTACTCTTCCATGAATCTGATCCTAGGGATTGCTGGAATGTCCACCCCCAGCTTCTGCCCCTCTATGCCCAATCCCCTTGCCCTCTTCCTGTCCTCCTCGACTCTCATTCAAGTGTGCCCCAGTGCAGTGGCTGGGCAGAGCTTGGTGGGTGCAAGTGTTGCCAGTAGCTGACCCAGAGCTGATCCCAGGGAATGCCATCAAGCAGGGATTCTGCTCTGCAGCTGGGGAGGGTGTGTGTGTGAACCCACCTTTGGTGTGAGCTCAGGATTCCTCTTCTGGGGGTTCCCTGGCAGGGGTAAGAGGACACCTCAAGAGGAAGAGGCTCCTAATTTCAAGTCCTTGCAGCTTCCAAGTGTTTTTTGTTGTCAGTAATGCCTGTTCCATGTGTTTGCACAGCTGGATGCCTGTGTGATGCCGGCTGGACTGGCAGCAACTGCACTGAAGGTAAATACTGACCGCTCCTCCACTGCCTCTTCACGGCCAGGGAGAAGGGAGTGGGAACCACTTCCCAACAGCTGCCTGCCTGAGAGGGAGCAGGGAAGGGGGAGGCCACCCCGTGTGCTGCTCTTTTCTGGCAGTGTGAGTTTAATTGCAGCTGAAGCATCCACAATTGGCTTGGTGTGAAGACACTCAAGCCCTTGCTCCTTGTTCAGGGCACACACTCAGCTTGTTGCTGAGCATCCCTCCACACCCGGAGCTGTGGCTGTGAGCTGGGATTGCTCACCTCTGCAGCCAGGGCCCTGGTGACATCTCTGCTTGTGTCTGCAGCTTGTGCCCCTGGTTCCTTTGGGGAATCCTGCAGCCAGAAATGCCAGTGTCAGCACGGCAGCTCCTGTGACCCCGTGGATGGAGCCTGTTCCTGCCCTGCCGGCTTCTACGGCACCAGCTGTGAGCATGGTAAGGGCTGCTCTCAGTGACCACCAGGGCTGGGGACAGCGTTTTGTGTCACCTCTGAGCCACCTCTTGTAGGCGAAGCAAGGGGCAGTTCTGCCAGGGGAGCTCAAGCCTGCCGGCTTCCAGCTCTTTTGGGCCTGCCTATCCTACCCAAATGGGCTAAAAAGGAGAGGAGGGAGCAGAGAGGAAAGAGGAGTTTGCTTCATCAACAGAAAATGGTAGATTCCTGTTTAGTCTTAGCCCCAAAGAATTGCATTCCTTTCCCAGAGCTCCTGAGTGAACACAAAACATCCTCTGCTCCAGGGTGTTGAACCAGGCCCTGCTGTAGCCCAGGCTCCAGGGGATCCAGGTCAGTGCCTGTGGAATGCTCCCAAGGGCTGTCCTGCCATCCCACCCTCACACTCCTTGTGCCAGTGCTAACGGAGCTGGCCCTGTTCTCCCTTGTGTAGCCACTCCAGGCCCCCCTGTATGCAAGTGAACGAGTTAATTACGGTGGAGTGTGAACTTCCTGGGTGCCTGATTCTGTCAGTGATGATCTGTTCCAGTCTGGGAACACTCAGCCAGTCCCATCCCAGAGATGTTGCCCAGAGAAGCTGTGGCTGCCCCTGGGTCCCTGGAAGAGTCCAAGGCCAGGTTGGACAGGGCTTGGAGCAACCTGGCATAGTGGGAGGTGTCCCTGCCCATGGCAGGGGGTGGAACAAGATGAGCTTTGAAGTCCCTTCCGACTCAAACCATTCCATGATTCTGTGATCCCAGTTCTACGTAAGCTTCCCTCTGAGGCAAACCAAAGAGCAGCCCTGAACTCCCAGCACAGTGCTCCCAGGCTGCTGCAGGCTCAGCTGAGCTGGGGGAGCTGCAGCTACAGCCTGGGTGGTCTCAGAGCAGGTGGAGCTTTGGCAATGACCAGTCCCTTTGTGATCCCATCCCCAGAGTGTCCCCTGGGCTGGTTTGGGCCGAGCTGCCGGAGCCGCTGCACGTGTGACCACTCGTGTCCCTGTGACCCTGAGACGGGCAGCTGCAACATCACCCACCACGGGGCACTGCAGGACCACTTACACAGAGGTACCCGACTGCAGGGGGGTGGACTTTGAAAAAAAGTTGGAAGAGCAGCGTTAGTGCATAATGGTGTTTGCTTACTCACCAGCTCTGCTTAAGCTTGCTCTTTTTTAGTGGAATTTTACACCTTGCCTCACCTTTCTTCCCTCTTTGTTTTCCAGCTGGACAGTGTTTGGCTTCCCAGAATAAGGAAAAGAGCAAAGAAAAATTCTCTCTGTCAGAGTAAGTGTGTGGTGCTCACTGTGCATCTCAGAGGCTGTCACAGAGCAGGGGGGGTGTTCAGTCTGCAGAAAAGGAGGCTCAGGGGGGACCTTGTGGCTCTGCACAACTCCCTGACAGGAGGGGGCAGCCGAGGGGGGTCGGGCTTGCTCTCAGGAAACAAAGGACAGGATGAGAGGGAACGGCCTCAAGTTGTGTCAGGGGAGGTTTAGGTTGGATATTGGGAAAATTTCTTCATGGAAAGGGGTCAGGAACTGGCACAGCTGCCCAGGGCAGTGGTGGAGTCCCCATCCCTGGAGGGATTTAAAAGCTGTGTGGATGTGGCACTTGGGTCAGTGGTGGCCTTGGCAGTGCTGGGGGAATGGTTGGACTCAATGATCTTAGAGGGCTTTTCCAATCTAAATGATTCCCTGATTCTGTCCTGCCTGAGAGCTGCCCACAAGGTTGGGAACGCAGAGAAGGGAGGACAATCCTCTGCACAGTGGGCACAGGTGAGCTGTGATTTGTGATTTGGTTTTGTGATTTGTGTGTCCCACAGAAGCTCGTGGCTCTCCCTGAGCTCTGCCTTGGCCCTGCTGCTTGTGCTGAGTGCCCTGGGGAACGTGGGGCTGGTGCTGCAGGTGCAGCGGCAGCGGCGGCACTGGGACTATCGCTACCACCCCCTGAGGGACATCAACGGGGACACCCTGCACAGCCCTGCCTCTGCTGCCTGGGACCGGGAGGATATTCAGGAGCCAGAGGACACTCAGGAGACAAACCAAGAGCTCCTTTAGAGTCATGGATAGGAAGAGATGAGGTATTTCACTGTGCACCCTGCACTGCCCCTCAGCACTGACTGGGACTGGGGTTCTTCCCACCGGGAACCTCAAAGTGCTGCCTGAGGAACCTCAGCCCAAGAACTCCCCTGCTGAGGCCGTGGTTTCCTTTCCTCTGCTGCCTCAGCACCCATGACTGCAGCATTAGGGGATGCAGGACATCCCCTGGGTGAGGGAGTTCCACAGCTGCAGCAGGAAAGGAGAGGCGCTGGTTCCTTCCAAAACTTGAGGGAAACAGGCGAGGGGCACAAGCTACAGGCACCTCAGAAAGGTCCCTGCTCACCCGAGCAGTGCTGAGTATTTTTAAGATGCAAGATAAACTGCCTCTAGTACAAAGCTGGGCTTAAGGGTATTAAAATGTCTGTCCTTCCTTGCTAAGCTCAGATTTTAATCAGAAAAGGGACAAAACGTTTGTTCTAAAATGTTGAAGCAGGTGCAGCAGCCAGTGCAAGCAGATCCCTCCTCTCCTGGCCACGGTGGTGGCTCAGGGGTGACACCCGGGCTTACGACAGCCCCATGCAGGGCTGGAGTGTCTCCTGACCAATCCTCAGCCCAGAGGAGCTCCAGAGGGTGATGAGTGCTGTGTTTTGGGGCAGCTCCTGCAGCACAGCACCACAGAAAGCCCTGTCAGGTCACAGGTTCCATTGGTGCATCTCTCCAGCTCCCAGGGGCCGAAGGGCTCTGCCCGGCTCTGTGGGCTGAGGGACCCTGGCCCTGATACAGCCCAGAGCTCTCCCTGTGGGGAAGGGCACAGACAGGGCCCTTCCTGGCATGGCTGGCATGATACAGATGGGCTGCCCTGTCCCAGCTGGGCACTCCTCAGAGGGACCAGCAAGGGCTCCAGCCAAGCCAGGATCCCGAACATCTCATCTGGAAATCTGGAGTACATCCTTGCAGTTACATTAAAACAGTGTTTGAGTTTGCTTCCCTGTGAGGGAAACCCAGCCTTGGACGAGCCCCTTGGATGCTGCAGAGGGGTGAGAGCCTGTCTGAGCCCCACACATCTTTATGCACTCATTCCCTTTTTTACCTCTCCAAGTAAAGGATGTGTAATTTCTGTGCCAGTGTTGGCATCAAATCAGCCTGTAACCAAGAGACTCTATTTTTCTATGACTTACAGAAGATTATTTGAAACTTGAATAAAGTCTATTAGTGCTACCTGCCTGAAACTTGGAATTCCTGATGTCCAGCTGCAGAAGGAGCTGTGATCCTTTCCCAGTTAATTTCAGCCACCCAGTGGAACCCAGTGGAACGCAGGGGCTCTTTTAATAACAACCACACTGCAGGATGTGCTGTTCCAGCCCACTCTGTGCTAGGAAAGTAAACAAAAAATGCTGGTTCTGTAGAAAAAAGCCCAAACATTTTAGTTGAAAAGTAGGAAAAAGTGAATAGAAGCCTTACCTCTGCTTCTGGGGGCAAAGAGAGCAACACACAGGCTTGAATTTTCATTGCCCTGCAGTTTCAACAGTTGAATCAAACAATTCCATGTGTTCTGAGAGATGTTTTATTTCCAACATAGCCATAAGTACAGCTCTACCAGGACCCACAGACACCCACAGTGGAGGACATTTGTTGTTACAGCGCCCTGCAGTGGGCTCTTACAGGAGGTTTTGGCTGAGAAAAATGAGGATTTCAGTGTATAAAACCAAAGCCAGCTGCAAGGGAGAGAAAGTAAATGCCTGCTAAAAAACTTAATTAATGCCCATTTAACTTACGTGTAACTGAAAGCTTAGAAGTGGGTGTTGGTGTCATTAAAAGCCAGCAAATGTGACTTGACTCCAATTTCACCTTCCAAGAGAGAAATAATCAGATGTAAGAAGCATCACAAATGTGTTGGAGGAATATTAAAGCTAATTGCATGCAGGAATCTTTGACAGCTGCTCTCAATTAAATCTCTAATAGCTGTTCCTTGCATTAATTGCTCACAGTACAAACATCTGGGATATTAAAGCAGTGTGAGCTTGTAAAATGCCTTTTGAAATGAGGGATTCCCTGCCTGGAGCAGGGCTGGCCTCAGCCCCAGCAGCTTCCCAGCCCAGTGTGGTGGACAGCTGGGCTCACCACTTCCCGGTGGGAATTGCAAGTGGATTATGGCATTTTCAGAATCTTTTGACAATAAATCAAACTGGGATTATAAATTGTTATTCAAAGTTCCTGAAAGGGAACGGCCAGAACCGAACTGGCTGAGCAGAGGAACATGGCTGCAGCTCAGTCACTCGGGATTCCCTGGCCTGGTGCCAGTCGGGAATTCTCTTCCCAACAGCGAATCCAGGAGCTGAGGAACGACTGAGCTGCTCGGGTGCCTCCCTGGGAGAGCCCCCAGGACCGGCTCAGGACGCGGCCCCTGGCACCGGGAGCGGTGACACCGCCGGCACCGCTGCTGCTCCTGCGGGGCTGGAGCCGCCCCGGGGGCTCAGCCCTTCTCCTTCAGCGGGGAAAAAGTCCTTTTCACACCAGAGAGGCGGCAAAAAATGGCTCAGGACTGCCCTGAACGACGGCCGAGGCCATCCAGCATCCATCCTCACGCTCCGTGTTTGCCCTTCCCAGCCCTGGGGACAGACCCCAGGGAATGGGGCAAACCTGGAGAACTCGCTGGGAATGAAGGTTTCACATCTGGCCACATTTAACTGAACTGTGGCACAGCCCTTTGCACCTTGCACAGCATCCTGGACTCGCCTGCCACCCGTGAGACAGGGCAGCAGCTCTGAGGTAGGTGTTGTCTTTGCATACGGAGTATCTGAGACGGGAGAGCCCCGATTTACCGGGAGCCGGTCGTTAATTAGCGGCTCGTTCCCTGCACACAGCCCGAGCTCATTGGCCTCGCTGCAGAGCAGTTGCTGGAAGGGAGCAGGGAGGGCTTTGCTGCATCACCGTCAGCACCCAAAATGAGGCCATGTCCCAAGGTTCTGGCTTAGGAGATTTTTGAGGATCCAGAACCCCTCCCAAACTCAGCTCACTGTGAAGAAAACTGTGGGTTTATTTTCTAAAGCACATTGATGTCATTTGAGGGGGAAAAAGGTGATGTAGAAGAATTCTGTGTCTCTGGTATCTGCAGTTCACAAGGTCAGGTTTAAAAAGCACAGCACAGCATCCGGGTGTTGCTCCCTTTCTCCTGTTAACATTCAGGAGAAAAAGGGAAAAAATATTGGATTATTTAAATTGGTTTCAAAGTAAATTGTCAGGTGGAATAACCCAGGCAGCCTTGCCAAAGAGAGGGCACAAGCTGCTTCACAGACCTGTGGCCATGATCTCTTATGGGCAGAGGAGTGGTACTGCCAAGGGACAAGAGGAAAAACTGGAATTGAGATATCCCCAGAGCCAGAAACACTCCGTGGAAGCAGCCCTTCACCTCACCCGTCAGAGATCTGCCAGGGGCCAAGTTCCAGGTGCTTCACTGACAAAAGTTAAACACTCAAAACTTCTGGTGGGCAGAAAACAGCATAGCCCGCATTTCAAAATAAAGTTAAAAAAAATCCAGGGCAAAGAATGAGATTCTTACCCAGAGCAAACCCAGAGAACGGGAATATTGCCACTGTAGGATGTGAGCAACCACGTGAGAAAGGAAGGTAAAATCCTGAAACAGCACAGAGGGGACAGGGCTGGGTTTGCTCCTGGGGCTTTGGGAGTCTGTTTCTAGAATCAGATTTTATTCTGGGCCAAGGATTTCCCTCAGAACTCCTGACTTTCCAGAGGAAAGGTGGTATTTGTCCCTCTTTATCAGACTCCAGTTATGCTGAAATGCCAGAGACAGAAGTTTCATTTGTCTGGGAGAAACATTCAAGTCTATGGAACAACTGAGAGTTGGAAATCAGAACTTCCCTGAGCTCTACATAACCAAGTTACCTGTTTACAGGGAAAGATGCAAGGTGGAGAGTGATTCCCTTGGCTCCAATCCTTAAAAAACCCCACCAAACAACTCAAAACCATATCAAGTTTCGTCTCCCACTGTCCCACATATTTTGGCTCTTTTCTCCTTTGGCTGAGCCTGGTGCTTCAAAACCAGTGATTAAAAAAAGCAGGGTGGGAAGGAACAACTTCACAGATTCCTGAATACAAACTTGGTGAGTATTTGACACCAGTGCTCATTTTGTTCCCACCTGGAAAAGAACATGGATAACTCTGCTCCCCAACCTGACTACAGGAACAATCAGATTAGGGACTAACATGGCATTTTTGGTGTGTAGGAAGACAGTGCATCTTCTTGACAACTCCCAAACTCAATCCCTGTTTCTTAATCCTAAAAAACAGTCCAAAAAAAGCATTAGACTCTCACCTTTCCTTGCAAGGAAGGTGACACAGCCCTTACCCCAGTGAAGCCCTTTTGCAAGAACATCCAGCGATCACAAAGATCAGGACCCAAGCAGAAAGATTGCTTGGGATTGCAGACAATCAGTTATTCCTTTCTTAAACAAAGTTCATCCCATTAAAAAAAAGGTGACTGTATTTAATAAATAGTCATTTCTGACATTATAAATAAGTTAAAAATTAATTTAAAATAAGCTAGTATAGAATAAATAGGTTTCAGTAAGCGCTTACATACATACATGCCTCTCTGAAAGGTTTCAAGTGAGCTCATGTTTAAAAGAAGCAAGTTCTGTAATACTGCCAGAAAATCTTGTGCCTTCAGGAAATCAAATATTGCTTTTCTTAGCCCTTTAGAATTGGATTCAGTTCCCATCCACTCAGGAATGGGACAGACCTACTCATTATTGCTGTAAACCTGAGTGAAAAGAAACAATAGTTTGGAAGATGCCACTCACTGGAGGCAGATTCAATGCCTGGAATTTCTAAAAAAAACATTTTGACTTTGTTTCTCAGCAGGGTTAAAAAAATCCAACACATTTCCCAGAGCATCCTGCCAGACCAGAAGAGGTTTTTGGTTTGGCCTGGAAGTGATTTCTGAACCGTCCTACCTGTAACCCAGGTGTTGGCAGTTCCTTCCCTGCCCCTGGAATGTCCACTTGACTGTCCAGTGTGGAACCAGTACTCCGTGGGCACCCAGGAAATTCCCTTTGTTTTGCTACCCAGGAATTATCTAAAGGTCCAACAGGTAAGGCAACATCAGCCTCCTCTGCGGGAAAAGGACGGATGGGAAGAGCCCTTTGGAGTGGAGTGTAACGGATTCCTGCAAACTCACAGGCACCCAAAATCCACAGGTGGTGAAGGAGACTACTGAGAGGCAGGCAGCTGGCCTAAAACTCCTAAACCTGCCCTTGGAATCTCAGTTTTTGTGGTTGAAGCAGCTCCCAGAGGCCTCTCTGTGTCCAAATGGCTGCGACTGCCCCACGGCTCAGCCCTGGAGCTCTTTGGTTTGGGGCTGGAGCAGCCCCAGGGGGTATCTCCCTGCTGTAGCCTTGGCTCTGCTATCTGGAAAGGTGGGAGCTGCTCTGGGACTGGCTGGAAGATGTGGTGACTCCACTCAGCTGGGAAAAGCCGCTGTTGCAAGATTCCAGGCTCGACATGGATCCCCTGGGATGGGACAGAGCAGATGTGCTGTTAGAAGGCAGCAATTAAGGGATAACTGTACCTCCCACAAATCAGCTCCCCCTCTCTAACACTCGCAGACTGCTTTTTGACCCATCATTTCCCACTTGCTCTCTTAGAATCTCTGTGTCATGATGAAAAATTAATCAGTCAGACTTTTTTTCCCAGTTACAGATATTATTCCTTGTCTCTGACTATTGTTCTGGGGAAGGGGACACAGCTGGAGCCTCTGGGAGCTGTCCCTGAGGAGAAAGGAAAGCTCCAGAGCTCTCCAAATGCAGCCTTGTGAACCCAAGGACTCCAGGCTGCTGAACACCAGAGTCCCAACTCCAGCATCTCCAGCTCCTCCTGCCAAAAGCAGGCTGGGCTCAGGAAGAGCCCCAGGGAACACATTTGCATGACTGGAGTGAGGCATTTCTGCTGCTCTGACCCCACAGGACCTGGCCAGGTCACACCTTAAGCTCACCACCTTCAAGTCTGTTCTGCCCAATGCTTCCCCCAGCTCTAGGGAAAGGTCAAAGACTTGCACAGAGTTCAGATGAACAGGAGACTGGGAAGTGCTTTTAGCACTGAAGGAGGAGGCCAGGCACACCCTGACTGTTCACCTGTTCAGAAGTGCTCATCCTTCTCAAGTGACACACAAAATTATCTGGGAAATAGCCCAGCTGATAATTAAATTACTCCAAAAGCAGCTTCCCAAAATACTCCCAACTAAGATAAAAACCCTCCTGAGTCAAAAACCTCCTGCTCTTCAGGCAGCTGCAAGCAAGACCTAAAGCCCAAATTCCACTGGTGGACACAGAGTCAAGGGAACTTTTAAATACCTACAGCACCAGAGGAGATTGATTGCACAAAATGCCACCAAGGCCACCAATTTTGTGTCCATCCACTTGTCAATGAAACACACCCCCTGTGGGGGTCTCTGATATCCAAATGTTTAACTCACATTCAGTGCAACTCATAGTAAACCCCTTGTAGATGCCCTACCTGAAGTCCTTGGAGGCCAGCACCTCGTAGTAGTAGATGAGCTTGCACTTGTGGCTGGAGCCCTGCAGGGAGGCCAGGACATCATCCACGCGGGGGAGGCTGGAGCTGGAGCAGGGCAGGGGCCCGTGCATCCTCCACTGCAGGATGTAAAAGCCAGGCCAGCGTGTGACATGGGACCCCTGCAGAGAGGGAGGGACAGCAGGTGACCATGGGTGTCTCAGGGAATGGCTGGATGGCCCAGCACAGGTGTCATTCACCTGTTTCACCTGCCTGAGACAGAGCCCTGTAGTACCAGTAGGGAAAAAAAAAGCTTATTTGGCTTACTTTCTGTTAGATTTTTAGCT
This sequence comes from Falcunculus frontatus, assembly GCA_013398115.1. NCBI lineage: Eukaryota > Metazoa > Chordata > Aves > Passeriformes > Falcunculus > Falcunculus frontatus. Next base: position 15,845 of record VZRV01009357.1, read on the forward strand.
TGGAGTCTCTTTCCAATGACTCCCTCCAAATTAGGATTCCCCACTTTCACAGGGAATCCTGAAAATGATCACAGAATGGTTTGGGTGGGAATGGATCTTAAAGCCCATCCCATCCCACCCCCTTCCACTATCTCAGGTTGCTCCAAGCCCAGTCCAACCTGGCCTTGGACACTGCCAGGGATCCAGGGGCAGCCACAGCTTCTCTGGGCACCCTGTGCCAGGGCCTCCCCACCCTCCCAGGGAACAATTCCTTCCCAATATCCCATCTATCCCTGCCCTCTGGCAGTGGGAAGCCATTCCCTGTGTCCTGTCCCTCCATCCCTTATCCCAAGTCCCTCTCCAGCTCTCCTGGAGCCCTTTTAGGCCCTGCAAGGGGCTCTGAGGTCTCCCTGGAGCCTTCTCTTCTCCAGGTGAGCACCCCCAGCTCTCCCAGCCTGGCTCCAGAGCAGAGGGGCTCCAGCCCTTGGGGCATCTCCGTGGNCTGGGAAAGACCACAGCCCCCATTTCTAGCAGCACCTGGTTTCCCACGCCATCAATTCCCTCCCTAGCACCCAATTCCTTTGGAGTTTGCAGGACTCTAAACCCATGCCAGGCCGCAAACCCCTCTGACCTGGATGCTCTCTCCTTCCCTGCAGACCAGAGGAGACTCCACCCGGCTGTAATCCACCCCCAGCACCCAGGTCTTGTCAATGAGCTGCACGTTGTCCCCTGCAGCAGAGGGACCTGCTGAGGTGGCTTCTTTGTGACTTGGCTCAGGAGCTCGTTTGGAGTGAAAAAGGCTGAACACCACATCTCCCTTCAGGATGTCAAAGTCCCAGGTGATGACAGATTCCCCTTCCAGGATCTCCACAAGTATCTAAGAAGGGAACAGAAGAAGCCCCTTGCAGGGTCAGGTGCTCAGGTGGCAGCAGTGTGTTCCTCCCCACTCTGGGGCAAACATACTTGGCTCCTCAATCCTTCAGCTGGCTGATGGTCTTGATTCCTGAGGGGGATACACACCAACTCCCATTCCCAGTCCTACCACACCTACTCAGGTGTTTCCACCTTCTCTCCCCATATCAGAGTTGCTTGTAAATGAGTTACTTGTTCTAGGAAAGCCTCAGTGGAACTGAGGCACAGAGCAGGACACAGCAAAGAGCTAAATCAGAGTCACTCCCATCAGAGAGGCCAGAGGGCTGATTTGACACTTAATTGCTCCTTTTTGGGACATCCTGTTTCCTGCTGACTCCCATCAGGCAGTTCCCAGCACACACCTTCCTTTATCACCCCCATCACTGTCCCAGCTGTGCTGCTGGGAATGGGAGCTGAACTATCAGAGGGGAAACGGAGGGGCCTTCATTTCCCCCAGAAGGAGGAGGAGGAGGAGGAGGAGGAGGAGGAGGAAGAGGAAGAAGAGACTGGACCTTACAGAAGATCAGGCCATAGTAGAGATAAGAGACACTGCTGCTCAAACTTCTTAACTCCCACACTTCCAGAACAGCAGCTGCTGCTGAGCCCTCTCCTGCTCCTTCTGTGGGAACCCTTGGCTGGGCTGCTCCAGTCAGCCCCAGAAGAGGGGACATGTCATTGTCCCAGCCCAGCACCTCCTGCAGCCCAGGGAAGCTCTTCTCTGTACCTCGTGGGGGGCTCCTTTGAGGACACTTGCAGAGTGGTAGATGGTTTCTGTCCACAGCCGGATGTGATCTGAGTTCTCCGCCTCATCCTCGGTCTGATAAAGGGACTTGGGGACAAGCCCTCCTTCTGGGACAGTGCACTGCAATGGTCACACAGACAAACAGGAGGGGTCAGGATGTTCCAGCAGTGAACCAGGAACACTTGCTGGCTGTCAGACATGGGCTGAGCCCTCAGCTGAGCCAGGATTGCACAGGGGCTCTGAGTTCACTGGAACTACCAGGGTTTGTCTGAGCTCCCTGTAGAGAGCTGCCCTCTGACCCTGTCCAGGATCCCCAGGGCAGCACCACCACTGCAGGGGCAGCCTGGTGTGCCCAAATGAACTGCCCCGTACCCAGAGCAGGGGGATCCTGGCCAGCACAGAGGCTCAATACCTCTCAGAAGGCAGTGGAAGGCCAGGGTGGTGAGGAAGAGAGAATCACTTCCAGATTCCACCTGCACAAGAGGAAAGAAAAATCACCATGCAGTCTCCTCCCAGGAAGTCTGGGATCACATCCTTGTCCACATAGTCCACCAGCCCTCCTGAGCCCTGGTAGTTATTGCCACTGTAGATGAGGAACTTCTGCCGTGTATTCTCATTGATAAAGGGACTGACCTGAAAGAAAAAGGGCACACAAGACATGGCTGTCACTGAGGGCAGCCGGAGACACTGAGCCATCTCACCACGATGCTTTGGGCTCTAGGCTGGAAGGTCTCAGCAGTGTGCAAAGCTTCACAGCTCTGAGGCACTTCCCAAAGAAAGGGATAACCAATGGAAAATGTTCTCTCTCTCTGTATCATCATCTCACAGCACTTTCTGCTTCACATACAGGAAGTCTGCAGTCACTGCCTCACCTATAAACCTCACTAGAAATGTAACGACCACGTTCTCACATTGCCAGAGCAGCCAGCAGGCACCAGGCAGAACCAGATTTATTATTTACTACTTCTTACCTCAGCATGAGATTAAAAGATATCTGTCTTTTCCCATCTATATGAAAACCCACCAAGTTTGGGTGGAATGGGGTGGGATTCAGGTTTCTCATCCTCTCCCGGTGGATGGCAGTCACTAGAACCCAGTGAGCTACAGACTCTGCTCTGGCCTCTTCAGGAGCTCACCACAAGCTGCCTGGACTTTTTCCCTCCCTGCCCCTGCTGTTGTAGCTCTTTGTGAACCTGCACAAGTGCCAGCAATCCTGCAGAGCCCAGGTTTCACCCACCAGGGTCCAGAGCACGGGGAAGACCCGTGGTGCTCTCACGATCAGGAGCCTCCCCAGGGTCTCGGGGTAGTTGTCCTCCACCACCTCAATGATCCTGAGCAGGGCCTTCACCCCAGGCCGCCAGAGGTGCCTCATATTGAGCCCTTCCAAGTCCACCAGGCATGTCCAGGATCTAAAACAGACAGGCGGAAACAGACCTGTCAGAACTTTAGAGTGGGGTGGCTGCTCAGTTTAGGATCCACAGTAACCCCACGACCCATGCAGGATCCAGGGAAGCCAACAAGGGACACCAGCAATTGCAATAAAAAGCACATCTCCACTTG
>VZRV01009357.1:19134-51911 GCA_013398115.1 Falcunculus frontatus
TAGAGCTGAGTTTAGACTATGAAAACCACATTTAGGCCACCCTGGAGCTCCAGCGGACAGCTTGTTTCCAGCTGGAAACACAAGCAGGACACCTGCAGTTCTCCATGGCTGAATGAAACTGGGGGCATAATAACCCATTAGCTAAGAGTTTTTAATGCACTGGTTTGTCCTAAGGGAGTTTTCTGGTTAATTTGTGACATAAAACTGCATTTTCCCACCTGCAAGATACCTGATACAGCAGCACATTTACCTGTACCAGGTGCGCTTCTCCTGGGAAAGATGAGGCATGGAGATCTTATTTTTAAAAATACAGAGAGCAGAGGGCAGGGTTAGATGGGACACTGGGAAGGAATTGTTCCCTGGGAGGGTGGGGAGGCCCTGGCACAGGGTGCCCAGAGAAGCTGTGGCTGCCCCTGGATCCCTGGAAGTGTCCAAGGCCAGGTTGGATGGGGCTTGGAGCAGCCTGGGCTAGTGGAAGGNGATGAGGCATGGAGATCTTATTTTTAAAAATACAGAGAGCAGAGGGCAGGGTTAGATGGGACATTGGGAAGGAATTGTTCCCTGGGAGCGGGGGGAGGCCCTGGCACAGGGTGCCCAGAGAAGCTGTGGCTGCCCCTGGATCCCTGGAAGTGTCCAAGGCCAGGTTGGATGGGGCTTGGAGCAGCCTGGGCTAGTGGAAGGGGTCCCTGCCCATGGCAGGGGTGGAATGAGATGGGGTTGAAGGTCCATTCCCACCCAAACTATTCCAGGATTCCTGATGCCCCATGACAAGACTTCCAAACACCCTGAGGGGAACAGGTGGCACACAAAGGCACAACTCACGTGTCGCAGCAGGGACTCCTCTCCCAGGGCCTTCACCAAACCCTTGGTGTCCATCTGGCCAAGGCGGAGGATGTAGAGCGGCCGCCCATCTTCAAAGCAAAGGGTTTAGAGAGGGGAGCCCTTTAGTCTCCCAGGCATCACTCTCATACCTTTTTTAAAAGCCACATTAAATATTTGAAAAGGATAAAAATCACTGCTAAAAGCAAGCTTTTCAGAGAAATTGCTCTGCACTGACTGATCTGCCTGATCTGTGGAGAGGAAATACAATTACAGGGAAGCAGAGTGGCTGCTCACAGGCACTGAACCGCTTTGTTAACTTTTAAAATGTCCGTACAGCTTCCTCCATCATGCTGGGTCACTGGTGAGGTGCCAGAACCAGCCTGTGCCAGGGGCAGCTCCTCACCTTTGTCCTGGTAGTGCCAGCCCCCGGTGTAGTACTCCTCCAGCAGGGCCGGGGGTCTCCAGGACTGCAGGATGAAATCCACCTGGTACTGCTTGCGCCAGGACAGCGACTGGCACAGCATCTCCCGCGCTTTGTCGATGTTGAAGTCGCGGGCGCGCAGGAACCGCAGGATGTGTTCATCCTTGGGGATCTGCGAGAAGAGAAAGCCCCAGGATCAGGACTGGAATGTTCCATTTGGCCTGCAGACGAGGCTGCACGCTCTACATCATGTTTTAATCCCTTAAAACTAAGACAGCAAACATTCAACTTCTATTCCGCCTCCCTCCCTCCGTAGCTAACCCAGCTGGAAGCAGCAGAGGGTGCCAGGAGCACAAGAGAAGGGACCAACTCACTGCCTGTGGGAAGCCCTTCCCCAGTGCAATTCCCAGGTTTGCCGCAGCAAACCCCGGGCCGGCTGATGTTTCCCTTGGCTGGTTATCCACAAGGACCACCAAAACATTCTGTGAAAGTCAGGGAGCTGCAAGTTCTCCTGCCCAGGGCAAAGCAGCACAGGATGGCAACAGGTAACAAACAGCCCCAGGTAACACATGAACCACACCAGGCACTGGAGGGGAATCACAGCTGTGCAGTCTGAATGATGCCACCAGTACCAATTCCAGCTCTTGTGCAGGCCCTGCTGCCGGTGTTTGAACAGGAAAGCTGCTGAGTGCTTCCAAAGGCGTCCCTGCTCCACCGCACCACAGCAACTCTTGACCCAAATCAACCAAAACTACAACACACCCTCTCCCGATCCCTCATCCCAGCACCGTCAGTAATTCTAACATCACAGGCACAAAAGCTTTCCAAAGCAAGTCTGCAGAATGGCTTCTTCCAACCTCCTTCCAGATCTGCCATGTTCTCTTTAGCTGAGGAATCAAAGAAAACTTGCCAGGAGTGCCAAGCAGCAGGAATTGACAACAAACCTGACGGATTCCACAGAAGTGCCAAATCTGACTAAGAGCCTGTCAGCTGCAAATCCAACTGGATTAAAGCTGCGCGTGCTGCTGCATTCCCAGTCCCTCACTCTAATTTCGCCAAAAGTGCTTGGCCTTATTCTCTACAAGTTTCCATTAAAAATTCCAGCTCTGTGGAGCAGGGATCGTCTCCTCCACAGCATCCATACTGTGCTAGCACAACCCGAGCACTCCCAGCCCTGCTGGGACACAACCCCCCATGTGCACGAGTCAAAGCTCCTTTGTTTGTTCACGGCCATGCTCAGGGAAACAGAAAGCTGGGAAGAAAGCAGAGCTGGCAGCTGCGTCAGGAGGGAGCAACCTCGGATTCACAAGCAAGAGATGGTAAGAACTGACTCACCTAAAGAACGGGCAGCGTTCAGGCAGCCTAAACCAAGCCTAAAGCACCTGAGGAGCAGGGGGGAGATTAACACTGGTTCTAACACTGCATCTGTATGTCCTGGAAAGGAGAGGGCAGCATTCCCAAGGAGGATCCCAGGAGTATTTAGAGGAATTCTGCATCACAGCAAGTTTAAAGCCAGCAGAGTTTTCATCAGCTAATTCAGGTTTGTGTTCCTGCTGCTCAGAGGCAGCTGTCACTCATCAGACCCAGCCCAGACACCCACAACAGCCCCAGGATCTCTGCAGGAGAAGGGATGGCTGGTGGAAGGTTTGCTACTTTTTATGTTTCAAACCTCCCCTGTACACAGCTCCAGGCAAGAGGCAAATCCAGCACTTCTGTTTGGACCAAAGGCAGGAAGCTCCAGGGAGACTTCCACTATTCCACAGTGGAATTAGTCTTTTATCCTTGTCCAACCAAAGCAGTAACTCCCACGTGCAAGAAAACGAAGGTTTAATTTCAGCCTGCTTTTGTATTCACTGGTGAAACTGCTGCACCCTCCTGCACAGTGCAAAGCCATGAGCAGAGCTTTGAGTTGCTGCAATTTTAACACCTTTGGCAGTTTGTTCCTTCAACTCCTCAGATTTTTTAAGCAACAACATATCTGATTGTGAAAGGGTTAAAATCATTGCACGTGGGCATGCTTGGGTATACTGAGGCTAGAATAAGATACATGGTAACCAATGTAGAAGCTATCTGAATAACTTGGCAAAAGATAGGGAACACCAGCTTGCCAGATCCAGTGAAGAAAATGCTGAAACAGCTATCAAGAGACTGCACGTCCCTAGGAAAGGAAAGTGAAAAGTGCAAAGCGGGGAAGATGTTCAGCCTTCATCAAATGACCACCGAGCCTTCCTCAGAGCGACCACCAGGGAGCACTGCGCCTGCGCTCCGCGTATGCTAACGATAATAACACGTTCTAAGAAATAGTTTGCATAGCCACACCTTTTCTAGGGAAAATGATGAATGTGCATAAATTGCAACCACATATTGTAAACTGCTGTGTGCCGGGGGTGTGTGTGTTAGGAGTGATCCCCCACGCACCCAGCGTGCTGAATAAAGCAAATATCCGCTTCTTGGACTTTGACAGGGAAGTGTCTCTTGGTCCAGTTTGAGGCGATTCAACTGGCAACCCAAACGGGACACTCTCTGCTCCGCTGTCGGATCCAGGGGTACGCAGACCTCCCAGTCGTGACCCTGAATTTTCAGGGGGAGCTCAGCTGTCCTTTGGCTCACTGCAGGGGTAGACAAGGACCATCTGCACCAAATTAAGGTATTTGCTATTTTTGTTAAGCAGAAATACCCACAGGTCCGGCTTGCAAGTCCCCGAGGGTAGGCTCAAAGTCCCGAGGAGACTAGGTCTCCCAAAATTAGTCCCAGGCAAAGAGAAAGGTGCCTTCAGGGACAGGGGGGTGGACCCCACTGTTAGGGGGCAGGAGGCGCCAGGGGTGAGAGTCCCCCCTGTCGTGCCGTTTTGTTGCTTTTTACTGCTGTGTTGTTGTGGTATTTACTGCGGAATCACTGCTATTTTGTTTTGTTGTGTTGCCATTTTACTGTGGGTCTTTTTTTTTCTGTGGTTTTCTGTGGTTTTCACTGTGGAATGAGTGGGAGTGAGAGACTAAAAGTGACGTGTCATCAGCACGAAGCGAGTGTGGAGCCCCAATCTGCATTTTCGTAACCCGGCGATGGGAACGGCCAGAGAAAGGTGAAGCGATTGGCAACGAGTGAATGAGTATAAATCATATAAACTGTTGCTGTTCAACCATGTTATCTGGAGGGAGGTTGTGAAAAATGCATGTTATAATGTTGGCTTTTCGCAAATATTAACATGGATGTTGAATGTGTATAATGTTAAAGTAGATTTGCTATAAAGCTGTAGTTTCTTCTGTGACAATAGCTAATGCCTTTATCTCTGTTAACTTAGATAGTAGTAAAATAGCTGATGTAGGGATGTTTGTGAAGACGGAACTGTCTGCTCGGATGGAGAACAATCAACGGATGAGGGGTGAGGACCCCTGCTGTGGACATGACAGCTATCAGCAACTGCCATCTGCAAAGCCACTGACCAGAGCTCAAGCTGGAGGTGATAACATAAACTGACCAAAACCACAGCCAAGAAATATGCATATTCTAAAAAGGCGGACCCAAGGAGGAGCCATGCTAAACAGTTCCTATATGTATAATTGTTTAGGAATATATATTAGGCTGATGCAATAGTAAGGGTATGTAAAGGGTGTTTCTGAAGTAGCCGGTGTGCTCTTGGCCGAGAGCCAAGGGCACCCAGCGTTGTACTTTTTTGCTTTATTGTCTTTGTCCTCTATTGTCCTCTATTAAACTTTTAAATTCTAACAGGAGAGTGAACCTCATTTTTCACAGAGGTAGATTGCATTATTGGAGGGGCAAGATTTTAGCTTTGGACTGGGAACATTCAGATCCCCAACACTATATAAATAACAACAGCACCAGGTTACACAGTACCACCAGGGTTTTTCCCTTGAACAAATTCCTTGCTTGTTGTGCAGTAAGAAGTGTGAGGCTTGGACTTTGTGTGAATCTACTGAGAGAGATACATAGTATCCTAAATGTTGGGAAAACGAGCTTACTTTCAGGCTAGGGAGAGAAGGGATTCAATACCCACTAGAGAGGAACACAGAAAGGAGTTTGCAAGATTGGCAGAGGATAAATGCAGTGTGGCCAAGGAGAGTGAGGGAACCTGAAAAGGCAATTATTATTTCCCTAGTGTGTGGGAGAAAGGACTTGGTTCCCCGGACCTGGGAAGTTTTAGAGAAGGACTGGGAGAAAGTGTGTAGAAGGTGCAGAGGCAGGTTTGGTTGGCAGAAGGAGGAAAGGAAAAGGAGACCATGGGATCATCAGTAAGCAAAGAGATAACACAGAAAAGTCCATTAGGGTGTGTGTAGGCACACTGGAAGGAGCTAGGAAGAATCCCCAGAGGAACCATGAAAAAGACCACCCTGATTAAGTACTGTAATCAATGGTGGCCACTGTATAAATTATATGATGGTGAAAAGTGGCCAGAAAATGGGACCTTAAACTATAAAACCTTACTGCAGTTAATGTTCTTTTTAAGGAGGGAGAACAAATAAGATGAAGTTTCTTATGCCAACTGCTTCTTTACTTTAAGATGCAAGCCGGAGTGGCAGAAGCAGTGTGGCATTAACTTAGCACCACAGGACTCGATGGTGCTGTTGTTAAAAAAAAGAAGCAAAAAGAAAAAGCCGCATGAAGAGGTGTTGCTCCTCATGCAGTATAGGACAAAGATGCTTAAAACTTAAAGCTGAAAGAGAGCAAAACCCCCTAGATGCCCAAGGACTGTTAGCATATTGATTGTTAAAAATCATTTTGTTGATTGGAAAGATATAAATTTAATGCTATCAGATTTAACTGAGATAGGAAAAGCAGCTGTAATATCTATAACAAAAACACACGTGCAGTGCCGGTGATTGAAACTCGGACTTTGCCGGGTGGGGATCTGAATCTGGATCCTGCATCTGAATCTTTTATTCAAAGGAAACTAGCTGGTTTTATACACTTATTCAAGACACAGTTATTTCCTTACATGGTAATTCTCACTATGTGACCTATCCCATGTTGCCACGTTAGCAGTGCACCTTCTACATGTCCTTCTATGGGGTGATCATGTGCTGTTCACCCGTCTGTCAGCTTCCAGCAGGCTCCTCTCTGTAGGTGTCTGCCGCGTGACACCTCCTCCCCCCAGGGTCTGTGCCACCATGTGCTCCTTTGTGCTGCCATGTGCTTCTTATCTCTCCCCATAGTGCAGGGACAAATAGCTACTAGAGTATTATATGGGAATGTAAATTACATTTTCCCTACCACAGATCCACACTGGGACCCACACGATCCACAAACATATCCATTTTTAGTTGGGCACAGGAACTTAGTAACAAAACCACTGCATCCTGTAATGGCCAATCCTTACACTTACAAAATTACAAAGTGACTGGGTGTGGTTTTCAGTTTTAGATCTAAAAGATGCTTTCTTTTGTCTGCCATTAGCTGAAAGCAGTCAGGAAATTTTTGCCTTCGAATGGGAAAACGCTAAAACGGGGAGAAAGAGTCAGCTCACATGGACTGTACTGCCACAAAGGTTTAAGAATAGCCCCACAATCTTTGGTTATCAATTAGCCTAGACACCTGAATACCACCACCTGGAGAGGATACACTCCTGCAATACATTGATGATTTGTTAATTGCCACCAAAACTCAGGAAGACTGTAAGGCATCGACTGTGAGCCTCCTGAATTTCCTAGGACTAAGTGGATACAGAGTATCTCCCGAGAAAGCACAACTCGTTCTCCAGTGAGTTACATACCTTGGATACAAATTGGCAGGAAGAGAAAGAGCCCTGGGTAACGACAGGAAAGAGGCAATCTGCCAAATGCCCCAGCCAACTACAATCAAAGAATTAAGAACCTTTCTGGGAATGACAGGATAGTGTAGGTTGTAGATTTACAACTATAGACTCATTGTGAAACCTTTATACCAACTCCTAAAAGAGACCGGGGGAACTCACCTCTGCTGGACACTAGAGACTAATAATGCATTCATAACTCCGAAACGTGAGTTGACGTGAGCCCCGGCATTGGGCATATGGGATGTCACTAAACCTTTTCTGGGACTTTTAGCGCAGAAGCTGGGACCTTACAAAAGACCACTGGCTTATTTCTCCAAGCAGCTGGACATGCTCAGCTGAGGATGGCCTGCCTGCCTGTGTGCAGTGGCGGCTGTGATCCTGACCACAGAGGAAACCCGCAAGTTCACAATGGGTCAGCAAATAACTGGTTTTGTCTCTCACAGTGTCAGCAGTGCTCACACAGAAAGGAAATCACTGGTTAACCCCATCTCGCTTTCTCAAATACCAGGCTGTCCTAGCAGAATCGGAGGATGTGAGTATTCAAGTAACTAACATTTTAAATCCAGCAGCTTACCTCCAGGGCAAAGCTACTGAAGAGCCTGTACAGCATGACTGCATTAAACTATGAAGGCAGTTTACTCCAGCCGCCCAGACCTAAAGGACTCCCTGCTAGAAAATGTGGAAAACTGGTTCACTGATGGGAGCAGTTATGTCAAGAATGGTAAGCGGCTTGCAGGGTATGCAGTTACAACCACAGACGCCGTCACTGAGGCAAAACCATTACCTGTGGGGACATATGGCCAAAAAGCTGAAATAATAGCCCTGACCCAAGTTTTGATATTAGCCAAAGGTAAACCTATCAACATTTGGACTGATTCAAGGTATGCTTTTGGGGTGGTACATGCTCACGCGGCTATTTGTAAAGAAAGAGGATTATTAACCTCACAGAAGAAAGAAATCAAGCATGCTACTGAAATCTTACAGTTGCTAGAAGCAGTCTTAAAACCCTCAAAGGTAGCTGTAATGCATTGTAAAGGGCACTCCCAGGGTAACACCATCCCTGAACTGCAAAATGCTATAGCAGAGCAAAGGCAGTGGCTGGTGGGGTTCAAATTCAAGCCCTATCTCTAATCCCTTCTAACGTCCTTATGGGTGGAAAACCCCCACCATACAACACTGATGATACAATAGAAGGGACAAATAGGATCAGATGGATGGGCTAGGATAAAGGATCTTATAGTCATATCCAGAAAACTGTTAAAATTATTTATCCAAAGCGAACATTCTAAAACACACTGGGGAGTTGATGCTTTATATAATCATTTAAAAGACAAAGTGATAGCATCAGAATTAAAAGAAACAATCGAAGATGTAACTTCCACTTGTGAAATCTGTCTTAAAAACAACCCTAATACCACTGTTAGGCTAAACATAGTGACTATCACTAAAGGAGTTTTACCAGGGGATGTGTGGCAAATTGATTTTTCTGAATTACCTAGAAAAGGGAGATACAGGCATCTTTTAGTCCTCACAGACACTTTTTCAGGATGCTCAGAAGCTTTCCCTTGTAGAACAAATAAGGCTAGAGAAGTTGTTAAAGCTTTAGTGCAGGAAATTATTCCATGATTTGGAGTACCCAAGGAAATTAATTCTGATAGGGGATCACAGTTTGTAGCCCAGGTAGTGCACGGGGTGAGTCATCTATTAGGAATACAATGGCAGCTACATACACCATACAGGCCTCAGGCAAACGCACAAGTAGAAAAGATGAATCACTTAATAAAGCAGCAATTAGCCAAAATTTGTCAAGAAACTAACTTATATTGGTATCAGGCTTTACCCATAACTTTGCTGAGAATTAAAGTAAAACCATGACTCAAAGAGAAGTTAAGTCCCTTTGAAATTCTGTATGGGAGACCTTGCAGGACAAACATGGTTCACAATGATAGTGTGGCTCTGGTGGGGCAGAACTACTTGATTATGTTAAGCAATTGGGCAAGAAATTGCAATCAATACGAACCAAAGCTGTAAATTGCCAGCCACCACAACCTAATAAGCCATTCCATGATATAGATCCAGGAGATTGGGTATATATTAAGTCTCTTACAGGTGATCCTCTACAGGAGAAGTGGAAAAGATCATACTTGACCCTGCTGACAACTCATACAGCTGTAAAGATACAAGGAAAGTCAACCTGGCTTCATTACACCAGAATGAAGAAAGCACCCGAAGATCGATGGGTTGTGTCTGATCGATCACCTGATAGACCAAAGCTAAAACTTGGCCATAAATCATGAATAATTGGTTATGTTTTGTTGCTTTTTAGCAAGTTGCAGGGACTTTTAATGTAAATGACCATGTGTTTTTGTCATGTATAATGATTTTACTAAGTATACCTGTAAATGACGGTTTAGCATAGTCAGGAAATGCTTATTTGCAATGGGTAAGAAACTTTACACACTCTCAGTGTTTCTAACTGCTAAATATGCACTGCTACCCTTTGAGAAAATGGGCGGGTTCCACTGTTAGGAATACCTTCCATGAACTGGATGAGAACATTCCAAAACAAAGGTAAACAAAGGAACTGCACACATAACATTACTGAGAATGAAGAAAAGAGCTTCCAGATGAGTGATTTACCCCCAGAATATAATTTTAAAGTAAAAAGTAGGTGCATGAATGATACTAACTGCACTACACCACCTGATATTTTTGCTATCTTTCAGCAAGACCCTAACTGTACTAACACCATAAATGTAAGTACATTTGATTTTGATTCCACTTTGTGGAAGTCCCTCAATTATACATTGTTTAAACAAAGGACACTAATTACACTGCATTAGGCCACAACAAGACAGGCCCTCCTTTGTGGGCCAAATGCCCTTTAGAACCCGGATACCAGTAGCTATGCAGTAATGAAAAGGCCCAGAAACACTAACCCAAAAAGCTAAAAAGGACACTGCTTTGCCAGGTATCTCACCTTAGCAACCCAATATGAACCGAGAGATAAGTTACCAGAAATAGTTCGAGGCTATGGAGATGAAATCGGAGGGCCCCTAATAACCTCCTAATTCAATACGGAACCAGCTTCCATAGTTTTGTTTGTGCATTATTTCCAACATTAGGAATAGTACAATTAAAAAAAGCTATTGTAAATATTTCAGCTGAAACAGAAATTATAGCTAACTCAATAGCTGATGCACTTAAGCGAGTACAAATTGAAATAGAATCTTTGAAAGATGTAGTTTTTCAAAATCATACAGTATTAGACATGATTATAGCTCAAATAAAAGAAGCTTGTACTTTGATAAATGCTAGCTATTGCACTTACACAGATCAAAGCAAACAAATAACCTGAAATATTCACACTATTTGGAAACACACCAAAGTACTCCCTTAAGTCACTAAAGATGACACTGCTTGGTCAACCAGTTAGTGGAATATGTTTACATCTCGGTTACCTGATTTCTCCTGGCTTAAGCATTTAGTTTTTGTTGCAATTATGACAATAGTATGTGTATTAATGTTGTGCATTTGCAGTAACTGCTTATTTACATTGTGCAAGTAAATTCAAATATCTATGCACAACAGTGAAAGCATAAGATTAGGAATAAAGTAGAAAAAGGAACTTACTTGCAAGAAATACAGGAGTTGTAAAAGAATTTACAAATTTTCAAGACAAGGGGGGAATGAAAGGGTTAAAATTATTGTACTTGGGCATGCTTGGGTATAAGCACCCAGCGTGCTGAATAAAGCAAATACTCGCTTCTTGGACTTTGTCTCAGAAGTGTCTCTTGGCCTGGTTCGGGGCAAATCAATTGTAAAGGTAACGGCTACTTTGGGAGGAACATAGAAGGGACAGTGAAATAGGACAGAGGACAAAAATAAGAAGGGCCATTTTCCAAGAAACAGGAGATCTATTTTTTGATAATTTCTGACAGAGGAATAAGGCCATCCCTGCTCCGAATTAAAATTGTCACAGCAAGGTAAGAGCCTCTCCAGGGAAAAGCCCAGCCTTGCAGGATAAGCTCCTGATTTTGGCCTGCTCTGTCAGGGAATCAGGAGAAGCAAATGAGCAAGCAGTCAGGCGGTTCAGGAAGAAGTTTCAGTAGCCAGCACCCACTGGGGACAAGGCCCACAAAGGCCACCCAAAGGCCTGAGGCAGCTGCCAGTGTCCCCAGAGCTCAGGATTCAGCTGCACCTTCCCAAGGCTCCCAGCACAGGGAACAAGGGCTGCCACTCCCTGTCCAGCTCCAAGCACCCAAGGGGCAGTTGTTCCACATTTTGCTCATGTGCTCTCACTTTTTCCTTCTCCAGCTTCCATTCCCCAGCCTCTGCCATGGAGGGGGGAAAACCAGCCCACAGAAGAAAGGTTTAGGTGGTGCCTGTTCCAGCTGAAAGCAGGATCCTTGCAGATCACACCAGGGATAAAGCCTCCCTGTCTTGCTCCCATCCAGGACCCCCTAGGTGAGGTATCTCCTACCCCAGTGGAGCCCACACCATTTCACTGGACAAGTCTCCATGAAAAGCCTCTTGTCCTCTGTCTCAGAGCACAGTTACACCTGGGGACTGACCCCTGCCTGCCCACCTGTCTGGTGCCTCTCATGTGACAGGAGGCTGGATCACAGGCAGACACAGATCAAAAGCAGTTTTTGCAGAGCCCCTTTCCTTGGTGGAGCTGTTCCTGTGAGCAGGTAGCTGCTCACACAGCTCACTCGCCACCCCCTGGCTGGCTGGGAGCCCAGCCCCAGCTCTTTACTCATGGGCAGAGCATCACCGTGACACGAGAGCAGCTGGCAGGGAGGGGTCCCAGCCCTTCAGGGGCCCCTTTGCTCCATCAGGTGTGTATATATACACAATAGAAATATATTATTATATATCATACAGATATTCCTGTAGTCTCTACCTGCATCCAGCAGCCACCATCCTTCCGGACATGGCCCAGGTTATCCAATCTGCTGTTGATGCCACTGTACACCAGTGGCCTTGGCCAGCGTTGGCAGATATTTGGTGGCGGGAATTTATCAGCTCTTACAATTCAACATTCAGCATTGTTGGTGTCTGGAGCTTATCAGCTGCTGGGAGCCTCTCACACTGCCCCAACACTTCCTGTTCTCTTCAGCCTGAGGTTTTCTGGTAGCTGCTTCTCCATCCACACTCCTGGGTACCAACAAAACCCACCTGCCTGCTCACACACAGGGGAACTTCAGCAGCTCAACAGCAGCAGAACTATAGCACTAAATCTTTGTTACATTTCATTTCTACACGGGCCATTCACATTCACTTTTCCAAGAAAAAACAGCATTCTAAATCATGTTCAGACTCCCTGTACTCAGATGAGACGTGCTCAGCTCTGAGACATACAGCACAGCATGCAGAAGGGACTGGCAAAGCTCCTTCTAAGCAGCAGTCCCTTTTGGAAAGGCCAGGTAAAGGAAAAAGAATTAAAATCTTCCCAAACCCAGGAATGCAGAGTACCTCACCTAACCCATCCTGACTGACTGAGCTGTTTCCTTCTAAGCCAGGGAGCTTTTACCGTTGAAACCTCATCCAGCTGTTCTCTGCTTCCAAGGGGCATCACTTGCTCCTCTTCCTAAACACCCTTTATCTATTCAGCCCACCCAACTACTCTCTCTGGTGCTTTCCTTGGTCTTTCTTTCCTTCCCTCTCCATCAGGAAATCTGGAGTTAAACCCCTCTTGAGGCATTCAAGCTGCTCTAGACCCTTTCTTTCCCCAGCCACACACCAGTTACCCTGTCACTCTGACAGAGACTTCTCTTTAAACAAAAGGAGCCCAAGTAGCTTCTGGCCATTCCAGCAGAGCAGAGACACACCTGTCCCTCAGTGCCTGTGCTGCTTTTCAGGGAAGAATCAGAGAACCACAGAATTTCCTTGAGCAGGAAGGGACACACAAGGATCATCCAGTCCAGCTCCTGGCCCTGCACAGGCACCCCAACAATCCCGCCCTGTGCATCCCTGGGAGCGGTGCCCAAATGCTCCTGGAGCTCTGGCAGCCTCGGGGCTGTGCCCATTCCCTGGGGAGCCTCGGCAGTGCCTGACAACCTCTGGGGGAAACACCTTCCCTGAGATCCAACCTGACCCTCCCCTGACACAGCTCCAGCCGTTCCCTGGGTTCTGTTACTGTCACAGAACAGAGATCAGAGCTGCCCTGGTGAGCTCTGTGCTCCATCTCCTCTCCTCCAGCTGAACAAGCCAAGTGCTCTCAGCTGCTCCTCCTATGGCTTCCCCTTGAGACCCTTCCCCATCATTGTGTCCTTCCTTTGGACACTTTCTGACAGCTTTAGATCCTTCTGATATTGTGGTGTCCAGGACTTGAGGTGAGGCCACTCTGGCACAGAGAAGAGCAGGACAATGCCCCCAGGACACGGTGACCCTTTGGGCTGCCAGGGCTGACTCATGTTCAGCTCAACATCGACCAGAGCCCCCAGGTCCCTTCCTGTGGTGTTGCACTCCAGCCCCTCATTCCCCAGTTTGTGCATCCAGGGCTCCCCATCCCAGGTGGGATCCCCCCGGGTGCCCCTCTGTGCCTGCCCTACCCACCTTTCCCTTGTGAGTCTCCTGGAGCCACTGGCGCAGGCGGATCAGGCAGCTCTCCTGCAGCGGGGTGAGCTGGCCCAGGTAGCGCTCAATGTAATCAGCGTCCAGTTTGTCAGCTGGAGGAGGAAACAACAATTCAGAGCAGACTGGCACAGCCGGGAGGGAGATGAGCAGTTATTTCTACACATCAGGTTCCCTATGATTTACATGGGAATTGCTCAGAAGCCTCATTCCAGCAGCTGGAAGGAGGGATGGGTGGATGGAGGGACACTCTCCCGGTCATTGGGGCACGAGGCCACAGGCAGCACGTGCTGTATCACAACTGGATCACTCCACCTGTCTCCGAGAACACCAATATTCCATTCAGGCCTGAACTGCTCCAGCAGGAGCTTTAAAAGATCTATCGTTGAGCTCTGGCACTCAGCTCACCAACCACTCCAAGACCTGGGCACTTCCATCTCTACATGTCCCAAATCTCATGCACAACTGCAGTGACGAGGGTCGCTGGGAAACCGAGCCGTTATTCTGCCCAGGGACACCAGAGGCAAAGGGAGAACAACAGCACATTTCTGACAGAAAGGGAGCCTTTTGACAGGGGGAGAAATCCTGTGCACATCAGCAGCTCAAGGCCCCTCCAGCTCAGAGACAAAGGACAAGGGGTTGGCAACTGCCAGCACTAAGGGACACAGGGATGTGCCCGCCAGGGCTGGCAGCTGCCAGCCAGCAGAACGGGGCAGCCGGGGGGAGCAGCCCAGGCAGCAGCTGGGCTGGAAGACACAGGGAGCAGGGCTGGGGACACCTCCGAGCTGGCTCTTTGTCAGGCACAAGGTTTTCAGTAGATGCCACCACCTGCAGAAAGAGGCCTGGACACCCACAGGATAAGCAGGATAATACAGAAATTGCACTTGGAAGTGAGACATCCCATGGAACCCCCAGAACTAGCAAGGTGGGGAGCAGGGCCAGGGAAGCTAATCCCTTCCTGAACAGGAGGATGGGCAGAAAAATAAGGGCTACTCTCCTCTTCTGCCAGATGGGACCCACCACTCTGAGGTTAACTTTAATCTCAAACATTTCTCCTAATCAGCTTCTCTGTGGATTCCCATCTTTTTCCAGAAAAGCTCCCAGAGAAGGTCAGGTGAGAGCAGAACTACTGATATTCCCAAATTCCAAGCTTTTTCCCTAGTTACACACAGCAAAACAAGTGCTGCCTTTCCTTCTCAGGAATGACAACAACTGTTTCTATTACAACAGCTCTGGATTCAAAGGTCCTTCCTATTTCTTTTTGCCAGAAAAGTATTTTATTTAGGCTAGAAGGTATCATCAGACCAACACATAGAAAGATGAAATTTGATTCAGGCATTTTGTGGGAAAAATGCATGAGGACACATTCCACAAGTTTGTCTTGGCCTGATACACGGCCAAAAACCATCCAAACCTCTCCCCAAGAATATTAATTTTGGAACAGATAAAATACTTAATTCCAGCACACTGAAGACATCTTCTCCAGTTTAAAGTATAAAATATCTTAAAGGGCTGATCAAACCTAATTTTTTTCTAAGCTCCAAAGCATACTGCCGCACAGCTTTTTTGTTTTAGGGGAAAAAAAAGTCCCGTTGTTTACTTTTCTTGGAAAAAGAAAATAGCTTTCCCTCCTCCTCCCCCACACTCCAGACAAAAAACGTGATGCCAAGAGAAATGAAAATAAGCTCCTTGATCAGTGCTACTGACTGAGTGCTGCTGCCTGGCTGTGCTTGCTGTCAGGGCTGGCAGCCTCTGGGGGAGGGCAGGGGCTCCCAGGCAGCTCCCTGCTGGTGCCAGCAGCCCCGGAATCCAGCAGGAGGTCACCAGGGTCCCGTCCCACAGCCGGGGCTTGCTCATCCTTCACCGCAGGAGGGCTCCAGCGCGGGATGGACGTGATCCCTTGGGAGATCAGCTGCTTCAGGTGGCGCTCAATCACCTCCTTGCCCTGAAGGGGAAAACTCTCATTAGGAAAAAGCCTCCTCCAGAGCCAGCCAGGTGCAGGAGTTTCCTCAGGACAGATGACTAATGCTGCTAGGGATAAACAGAGGGGAAACCTCTCTTTCCATCCCCATGATCCTGTCAAAAAACATCCTGTATGAAAGCCCCCTATGAAGGATGAATTACAATAATGGCCAGGCAAATCCCACTCGATGGATGCAGCTGCCTTTATAACACTTTTACCCCATCCCCCTGCTCCCAAACCCAGTTAGCTGCCCTGTTCCTCTGCAGCCCAGAGGAATGGGCCACTAACCCAAGCCCAAGCTCTGGACTCACAGGGCACTGATCTTCACCCAGAACTTTCCCTTCCTGCACAAGAACAGTGTCCTCAGTGTCCGAGGAGCCTGGCACCCGCAGCATGCACTGCCACTCTCCTCTGGCACAGCCTGCTCCACCCCTGCACAGACACATTCCAGCCAGCAGATCGTTCTGTGCTCTTTGCACACTGGCTTTTTCTTCCTTTGCCCAGCTGAGGGATTTCAGAGCCACAAGCAAGGACACAAAACTACACTGGGTCTGTTTACAGAAAGGCAAATAGAGGATTTGGGGTGTTCTGGCAGCTGGGGAAGCCCACCTTACCTGTTTGATGCTGGCAGTGTACTGCTTCATGGCAATCTTTTCCACTGTGCTTTCAAAGCCGAAAAAGGACTTGATGTCGAGAGAGGCCGACTGCTCAAAGCACGTCCACTCCTCGTTCTCAGGGTGAACCTACAGCCAGGGGAACACACAGCTGGGATGGTGGCAGATGGCTCACAGCCCTGCCACCACATTGGCTGTTTAACCGCCACAGCTACAGAGTGAGGGGGCAGAGGAGGCACTGCCAGACTGGATTGACGAGCCAGGTTCATTCCCATTGTGAGAACCCATCATGAACTGGACACCCAGACTTTTGCTAACCCAACATTCTTCACACGCACAAGGAAATAGAAATTTAAACTCATCTCTGCCCCAGCAGACCTGAACTGTAGTAGCAAAAGCTGCACTAAAATAGCACTGAAACTGCCCACTTCAAACCATCATGTCAAGGTGTCTTTATGGAAAGACAGGGATGGCCTTGTGGAACATGCAATTTGAACTCCTACATCTTCAAAGAAGAAAGATGCAAACTAGGTTTCTTTTTTAGTTTTGGGTGGGAGACTCAGCCACTAACATCAGCCTTGTCCCCAAAACACTGGGGATATGGCAGAGCAGGGAGTTTTCCCACTGCCAGCTCAGCACACACCTTTCCCTTATTTCCCCCCTGTTACTCTATATATGGTAAAATCTTTTCCTCTTTTATACTTAACCCTTTCCTGAGAAGGCTTTGCCTTCTCTCTGCAGGTGCTGCTGTTCACAAACTGACATGAAAGAAAAACAACTCCAGCCCCCACACAAGGATACCATAAAGGACAAATTCCCTGGGGAGATATTAAGTAACTGCAGGAGCAGGATCATATTTCTCCAAGTTGCCTCAGAGAACACTACAGAAAAGGAAAGATGAGAATAAACTTGCTTCCGGTGCACTCTGGCAGGGAAAAGGGAACTGGTAAAAATAGAGCAGGGAACCATCTTGAGGATGCAGCCAGCAGCTCCCACCCTGTTCCCCTCAAAGCCCAGATGCTGATGTTTCCTTCCTAAGGACACAGCCAAAATCAGCAAGTGTAACAGGCTCAGAGTGAACCTGGGAGCATTTCAGACCTGTCAGTGCCTTTGACGATGATGGAAGTTTGATTTAGTGCAGTTTTTAGGAAGTCTCATGCAGCCACCAAGGGATCTCTGGCTCAGGAACACCCTCACCACCCAAACTGTTCACAGCTTTTCCATTCCTTGGGAGTGAGCTCCTTACAGCCTGCTTACTGCCAAGAAGCTGAGCTGCTGTCCACTGGCCAAAAGGGCAGGTAAGTAACAGGATCTGGACATTTGTGTGAGGAACAACAAGCAGGATCTGATTGCTTCCAGAAACAGCTGAGGCTATTTCATGCTGACTGGGCCCTACGAGCACCATTGCAGTGAAACAGCACAGAAACAGCCTCAAAGGGAGACAGCCCAGGCCACAGATGAGGCTCAAGTCCTTTCTCCAAATCTTTAGAGCATGAAAATAACGACAAACAAGGTGCTAAAACTTTCACTTATTTGTGGGCAAAATTAATTGCCAGACTTCACTCACACCCTTATAATAATGAACAGTAAAGGTTTAATTCTAGATACCCAGATTTATATACATGCCCAAGCTCTAGATGTTTTTGTTAGCCTGAATTCCAATCAAAAAGACACTGAGGGAATACCAGCAGTTCTGGAGCACCAGCTCTGTTTTCCACTTTCACTCCAAGCAGAGAATCACAATCAACCTAAAGAAGTTTCTCAAGCCCTATGAAATCACAGAATGGTTTGGAAGGGCCCTTGAAGCCCATCTTGTTCCCCCCCCTGCCACGGGCAGGGACACCTTCCACTATCCCAGGGTGCTCAAGCCCCTGTTCAGCCTGGCCTCGGACACTTCCAAGGATCCAGGGGCAGCCACAGCTTCTCTGGGCACCCTGTGCCAGGCCTTCTACACCCTGACAGGGAATTCCTTCTCAATATCCAATTTGTCACTGGGAAGCCATTCCTCCTTGTCCTGTTTCTCCAGGCCCTTCCTGTCCCTCTCCAAAGCAACTGAACAAGCCCACACCCAGGACCCAGGAGCCTTTCCAGCCCGAGAGTCTCTAACCACAGTCCAGTGTTGCAGAGGTGCTCAAACCCATTCAGGCACCTTCACCCTGTGTGTGAGTGCACAGTTCCCACCCCTCCCAGCACAGACAGCCAAAGTAGAGCTCTCACTGAGTAGCTGCAGGTCTCCCTGACCACGACACGGTTGGCAAAGGTCTCGTTGTGGGCTTCAATGCGGAGGGTTCTCTCTCTCCAGTTCAGAGTGTTCTTCTGGATGAAGAAGACATACTCTACCCCTGCAATCTGAAGAGGAATGGGGAAATTCAGAGAGAAAAATGTACAGAGAAAAAAGAGTAACTTCGGGAGCCAGCCAACAAAAACCAGGCCTCTCTGCTCCCAAGGTTCCACCTGCCTTCTTCAGCAGCCTGGGAGCGTCCACATTGAGCTTGCAGCTCCGCTCAATGACATGGATGGCTCCGTCCTCACTCCTGGATTCATGCAGGATTTCACTCCCCAGGAAGACTGGGATCTCTGGGCATGTAGGAAAGCGCTTCTCGTAGGCCTAGAAGTGAAAATAAGGTAAATTTCAGCTTCTGGGTAAATAAATTTTAACTCTTTCTGAATTAATTAATTCCCTTACAGTGAAAGTCCAACAAAACAGAGGCCCCTGAAGCCCTGAGTTGGCCCCAGTTTTCTCAGAGGTGAAGTTAAAGCAGAGTAGTTACAAGCAGGGACAGCACCGTGTCAGTCACAAGCCAAGCATGTCCTAACATAACTTTTCCTTCACACGTGAAGTAGAAACAGAATCCTGTTGTTGAAGAATACTAGGAAGGGAATCATCACTTCAACATCAGGAAGCTCCTAACTAGCAAAAGCAAACACTGATTTCTGCTGGCTAAAGACTTGAATTTTATCATCTCTAGGTCAATACTGTCTGTTGCGGTCTGTAGTTTCTGCGTTGGCACGGCAAGCCGCAAACCTTCCCGGAGAGCGCTGAGGGGCTGCATCGGGGAGAGCGGCTGTTCCGCTTCCCGTAGCCCTCCCGGGCCGCCCTGTGCCCTTGCCCCGGCTGGCTGCCGGCTCCACAACACGGTGGTGATAAAGGAGGAGAGAAGGGGCTCCGCATGGGGACCACAGAAGGACTTTATTCACATGGTGACGTGCAGGTTCCCAGAGGCAGAGAGACCCCATGGCAGCCCGTTTTCGGGTTTTACATGGGGACGAGGGGGGCAGAGAGAGCACATGGACTACTGGTCTCAGGGTGCAGGGGCGGCACATGGGAGGAGTTGGGGTACCAGTACCAATGGGAAAAACCTGAGAGAGTGGCCAGGACTAGGGGCAGGGAAGGGAGAACAATATGGGAAGGGCAGACACTCAGTAGGAAAAGGAGTGGGGAAATACAGCACTATAACTGTCTGTATGAAGAAGATACTAAAAAATGTTTCATATTCCTGAGCCTTAAAACGTGATGTGCCAAACAGTTCTGGTTGCCCTAAACTATCAAGGGTAAGACCACCAATTATTGGCTACGCTGCCTCAGTTTATCCATTTCCATAACAATTCTGTCCTGGCTCTGAAATCACCCTTGTTCTAATTAGCACAACCTTCTGAAAAGCCCCTTTCTCCAAAGCTTCTTTATCAGCTCTAGCAGAAATCCAGTATTCCCTGGCACTTGCAGCAAAGTTAACTTGCATGAACAAGTTACTTACAAGTTACCTACTGTTGCTGCTCCTTCCCTAACTTCTCCATCTCTTATTATATCCCAAGATGTTTGCAGGATGGAATGTTTTCCTTGGATTTCTGAAAAACCTCTTGCACGTTGTGTTGCTGTTGTAAATATGTGGTTGCTGCACAAGCTGCCCAGAGTTCCACTGCAGCTGTTGCAGGAGGAGAACCTGTGCTCTCCTTCCACTGCGCTCTCAGAGCTCCACATTTTCATCATGAGATGGTTTTGCCATCGTTCCAAGGCAATTCCTCTAGGAACTGCTGTCATCTTCCCATCTTCCAGAAGACACCACCATTTTATACAGCACGGAAAAATAAAAATATTCACGAGTTCTCAGCCCCAAAAGCAAACACTGATGTGCTGATGCTGGAGATGGGCCGGGCTGCCAGCGCCGCGCTCCCCGTTACCACAGCAATGCAAAGCCTGGATGCCCCTGCACAGATTCATGTCCCCTGCTCCCAAAATAGCCCAGGCACTTAAGGACACATTCCATATCTCCTGCTCCCGGACCTCTGCACGGGAAAGAAGTTATTTCAGATTATCGTGTTGCTCCAGTATCAGGAGGGAAGTGCAGGCAGCTGCCAGCTGGAGTCCCGGCCAGAACAAAGCACGCAGGTTTGAAACCCTGCTCTCCCAGTCCCTCAGCAACGTCCTGCTTGCTTTGCCACACTTCCCAGAGAACTTTTCCCATATTCTTCTACCTGTGCTCTTCACTCCTCATCACAGGAATAACAAAACCGGTTTAGATAAATCCAAAATTCCCACGCTAAGTGACTGTTTCCAACACGGACCCACCTGGCTCCAGCCAAGAGAAGCACACTCACTGCTTTAAGCAGCTTGATTTGTTAGGATGGGAGTTCATGGATCTGTGCCAGGCAGTGCCACAGGACACTCCCAGCTATCCTCTCCTGGTACCCGGCCCTTTGCTCCAGGGCCACATGGCAGGAGGGCTGCACCCCTCAGTACCTGCTCTCTTCCCTGCACTTGCCAGCACATTCACCTGCTCAGGCAGAGTTAACACTTCCTATTTGTGCTTCCACCTGCCCTCTCCCAACCCTCCAGACTCCAAACCACCACCCAGGGCTATCCTGAGGCCAAAGCCTTCACCTTGCTGGTCTCTTCTGTTCCAGCACATACAAAAAGTGTCTCTCCAGGCCACCCACTCTAAGTTACTGGAGTCCCAGTGGTCAGACAGTGCATGCTGAGAACACCTTCAGAGGCCACTGGGATACCAGAATATTTAGCAACTCTTTTTGAGCTGTTTGTCCCATGTCACTCCATACATGTGCCTTAACACACTTGCAAAAAGTGCCACTGAAAGCCCTTTCCTGAGAGAAGGCTGCCCCAATTAACTCCATAGTGAGGGTGGGCAGTTTGACAGGACAATGGGAAAGGGTCTTAAACTAGAAGAGGACACATTTAAATCAGATGTTGGGAAGAAATTCTTCCCTGTGAGAGTGTAGAAGGCCCCGGCACAGGTTGCCCAGAGAAGCTGTGGCTGCCCCTGGATCCCTGGAAGTGTCCAAGGCCAGGCTGGATGGGGCTTGGAGCCGCCTGGGACAGTGGAAGGTGTCCCTGCCCATGGCAGGGGGTGGGTACGAGATGGGCTTCAAGGTCCCTTCCCACCCAAACTATTCTGTGATTCTGCTCTTTCAGGGCTGCAGCTGTGCCAGGAACATTTGAGGGAGTTTCCAGACAAACAAGAGCTGTTCTAGTGGGACCAGGGCCCTCCAAAGGCCTCCCTTGAACAGATTGACCTCTAAGTGCCCCCTCACCACAGAGAGACCACAAGAGCCAGTGTGAAACCACCACCGAATCCAGGTGCCCGTGGCTTCCATCTGAAGATAAACCACTGGATCTCAACTCCCAGCTGTTTCTTTCTCCACTAAGTATGGACTTGATCCAGCTGGAGACAGGCTCCCTAATAAACTGGCATTAGATCCAGCAAAACTAAGACCAGGACTAAGAGTGCAGCCACATTTCAGTCAGCTATCTGGAACAGGAAGAGAGGCCAGGGCAGAGGCACATGGCAGTGCACAGCCCAGTGATATAACTGTGACACCGGCCCAAACACATCGCCTAAATAGGGGGAACATTGCCATACTTGAGAAAGAATCCATATCCACGTTGATATTAAGTCCTTTGCTAATCTTTGCACAACAGCTCTAAAAATACAGCAGGGAAGATGCCTGAGATCACATGAAGGACAGCTGAAGCCCCACGCTGCAGTTACAGCAAAGCTGTTCCCGGAGCACCCAGACTTCCCATCCCTGCAGGCTCTGAGCTGAGCAGGAGAGGAGCCCATTTGTGCACCCATTCTCTTTTCAAAAACACAGTCTCTATGCAACAGTCCATTGCTGCTCCAGCAGGGAAACTGAGGGAGGTTATAAAGACAGAGAAATACTTCATTTTTTTCCAAGCCATCACAAGACTGTTATGTCTCCTCCTCTGGGATTCTGCAGAGTCCAAGGTGGACAACAGAACATCCCAGAGAAATAAAAGGCACAGAGTATTTAGTATTAATTATTTTAATGCTTTGGCTGCCTGCCCTTGCTCTTTTCAGCTCCTCGCTGCAGGAACTCTGCACTGACCAGGACACAGCACCTAGGATTTGTCTCTCCCTTCTGTGCCTCTCCTTTCCCAGAAGGAACAACAGCAGTGTTGCACCACCACTGGGTGTTAAAGCTCTGTTGTGGGTCTGCACTTCAGACAGACACTGTGATGACTGCAGTCTCCAACAGGATCAAATATTTATGTATATATATAAAAAATAAAACTAATGGTGCCATGAAGCCACTCCCTCCCTTCCTCTAAACCCCACTGGGATTGACACCTCATACCCAAACCAACCATTTCACAAGAGGTGCTGGCTCAGGCCCAGCAGAGTCCTTCCCTAAATCAAGTTGGTTTTCCCCAGATTTCCAACAAAAGAATTGTTGCAAAAATCAGTGCTTTTGTGGTAGTGGACTGTGACCAACAGGCCAAAGGGCCATTTAAATCTCCGCAGTCCTGCAACTGAAATTACACATTAAATTCCACAAGAGGCCTGAGTGAAGACAGAGGGATTTGGAATCTGTTTGAACTCATCAAGATATTTTGCTTAGAATTATAACCAACTATTTTTGGGTGCATCTGAATGTAAAGAAAAAATAAGCATTCGGATACAGTTCACTGGAATGAAAAAATTCAACAAAGAAGAAATTAAAGGAAAAAAATTACAAGTGAAATAATTTCTAGCTGAAAAGTTAAAACATGCAGAAAAGTCAAAAATCTCAAAGGTTCAGTAGTGTCAGATTTTCCTTTCACACTGAAGGGAGCCCAAACTAGGATATTTCCAACTGGTTACAGAGACCTCTGCATCCCAGCAA
Source organism: Falcunculus frontatus (assembly GCA_013398115.1). Taxonomy (NCBI): domain Eukaryota; kingdom Metazoa; phylum Chordata; class Aves; order Passeriformes; genus Falcunculus; species Falcunculus frontatus. The sequence continues at coordinate 42,441 of VZRV01009357.1, forward strand.
AGACCCCTTAGTGCCACTGAAGCTGACAAATCATTAATTACAAGGAGCAATCATTAATAGCGATACCGCTGACTGTGAAATCAGCAGAGTGCTCTGACCAAGGTTTTGCCCCGTGATCTCCTGGGAAATGTGTCCAAGTGGTTTTACCTGGTCTGGTAAATATCCATCCCAAATGGATTAAGGGACCAACACTGGTAAGTGAAAATCAGCTCGTGAGAAGAGAGTTTGAGAACAATGCAAGAAGCCGTGCTTGTTCTACACTGTTGGCTAAATACACAATAACCAGTACAAACCCCACATCTGTGAGAAGAGATTACTCCAAAGGTCAGCCAGATGCCAAACAAGAACAAATTACACAAAACTACAAGTGTCAAACCCCAAAAGTGACATTCTGAAGCCTCACAGCCACAGAGAAAAGAGGAAATTACCCTCCTTTACACCCCCTGCCCCACTCCACCTGCGCAGCTCCTTCCCTCTGCAAGCCCTGCACATTCCCAGTTCCAGGGTGTCAGAGATCCTGACAGTGCCAGAGTGTTCCTGCCCCTCCCCTTTAAGAGCTGTGTCACTGCTGGTTCCTACAGGACCCACAGGACACGGCCAGCAGGCAGGATCTTTGTAACAGCTACTCCCGTTTCTCCTTGGCAGGGTTTTCTAGGAAGTGACCTTGAAATCAATTACACCACGGAGGCCTCAGGAATGCACAACAACAGGGATGTGTAACCACTGAATTACTGCAGGAAACAAAACACCTCAGCAGCCAAACCCCTTGCACACCTCCAGGCAGTTCCCTCCAGCCTGCCAGGTCCTGAGTGGCCTCCATGTGCTTCCAGAGGCAGCTTCTGTTAGATGGGACCTTCAGGAGTGCAAAAGCTCGGGGGAGGAGGGGCAGGGGGAATTACATTGTGTAGAGCACAAAGAAACTTAATTGTGATGCACCTGATGTAGACAGAATTTATAGTCAGTATTACCTGAATATGTGATAAGACTTCACCCTTGTGCTAAAACGCTTCGGATTTTCACAATCAAACAATGTTTAAGTCTGTATTAATTAATGAGACTCCTCAAGGTCATGTTCCAGCCATGTGCAGGTTGCCAGGAAAAAGGAACCTTTGTGTTCAGAGGAAGGGAAGTGAGGAGGAGGTTCAATACCAGGTTTTGAGCTGAAGATGCCCAGGTCATCATCCCTTTGAAAAGAGATGATGAGAAGCAAGATAAAGACACCTCATCACTTTTAAGTAGGAAGTGGAAGCATTTGGAGCAGCATTTGAGCAGCTCTAATGATACATAAATATTCCTCTGCAGATTCAGGCCTTCTAGGAAAAAGTAATTTCATCCTGCAGTCCCTCCCACTGCTTGGTCTCAGTGCTGAAGGGAAGCACAGAGTCTGCACACACCAGACACAATAATCCACGTGCTTTCAACAGATCAGATACCAGCTTCCCACTAACCACAAAATAAGATAAAATATACAAGGAACAATGTGGGAGGGACCCAATGCATATTTAGGGTACAGAAAGGCACTGATTCAGGGAAAAGGGAACTTCATTTCAAGGAGGTGCAGAGGGAAGAAAAGAAACACTTCTGTTGGCAAGAGGAAAAAGATCTGCCAGCGAGAAGTGCATGGGACAACAGCACCCAGGCCACAAACACTGACCCAGTGTTATCTCTGCCTGGACCACAGCCAATAATTTGCCTCATTCCTTCAGATTTTGGTGAAAGAAACAATTCAGGGAGCAGCAGCATCTATTGCAATACAGGCACAACTGTGGCACAATACAGGGCCACAGCAAACCTCCTAAACCCAGGCCCTGCACTGCAGCTGCACAAAGGCGTCCCAGGAAGCCACCAACGTGCCTGAGCTCCTGTCTGAGAAGGAACAATATCCCATTCAAGCGATCCTGCTGCAGCCTTCTCCTCTGCTGGGAGAAGGAACTCTGTGTGGAGCAGCTGAGGTCACAAACAGCACAAGGCTTTGGCCTTTACAAAGAGCTATGGAGGTGACGCCTCGTGCAGGAACCACTGCTTGCCACAGCCCAGTGTGGAGAGAGAGAAACCAAAATGGGAAGGCAAGGAAGCGGAGATCTCGTGTGACTAACACCTGAAAGAGCAAAACACAGCAGTCAAGTGTCACATCACACATTTACTGCTTGATGATTCATCCCAAAATCAAACAGGCTGGCTCACAAAGTAATGGCTACTTGGAAGGACACTCTGTCATTGCCAGAAGCTGCTGTGAGAATTTATACAAATTGGCCATGATTCAGGGTCAGACTCGGGCAGGTCACTGTGCTTAGCAGTTAAAACAAGCCCATACTGGTGGAGATGTAAGAATTAATTATGATTCTAGTTTTTACCACCTCTTTAGTCCTCTTGTTGAAGAGTTCATAATTTGTCTTCTGCACCTACACGTTCAGTAGAGAAAGGTCTTTTAGTCACTACCAGAACATGAGAGAAAGGTGGTACAACAGAGCTGGAGGCGTCTCCTTGTGCTGTGCCTCTGAACTGGAGCTCCCTTCACAGCTCAGCTATCCCTGCACCAGCCTGCACCCACCAGATTAAGCTTGGGACACAACCCCTCCTTCAAGGAAATAACCTCCATGCTGCAGCTGGAGAAGGTGATTAAACCTGTACAGACTCTTGGAATTAGTGTAAATCTTCTCCAGTCCACACACAGTGCCAGCACCATCCTGCTCAGCAAATGGAGTCTGAGCAGTGGCAAAGCAAAGCTCTCGGAGACCTTGGTCATCCCCCACAAAACACACTGAGCACGATGTGCAGATGTTGCCAGCAGCTCTCCAGAACTCCCAATGAATAAGCAGTTCTTCCATCAGCTCCCTCCAGAAAGCAGCTCTTCTGTCATCCAGCAGCTGTGACAAACAGCACTCACCAGCACTCACTTTCTGCTCGCTTGAGGGGAAACATCCCACACCACAATCCCAGGAGAAACGTCAGCTCTTTCCCAGCTATTGCTCACTCTCAACCTGCTTAATGCCAAGGGAGGAGGTGGCAGGGCCCGGGGCTGAGCACCCCAGTGCAGAGCCAGCCCAGCTGACACACAGAGCACCACTCCCAGGCTCCTGGTGCCAAACGCTGCTCAGCAGGAAGATGAGGGGATATTTTTAGTGTATCTTGACAGCAGGGTTTCAAGCCTTCAAGTCACACTGAAGCATCATGTCTTCAGTCAACACTAGATTATCTCTAAGTGCATAAAATGTTAACCCAGCAGCTTCTGGCAGTCACAGCAAACTCACCTTCCAAACATGGCAAAAAGCAGGGACAAGGGAAACTGCCTTCTTTAAAATACCTGGCACAGCCCATGGCTGCAGGCAGACCATCCACATCCAAGGAGGACTTGTCAAGAGGCAAGTTTGATATCCCCAACAATCTATATATCCATAACAAATCGATAACATATAACTATAATCTATAACAATCAATAACAGACAAAGCAGATGCTGTTTTGCAGGGATTTCTTAACCACTGCTTAGGTTATTATCAAGGCATTTCATGTCATATGTGGCATGGACTGACCACCAAAGAACACCTGTTTTGAAGCATTTTCCCCCCTTGCACACTGATTCTCTCTCCATCTCCAGGCTCCTGCCACCCAGCAATACCATTTCAGGCAGCACCTACAAGCTGTGCCATTACCTGCATCCCAGCAGCTCCAAAGGAGCTTCCAAGCACTGGACACACTGCAAAGCTCTTCCCTGTGTCACCTGCAGCTACCCAGGGACACAGAGGGCGGCAGGATCCTCTCCCCTGGCACTCCTGCAGCTGCTGCACTGAGAGCTCCACTCCAACCTCTCTGGCTGCTCCACACAGCCCTCTGTGCCTTCACTGCTGCTTCTGAGGATTCCAGCTGCCAGGAACTGCTTCCCTGCAGCAAGTGCTCTCCTGGCTCCAGAGCTCACACTTGAAAGCAGAGGCTATGAGCCAGCATCAAATATTTTAGTTACGATTCTACTTTTCTTTATCTAAAACCAAGCTGTGATGGTACCAGAACAGTGACAACACCTTGGAGCTCCAGATGGGGCTATTCCAGCCTGTAATTACAACTCAGCACGCAGGAACCCCCCAAAGTGTCCTCTGGGGTGCATCAGTGCTGTGGCACTGCAGGACATGGCACTGCAGGTGACCTGACCAACAATCTGCAGCACTTAGGAAGCAAGGCAGCAGCAGCCTTTGAGACCTGGCTGGGCTGTGAACACACACATTGAACTGTCACTCTGAACAAACCCCCAGAGCTGACGTGATCCTTGCTAGACATCAGCCTGCTTGTGCATGGTACAGCTCTCACACCACGGACCTGTTACGAGCACACCCCAAGCTGTCGGGGTGTTAAGTAGCAAAAGGAGGCTCAGAGGTTCTGTTGCAAGAGCATCACTGCAACAGCCAGTGAAATATCAAACCCTTTAAGACACCACAGCATTAGGGAAGAGAGCACATCCAGCATACCAGGATTTAAGCAGTCTCTTTATTGCACTCAATCTGCTAAAGGCAACAGGAAGAAGTCATTAAATAAAGCTACTTAAAATCTAAAAACTTTAACGCAATGCATGTTGATGCTGAAAAGGAAAACAAGTTTGAAAAAGTGTCTGGAAAGCAGTTCTGGCTGTCAGGACCTGGCCTTTCTTCTCCTGCAGCTAAGCCTGACAGCCAAAACAGCAAGGAGCTGTTTTCAATTAGCCTGCATCTACAAACCTCCTAACACAAACCTCCTAACACTGGTGACACAAAAGAATGCTGGGATGGTTGTGAAATGAGCGATGCATTTTGATTTTAGTTGTCCTGGATGGTAACCCTGGGCCAGATCCTCAACTGTTGGAAAGGAGCATAAGCTTTGCCAGTGTGCAAACAGTGCAGAGAAGGCTGATGACTGAGGGGCAGCAGTGAGGACCACTGCCAAATCCAGTGACAATCATCAGGACTGCTCCTGAGGGTCAGGCACAAGAGAAAGACATCTCACATCATCGGGACCACGGATGTTTGCTGTGTACAGGATGAGAAAGTAAAGATGATGGAGAAAGAATATTTCTGCTGCTTACTCCAGGAGAAGGAAGTTCTGACTTTAAATAAACTTGCAGCATTTGCAGCCTGAATTAAATTTGTCACTCAGCTCATTAGAGCCTCTGACACTCAAACTGTACTGAGCTGAAACAGAACCATCCACTGTTAATTTCCTACTTTGTCTTACCTGTGAAATAAAAAACTGCAGATCAACTAAATGTAAAGAACATTGGAGGCCTATGAGAAATCTGGAGACGGACTTTGGATGAGGGCATGGAGTGACAGGACAAAGGGGAATGATTGCACCCTGCCACAGGGCAGGGTTAGATGGGACACTGGGGAGAAATTGTTCCCTGGGAGGGTGGGGAGGCCCTGGCACAGGGTGCCCACAGAAGCGGTGGCTGCCCCTGGATGTGTCCAAGGCCAGGCTGGATGGGGCTTGGAGCAGCCTGGGATAGTGGAAGGTGTCCCTGCCCATGGCAGGGGGTGGGATGAGATGGGCTTTAAGGTAACGCAACGCAAACTGTTCTGTGATTCAATGAACACTAATTGCCACTAAAACCAGAAGTCAGGGAGCTGCTTGGAAGTGCAGGCCAGGAGCTCAGGTGATGCAGCTTTCACTTGCAGACCCAGGCAGGGAACTCATGAGCTGCCACAGGTCTATCAGAGACTCTGAGTGATGCTGGAGATGAGAAACGCCCCTACACCAAAAGGGCACCCCCAGAGGAGCCACCCCCACCCAAATTCTCGCTGTAGGAGCAGAATTGCCCTGGCCTGATGAGCAGCACTCAGCCAGCACAGAAACACACACCAAGACTCTTCGCGTGTGTGCGTGTGTGTCCAAGAGTGTATTCTCCCAGCTGCTCAGACATGTGCCAGCACATGCCGTGGGCAGCACTGAGAAATGAGGTCAAGCAGAAAGCAGCCCTGACTCACATCAGGCACATGTGGGGCTCCACAGCAGTTTTGTCTCGAGCACAAAATACAACTGCACAGGCAATGGGAGCTGATGCTTCTGCAAACCTCCCAACACCTGATCCTTGTTCTTTTTTTCCAAAATCATGACTTATTTTCATATAGCAGTGCAGAAAGATCCCTCTTTTGCAGCAGAAACCATAAACTGCTCTTAGCAGTGAGAGCTGAACATGAAGTGCACTGTGGCAAGAGGAGCAAACCACTGACAAGCGTTGTCAGGGATTTCTCATCCGCACCGCTAATGCAGCAACTGAAATTATCCATCACATACTGAAGACCCTGTAAGGTCTCCGGGGGGTTATTCCCAAGATGTAGCTTTAGGGACCTAATCCTATAAATCTCCTAAAGTGTGTGAAAACGGCCGATGTCAACGGTGAGCATGAAGGGCTGAGGCACTACTAAAAATAACAGGAACACAACTCCCTACCACGTTCAAAGCTGAAACCCTCCAGCTACAGCTATCTCATCTAACCTAATAATTCATTGCAAATAACATTAAATATGCAATCTCTCTCTCTCAGCATTGTTTCTGCATCACCATTGAATGAACTTCAATGACAGCCCTCAAGCCCCTTGTGGNTCAGCTCTATTTCCTGCATGTTGGACTCGCTCACCCCAACCAAATTCTCATCCCCAACACATCAGAGAAGGCTCACAAAGATCTACATCACTCATATGTGGCAGAGGTACTTCTCCTCCTGGACTTTTCATTCATTGTAATATTTTTAACAAATCCCTTTTGGCTTTCTAACTACAACTACAACAGAAAGAAAATGAAAAGTAAGTTCATACTTGGGAATTTTCTTGGCTGTAAGATAAAATTCAAAGACATGCAATGTCAAATCTGCTGATCTAATTGAACGCAAGACAAGATGAGGCCCAGAGAGGCAAGGAAAATCCATTGGAGGAACAGCTCCATTTAGAAGAGGACACACACAAGAAAGATAAAATAGAAAGGAAAAACATGACAAGATAACAAAGCATAACAGAAGTCAAGGTTCTTTTCAAGTATAAGGGAGAAAGGTGTCAGGCACTGAATACGTGTTTGAAGAGCACAATACTTTTGATCCATTAATGTGAATCCACGTTAGGAACAAAGCAGGAAATGACTACAGTGACCTTGGACAGGTGGGCAAAAATCACCCTTTGCTTAAATCTTTTTAGAAGGAAGGACAAGAAAAAAGAAAAAATTCACAACTCTCAAATGACAAGAAAAGACTTATTAAGCTGATTCCTTTTCACTTCCTCAGATGCACAGGGCTGGTGAAGAGAACAAAGAGGGGAATGGCCTTCCAAGGACTTGGAACACACGTCAAATCTCCTTCCTGCAAATGCTCCAACCCCAGCTGCAGGAGCATTAGCAAACGGCAGAGTGTAAATCCAGAGACAATTACCCTGACAGGCAGTAACAAAGGTATCAGCAGGAAAAGCCCTGGCTCATCCCTGGAGCGCAGCCCCAGGCACACACATGGCCTCTGCACAAGTCCAAGAAGGAGAACTCCTGTTCCTGAGAGTGGGCTCCTCAAAGGGCCTGGGAAACACCACGTGTGTGAGCCAGGCCAGGAAGCAAGGAATTGCTTGCCAAATTTGACTGTGACAGCCCTATTTCTCAGACTCTCCTATGTGAGCAAAGCACACCCACTGCTTTCTATAGTAGGGACCAAACACTGGAGGTTCTGAGGGAAAAATACCTTTCCCAGCTTACTTCCTATGTTCTGTTCAGGCTGTGTTGTGAGGGATGACCCTCCCCAATGAGGAATTAAGCACAAGTGTATCAGCCTGAAGGGTGCCCAGAGATCTGTAAAACATGAGGTGTCTTGGGGTCACCCCTGCAACCTCTGCTCTCCTACTACAGCCTGAGACCTCAGCACTCCAAAGGTTCCCACAAAGCATTTGAGGGGAAAAGATGAAAGCAGCTGAGTATTAGTGCTGCTGTCAGATTTATGGTGAAGGAGATGAACAGCAATGCCATGTGCTGAGGAGCAATACAGCTTCACTGCACACCCACTCTTCCCTGCAAAACTTCCAGCAACTGACAGCTGGTACCTGACAGCTCTGTGAGATCCGTGAGATCCTTGCTGCCTCCACACAAATGGGAGCCTCCATCTGAACACAGCAACAGTGGTAACCAAGTCTGCATCCAGCTCCGCCTGCATGGACCACCGCAGGATTGAAATGCTGCTTTACAATAGCAGATCCTGCTGGGAACACAGGATTTTTACAGGACATCAAGGGGGTGCTAAGGGGTCTGCATTCAGCTTCCTATTCCGCAGCACAGTCTGCTGGGTGACCCTGGAAAAGGAACTTGTTCATATGAAAGAGGACTAACAACTTTGCTAAGATTTGCTGAACAACTAAAGGATGACATTTACAACCCCAGCCCTCAATTCCCAGGGAATTTTAAGTTCTGTTATGCTGAAAAACTGAAAGCAAATAAAACTAAACCACTTCAAAATTAAGCCCACCAGCCCCTGGCCTTTAGGCTTGTGCTAACAAGCTTACAAAGGATTTGTCTCAAGGCAGCCCTCCTCTATTAACAGCCAATCGACTGAGGAGCATCTGGTGGTAGCTTTATCCTGCTAATAGACACAACAGCAGTGTGGAGAGGTGTGCATGGAGCAAAGGCTCCCAGGATCTTCAACACAGGTACTGGTGTCTTATTCTCACACAGGACGCACTGAGAGAGTGAAGAGCACAGCCAGGAAAGCTTCACTGCCACAAACATTAGCCCCAGACTGGTCAGGGCAATTCTGCGGCATGTTACTGGTTTAGCTGTGAACAGACATTGCAAAACTGGGTAAGACTGGGGAAAAAAGGGGTGGGTTTGGGAGGCAGCTCAACTGTCAGCAAAAGCAGTTTTCATCTGGATGATCAGAGAGCAACGTGAATAGCAACCACTCTCAGCTGCTGCTACCTTTGGGGTCCCTTATTCACAATGAGGAACAAACTGATTCCCGCAGTTTTAACTGTAGAAATAAAAGACTGGAGGCTGTTTTGGATAAAACAAATCTTATGGCATGTATTTCTCAGGAATCTTGAAGAGGCCACATTGTCAAGAGGAACTCAGTAGAGTTCTTTCCATTCATGGGAATCATGTCAGCTGCCTGCAAAGGCTGCAGCTTTCCATCTTCATTCCCGGGCTCCCATAAACTAAAGAAACTGGGATCAGGCAATGGAGGAAGCAGAAGGCTAAAAGTGGCAAATACCAAGTCTGGGGATCCCTATAGCTGACTGAAATACCCACTAGATTACAAAACAAATCCCTGCAAGACTCCATAAGCAAGCTCCTCTAACAATGCCCAAATGCTCAGGGCTGCCCTTGAAACGCAACAGCAAACCTTTGAGAAGGGTATTTGACTCACACCTAATTGTGACAAAGTCCACAATATCACAAAGAAACTCTGCCTAAAGCAGCTCCCATGGTAAACAGCAGCCTTCTGCATCACCAGTGAATGAACTTCAGTGACAGCCCTCAAGCCCCTTGTG
>VZRV01009359.1:0-17136 GCA_013398115.1 Falcunculus frontatus
TCCATTCCTCCCTGTCCTGAGAGGACCAGATTCGCAAAGGGCAACTTGTTTCAAAACTCAAGTGGCCCACCAAGGGCATCAGAAAAAGAACCTCACAACAAAGGCTAGCAGGAAGAGGCCATCAGAAATCCACGCCGATGGTTGTCCAAGCCCTCATGTCCCATGGGCCAATGGATATTGGCATTTGGACACTGCTCCTGCCAACAGCCCTTGGATATTGGCCCTGCAGCCACCAGTAGGCACCAGTATAAACCAGCAACCGCCTCCCTTCTAGCCCTAACGTCCCCCCGCATCTGCCAGTATGGACCCATAAAAACCACTATTGTCCAGAATAGATCAGCAACTGCCCCCCTTCCAGCCCAAAAGCCCTCCTGCAGCTACCAGTATGGCCCAGAATAAACCCAGTCCATGCCCCTTTCCAGCCCTAAAACCATCCTGTACCCACTGATAGAAACCAGTATGTACCAGTATCCATTCCCCTTTCCAGCTGTAAATGCCCCTACAGCCACCAGTGTGGACCAGTCCAGCCCAGAACTCACTTGGTGGTGCCTTGACCTCCAGGGGCGGGGAAGAAGAGGTGTGGGCGGGGATGGAGCTCCACTACCTTGGGAGGGGGGAGTATAAACCAGTATAAACCAGTCCAGACTGGGGCAGCTGGGGAAAATTCAGAGTCACAAGAGGCCACTGGCAGAGAGGCAGGGGAAGGGCGGGAGTGATCGGCGGGGGGGGGAGGGTCCCACCTCAGCCGGATCCCCCTCACTGATTGACAAGTGGGAGGTGGCTCCCGCCCAACCCGCGGGCGGGGAAAAGTGCCCTCAGTCATTGGCTGGGTGGGACAGNAAGTCCCCCCAGTTATTGGTGGGGGGGGGCAGGGGGCGGGGCGTGATCTGTTCCCGCCTCAGCCAAACTCCCCTCAGTCATTGGCTGGGGGAGGACATGGGGCTAGGGAGGGAGGCAGCGGAGTGAACGTGCCTTTGTGAAAGCCATGCAATGCCATGAGAGAGAGAATAAACAAAAGGGTGTGCCCACAGCAGGGACAGGGAGAGGCAAGGAAACAAGCAGAGGGCTCCAAAGCACTGCCTGGGAAAACGTGTCGTGTTCCAGAGGAGCCCAAGGTTTTGCAGAGGCAGTGAAAGCCCACTTTACCCGCTCCTGAGTCCTCCTGGGCTCAGCGTTGCCTTCAGGCCGCTCTGTCTTCTCTTTTTCTGGTCTGCCAAACAATTGCCGAAATTCCAGGAGGGTCTCTGAGACAGTTGACAACTGCCCCTCTTGTGCACCTTGTGCCTGCTGAGTATTCAGAGAGAGGATGATTCCATTCTTTTCAAACACCGCAAAAGCTGTACCTCAGAAATATCTCCACCTTGGGAAGCATCCTCGAAACACCAGCAGTACAGGTGCTCTTCAGCCCTTGGTACAAAACTCTGCTCAGTTTAGTCCATCACTCTGCTCACCTGCTCCATTCCTTTGCTCGCCAAATCCCAGCTAGCCTGTGTTGGCTCCCCTTGCGTGGGTGAAGCAGTTCCCCATGCCCAGCTTTTGGCCTGGAGCTGCATTTAAGGGAAATCTCCAGAGTTGTTCAGTGTCAGTCATTCAAGGCTCTCCATGAAAATATTTCAGTGGAGCCAGGGAAAGACCTGCACACCCTTGCCTAAAGTCCTTCTCCTGCTATCTTCCCTGCTAGTTCATCCTTTTAGTGTGTTGGGGTTGCAGTAAAGGTCCTGAGATGGATCTCACAGCTCCACATGCCATCAGCTGGCATAAACTGTGATTTTGCGAGTGTGTGGACATCCCTGCAGGGAAATGCACTGAAGTTTACAGAGCAGAACTGCAGGAGCTCAGAGTGAACCATCCTTTTTGCCATGGTCCTTATATCCAAAGTTTGCCTGAGGCTGCTGGATTCCCTTCTCTCACCAAGCTCTCCTTCACCATTGCACAATCCACAGGCTCCATGGTTTTGGCATAGCCAGTCCCTTCTGCAGGGAGCTGTGGTCCTAAGGCAGGCAGCTTTACTCCCGTGCTTGATTCCTGGCTTTGGTGTTTGGAAGCTCGGGGGAATCCTGGCTGCATCTGTCTGTTGGAGACCTTACCCTTGGGAAGCCCCAGGATTTCGGTGTACTCACAGCTGGATTCTCCTTCAAACTGAGAAGCTATCATGGATTTCAAGAGGCAGTGAACACTCTTAACAACTTGTCTGGTGAGATTGTCAAGGCAAGTCTGTAAACGGGCTCTGTCTGAGGAGGCTGTTACAGCTTCCTTGGATTTGTCTGCTTGGGTGGCTCCTCCATCAACAGGCCGCTCCTTCCGCCTGGCTGCCCTCCCCGGCTCAGAAGCTTTGGACTCCAGACGGTTCCCCAAGCTCTCCAACACCATTGCTAGAAGCTCCTTGCCCACCATTTCCATTTCTTGATGGTGGTCTAGAGGGGTTTCTGCAGGCTCTGTTCTCACACAGCTGCCGAAACCTGTTTCTCTGATCCCCTGGGCAGCGTTCCTTAAAAAGTTGACATGCTGATCCCGAGGGGCCCTGAGCCTCACAAATACTTTGTGCACAATGACCTCAACCAGCTCTTGGAGCTTCTGGGCTTCTGCTGCAGTCAGCTGATCAAAGACAGCTTTAAAGAGGCCGTCAGCAGTGTTGTCCAGCTTCCTCTGTGAGTCAGCAGCAGTGCTGGCATCATCCTGATTCAGCTCAGCTCTGGAGTAGGTTTGGCCCTCGTCCAAAGCTATTTTCCTTCTTCTGAATCTCCCCGATTTCAGGAGGGTCTCATTCCTCTTTTGTGGTGGTGGGCAAGAACGTTTCTGAGGCTGCAGCTGCCACTCAGCCTGTTAGGTGCCCTCCTGTGGGCTGTGAGGACCCTGAGAAGGTGTCAGCATGTACTGACGAAAGGGGAAACAGTACCTGGGTTCCACCTGGCTGCCAAAACATGCCAGTGCTAAAGCTGCTGTGTCAGGGCTCTGTAATCAGGTCTCTTGTTCTCCTGTTTCAGATTATATACAAAGCGATAACGGATAACACATCACCAGTGTCCTGGTACTGGACTGGGCCAGAAAGGAGGGTGTTGAGTGTTTGCCACACTCTACTATCACACACACTCTACTATCCAGAGGGAAATGTGGTGGTGGAGTGTGCAAATGGTTCATTAAAATATTGTCTGAAAGCACACAAATCTGGATAGGATGAAAGGTTACCTCCTGTATCAGATAAACAACAATAGGGACCGATGGGCAGGCCTGTATCTCGGGGTTTCCTGAGCTCCAAATCTTTCAAATCAGATCCAAATAAAACTGAATCCTTTCACGACAATCTGAAGGTGGGCCAGTCAGTCGTGGTCAAATTATCCCAAATTCTGATTGTACCTTTGACTCTAACAGCTGTCCAAGGACCACTCTCCTGGGTGGCTACCGACCCTACTGGCCACCAACACAGAATCAGTTCCAGATGGATATTGCCTACGTTCTAATTTCTGAAAATCTCTCTGGTGCATCTGCTGAGATACCTTAATTTATTTTAGAGATCAATGACTGCTATTGGTCATCATGCTGATGGTAACACCTGACACATTGCCATGGATAGCAGTATACTTCAAGTGCCTCAGAGGCCACCCCAAATGTGGGCTTGTGAGCACAACAGGTCTCATGGGCCAATCTGTAACTATATACAAGGATGCCCTTGTAGGCAGCTGGTAGATGGTCCTGCATCAGGCAGAAGTCCTTTGGAAGCCTACGGAAAGCACGACCAAAACAGAAACACTGTCGCACTTGGACACGAAAGGAACATGCAGACACCTGTTCAGGAGAGAAGCAGAAAAAAAGGGGGCCGAGGAAACCTCGGACTTTATTATATATCTTCTCAATAATCACCTTTGATTGGAGGGTGAATTTTACACTCCTCAACCACACTGGTCAAAGGAAAGTCCATCAAACATCTCCGCCCAGGAGAAAAGAATGCAAACAATAGAGCAAGTTACAAAAACATAACTATGTTTACAGAACAGTGCATGAGAAACTCTTATACAGAAGTGAAAACATCGAAGAACTGCAAAACTCAGGGCGACAAAACACAAAACATGGAACATCACTGGTGTCACCCTGAACCTAAACCACTGTAAATCAAAAATTATAAAATCAGTTAAAACACCTTGTGACCTTTTGAGTGTGTCCTGGAATGCCTAGCATACCCCTATCTAAATCAACTGTCTATACTAACTATCTAAAATAAGTAACTATCAAAAACACTGTAAAATTGCCCCCAAACATCTCACTGGTTGGACTCTAGGTAGTCAAATTGGTTGGACAACAACAAATATTGGTCCTTAAAGAGAGTAGAAATGTCCATGCAAACCAAGGTGACAGCTACCAGACCAAAGTGTTTGCTTTTCATAGGTACTTCTTCTCCTGGAGGGTGTTCCTGCCAGAACGAGAGGACACAACCTCACCTTAGAAGGGATGTAACTGGTACATTAAGAACCTGGAAGGGGATATTAAACACCACTGATCTTGAAACCCTGGCTAATAACTTAGGTACAAACATTAGTGATTTGAGTACTACAGATCAACCTTTAAAGTCCTCCTGATGCACTTCAGGAAACACTCAGTGGTCTGCTTCAACTCTCTTTTCTGTCTCAGGAAAATAGCAGGGTGCTAATCACCGGTGAGTGGCTGATGCTTTGGGAATTGCTCCAAGCACTGTGTCTCCAGCACTAACTGTATCCAAGCTCAGTCATGGCTACGGTCTGCCAGTGCCATGCTAATCAGAGAAGGAGAAAATCAATTTTTACCCATTGAAATTTGAAAGGTAATTTGGGACAATGCATGGGCTTTAAGAAAAAATCACACACACATGGCAAACAGTTGGTGTAGATGCCTGTGTAGTGAGAAAGGGATTTATATGCGGAGAGAAACAATGGACTCTACACGATTCATTGTGAATCAAGTAGAAGCCATTTTATCGATGAACTACGGTCCCTAATATACAATTTCTGCATTCCCTACATGCAATCGTGCATGTTTACTATTGGTTAAAACTTTTTTTCACACGCCACTTTATGCTTTATGATTGGCTCTTGTATGTGTGTCACATCGTCCATTGTGTATGTCACAACTGTCCTTCAGTCTGCATTTTCTTATCCTTTTCTTCCTCTCTCCCAGGATTATACAGCATTGCTTTTTTCTTTGTTCATATCCTCCCCAATGCTGCTCGTTCCTTTCTCACATTTTCCCCATAATTTCTTCCCTTTGTGTACATGCTCACAATATGTCCATTTTCTAGTAAAAACATGGTTTCCACATTTATATGTGAAAGTAACCCACTGAAAGCCCAGAACACATGGTCTGTTATATTGAAATGTACTCCAGAAATGATCCTAAATCCATCCTGGTATAGATAGGACAAGGATGTTTGTGTTTGGTTGACCCTAAATTTGATGGACAGATCTTTCAACCAGTTACACTTCTCAAAATTTACATATTTAAGCCAGTGGAGACACAGGAATTGTCCCTTTTTTTTTTCGGTTTGAACCTCCCGGCGGCCCTGGCCCCAGCCTGGGCAGGCAGGCACAGGCCCCAGCGAGCCCCGGCCCTGGCCCCTGGTGGGCGGGCGCGGGTCCCGGCCCCGGCCCCAGGCCCTGGCTCTGGGGGAGCCCCCTCGGGGTTGCGGGCGGCTGGGGAACAGCCACTGCTGCATAACCAAAACCGCCTGGGGTGGCTGATGAGGAACCCCCCCCACATGGTCGCGCAGATCTGGCGGGGGATCATAGAACTTTTCTGCAACTAACTCAGCTTGTATTGAACTGTAAAATAACATTGGGTAACGAGCAGCATAAAGGGAGCGAGGCTTTTTCCATCGTAAAGCCTGAAGAAACGAAGATTGTTCATCATCATGGTGTCTTCAGGGTCGGGGAGAAGGAGAAAGTGAGTGAAGCTGAATATGGTGACGGAGAAGAGAGGGCAGAGTCACACTTTCCCACGCGTAGCTTGAACCTGCTTTTTACAGACCGTGGTAAAGACTGCAATATCACAAACTGGTTTTTTTCCCTCTTTAATCCATTTAAAGATAAGGGGGGGGGATGAGAATTCTGGGTGCAGCCTGTGAGAGAAACAAAGGCTGTTAGCTGGTGCAGTTTGGGAAACCACAAAATGCGAAAGAGACCTCTATTTCCTCAAATAATAGAGAGAGACTTTTAAGAATTGTGAATGCTGACCAAATCCCATGTTTTTGTTATTATTTGTGCTGGAGGAAGTAGGAGGGGGGTGCTGGAGAAAAAGGGGTTTTTGTCTTAATCTCTTATTTTATTTTACTCTTAACTCTGTTAGTAATAAACTTTCTTTCATATTCTGTAAGTTTGAGCCTGCTTTGCCTTTCTTCAAATCTCCTATCTCACAGAAAGTAAGAAATGCGAACTAAAACACTACATTTAATTGGTGTTTCCGCCCGGTTACGAACCAAACCCGCTACAACAGTACATAACACATTCAGCTTGCCAACCACTCAAAAGAAGGTATTTGTAACTTTACTAACAGCAGGATGTGTTTCAACTTTTACCTACCAGAAGCTGTGTTACAGAACCTACTCATCAACTTTTCTCCAACACTAGTTGGAATGAACATTGTCCTAGGTTACAATGTAAGATGTAACCAAAAGCATGTATTCTATCACCATCTGCATAAGCTGTTAAAACAGGTGGGGCAGTGTTAGTTATCTGCTACCATGACTCACCCTTGATAACTCCCTCCGGGGACTATCTCCTGTTAATGGGCCCATCAATGCCTTGCCTTGTGACTCACCATCCCATTGTGGGATGCTCCACCCAGAGGGAGGAGCTGAGCATTCCCAATCTGTATATAATCAGAGGTTTCAGACAGCACAGCAGCTCTGTCTGCTGGATTCCCAGAGGACAAGAGGACCTTCAGCTGGAGACCAGACCTTCCGCAGGATCACTGCTTCAACTGAACTACTTCATTTGGACTGCTACCATCACCCTAACCGGGTGTCAGGTTGTATCTGATTTTGTCAGTGCTTTTCCTTGTATTATTTCACTTATTTTTAATTTTTCCTATTATATTTTAATCCTGACTTGTGACCTCCCACTGGTTTGTTTTCAAACCAACACAAACATTATCCTGGTCAAAAAACTGTTGGAACATCCTGGCCTGCAGAAACTGCTACAACAGGTGAAGAAGAAAAGTCAGAAGAAACTGGTAAGTGTCCATCACAATATGGAAAAGACACATCATGTCCTAGAACAAATGAAGAGGGATGAAGAGTATCACTGGTGGGAAAACTTGCTTGGGTGGTCCCCAACTGCCACAGGCTTTTTCAGCTTCAGGCTACATCCTGCAGTTGTGATACAGGCACTAGCTGGGATTGGGTTTGTGTTAGTAACTGCAGTGTATGTAAGAGTGTGGTACCTAATCCAGCAATCAAGATAATGAACTCTTCCAGAAATACAGAGGTTGAAGGAAGGAAAAGCAATATGTTTGTTTTGCGAGAACCAGGTGCTGTGTTTTATAGATAGATATTGCTAAGTTTTAACATTTTGATATAAGAGCTAACACTTTTTAAGTCATGTGAGTTAAGGTAAATGACAAAACATAGGAGACTGATGTTTCTCAACACATTTGCCCATACTCTTTATATACACCGTGGACACTTCCATAGCAGAGAGGGAAAAGGTACCTGCATGAACACTCCATGAGGCAAAGATTGTCTGCACTCACGGGGTGGGTGTATCAGGATGCTCTGCTTAAGCTGGGCTAGAGCAGCTCGAACTTAGTCTTACTTACAAATTATCAGGGATGGACTGAGCAAGGAGCCTCTGCTGGTTTTATTGCTGAAGGTTGCTGAGACCAAGTACCTGGAATTAGACCCAAAGTAGCACAGAATTAGACAGGTGCTTCCTGACCGAGGCTGGCATCAGCAGGAGCCTGCAGGCTGAGAGAAGGGAGAGTCACAAGTGTCAAGTAGAAGAAATTAAAGAGCTGATAGCATCTTTTTCAGCAATATTTTGCTGAGCAGGCATGACAACACCTCAACTAAAATCGTGTCTGACTGACAGTCAATCACTTTATACTATAACAGACCAATGCCACGTTTTCACAGAAGGAATTTCTCACCTACCTCCCCAAGGTGTGTGAAAATCCTTCCCTTGGGAGGGGACATCCCTCAAGGACACCCCTCGAGGCTGGGTGAAAGAGATTGCCCATGGTCATTGGAATGAGTGAGTAACATCAATCTCTATTTGAAAAGATAGCTCTGATATAACTGATTTAATAAGAAAGGCACTGTATTAGCAGTTCTGTTGTGTAGTAAATAGTTCCAATTAAAGCCTTTCATCCTTTTGTCCTTTTCCTTGTAGATGTGTTGAGCCTTACATTAGTGGGAGTCCCTGCACTAGCCAAAGGTGCCAACCTTCAACTGATACAGGTGGCCTGTACACTTGAAAATCTTTGACTGCCACCCCCACTCGGACTGCATTACTCCAAGAGGGACAACATTTTAACAGGGAAGCAGTCTTGGAAAATGGAACGGCTGGAGATTGCTCCAGGTCAGCCACAGGGGAAAAGATTTGGATGAACTTTGTTGTTTCAGTCTTACAGATAACAATAGACCAATAGAAGCCAAATTTTGAAACTTCAAAGCTTTAGTACAAATATAATAAAAACAGGGCCTGAAAGAGATAGACTGGTGGAAATGCTTGTCAAATGTATTTCCTTCTATGTACCTCAATATTGAAACAATTTATGAGTTTCGCATTAAAGAGACTCACATTTTTATTTATCGTAGAGATCGCAGTCTTACTCAAGATAGAGTCCTTCTCAAGTATGACCAAAAGGTCTTGCTCAAATTCATGGATACAAATATGATTCTGCTCTGATTTAAAGTGTGCAGGGCATGTTGTGTGCAAAGAAACTCCAATCTAAAGGTAACTTTGAAGACATGAGCAAGAGAACTTGGCCGACAGCAACCTGCCTGTATAAGTGAATCTGTTCTTAGAACTGTGAGAGATAAAATAATGTTTTGCTTCAGCCATTGTTTCAGCCATAAGAATGTACACTTATGTCACATAGGCAAAGATGTAGCTAGCACAGGGCTAGGCCTTATGAGCGTGGGGTCGGACGAAAAGGGTAGTGAACCAATGCTTGTCACTAGGGAGAGAAAGGGGAGAGTAAAGGAGGTGTTGGTTTGAGCACAGTAGGCAGTTGGAAAGAATGTGAGTTATTGAGTAGCCAGCCAATGGGAAAGGGAACAGGGACCCCCACCAGCTGGGGAAGCGCATAAAAGTGTGTACAATTGAGGAGGAGATGTGCCTCCTCATTGGGACGCACCCAGCTCAGCTGACCTTCAGTGACTGTGTATTTTTCACAGAACGAAACACATCAAATTGCCTGAAAGCAGCACAGTTGCAACAAAACCGTGCAAACTTAGTGCGTATTTCTTGTGCCTGATTTCACTTGTTCGGCAACATCTTCCATGTAGCACCTTCAGGGCAGGGCCAGCAGCCACAGAGTGGCCTCATGGTCCCACAGCTCCCCAGGCTGGGATGAGGGGCTGATGATACCACTGGGCTCCTCCCACAGAATCCCAGGATGGGTCAGGCTGGAAAGGACCACAGTGGCTCATCTGGTCTGGTAGAAATGAACTAACTTTTAGATACAATTAAATGGGGACAAAGTCATCAAAGCAAAACAAAACTTTATTAGTAACAATTCAGCTGAGCTGGGTGTGTATCTCTCTCCCCCGGGGGCCGAACACACACCCACTCCAACCAAAAAATGGCTACATTTTATACCCTTTCCCCAGCTGGGGTGGTTCCTGTCCCCTTTCCCATTGGCTGGGTACTCGGGAATATACATCCTCTCCTGACCGCCTGCTTTTCTGTCCCCTCCCCTCTCATGCTACTTCCTTTTTGGTCAGATCTTCAAGCCCACCCCTCTCCCGGCTCACAGCAACACCCAACAAACCANACTTCCTTTTTTGTCAGATCTTCAAGCCCACCCCTCTCCCGGCTCACAGCAACACCCAACAAACCAACCAGAACAAATCCAAACCAAAAACAACAACACATAGAACCAACCTCATCTCTCACCATCTGCCCATTCCTTTTATCATCCTTTTTTTGCCGAAGCCCTTGATTTCATTATCCTTTCTGGCCAGCATAAACTGACTCCTTTTGCAAAGTAGCTATAAATGAGATTAATCAGTCTTTTATTAGGTTGGTCTTAAATCCAGTCTATTGAAAAGCTCCTGAGTTGTCAGTTCACATTGCTGTCCATAGTTCTCCTCCAACTCAAGTACAGTAAGTTGCAGATATATTTGTGTGCAGTGCCTCCCATCAGCAGTTCCATCCGTGCCTGCCTGCACTTGAAGCAAACCTCAGATCGTAACTGTCAAGGTCTGGTATGACTTATATTCCATCTGCTCAACACCTGAGGGATTGAAGCCCACAGGGGAGCAAAAGTGTCTCTGGTGGCAAATACAGAGGACAGTCCAGTCTTGCCCTTGACTGTTTACAATTAAATTATCTTTCGAAGATTAACTTTAAAGGGTCACTTCCTTGTACCACTGTCCAAGTTTGGGGAGGAGCTTCCACTGGTCCTTTAGCTCAAGAGACATGAGACCACCCCTTTTCTGCAGTCGTGATAGCTGTTTTCGTTGTTAAAAGTACCTGAAAGGGACCTTCCCAGCAGGTATCATGTTTCCAAGGTTTTATTAAAACCCAATCTCCTGGTTTTACCTGGTGTATATTAAAGTCTAGAGGTGATGTTTGGGGTAACAACCCTTTTCTTCTAAGATCCATGAGACAAAGTATGATCGCCTGCAAATAATTTCTTAGATATAAGTTGTTAGTTTTAGCAATCGGCAATCCCTCCTCCCTTCGCAAATAAGGTAGCCCAAATAACATTTCATAGGGAGGAACTCCTATATCCTTTCTTGGAGCAGTTCTAATCTGTAATAATGCTAGAGGTAAACCTTTAATCCATGATAATCTAGTTTCAATTATTAATTTGGTAATATGGTTCTTAAGGATAGCATTCATTCCCTCCACACATCCGGAGCTTTAAGGGTGCCACAGGGTATGAAATTCCCAATTATGTCTAATGCAACACATATAGAATGCAAAATTCTTGAAGTAAAGTGTGTTCCCTTACCTGAGTCTATTCTTTCAATTATTCCATATTTGGGGATAATTTGTTCTAATAGGATCTTAGCCACATATGAGGTAGTTGCAGTTGAGGTAGGAAAGGCTTCTACCCAGTGGGTAAGGTGATCAGCTATTACAAGAAGATATTTCCACCACTGTATTTTGGGGAATCAGTGTGATCTATTTGTATATTTTGGAAGGGACTTAGGGCTAGGGCTCCTCCCCCACTAGGGTGTTTTCCCATTACTTTTCTGTTCACTCTTTGACAGATTACACATCATTCTGTCACTTGCTTGGCTATTGTGTAGATTCCAATACAACCATAGGTTCTTAAAAACTGATCCCATAAAGCTTGCATTCCCCAGTATGTTTCCTGATGTAATCTAATTAAAATTTCTCTATCAATTGCTTTATTCACTATTTGCCTCCCATCTGGTAAAAGCCACTTGCCCTCCTGATTTCTTTCACCTCCTAATTTTTGTAACTGTTCCTCTTCTTCCTTGGTAAACAGCAGGCGTTTTACCTCCTCTGCCTTTCCACTCGGTACTAGTGCTAGCATCTTTGTTTCCTCCTCCCCTGCAGCCTCTTTAGCTAGCCTCTCAGCTAGATAGGTGCCCTTTATTTCTAAAGTTCCTCCTTTCTGGTGTCCCATTATATGAATCACTGCAATTTCTTTGAGTAAGGCCAGGGTTTCTAGGACTTCCGAAACCAATTGTTCATGCACTAGCTCCTTCCCTCTGGAAGAAATTAGTCACCTTTCCTTCCATATTTTTCCAAAGGTATGTACTACCCCAAAAGCATATTTAGAATCAGTGTATATAGTTCCCTTTTTTCCTCTGAGTAGTTCCAGGGCTTATTTTAAGGCATATAATTCACATGTCTGAGCTGACCAGTTATTAGTTAATTTTCCTTTCTCTAACAGACTGCTTTGCTTACCGTCCACAATAGCATAACCATTACAGCGTTTCCCATTTATAAACTGAGATGATCCATCAATAAAGATTCTTTTTCCTTCAACTAAGGGAGTTTCTTGTACGTCCTCTCTAACCTTTGTTTGATATTCAATGATATCCATGCAGTCATATTCAGGGATTTCTACTCCTGCCTTTCCGTATAAAAATTGAGAGGGGTTTAAACTTTTGTCTGTGATTAATATCAAATCCTCCTTCTCCATTAGAATAGTTTCGTATTTCAAATCCTAGAATCTGTCAGCCACCTCCCAGATTTTTGATTTAAAATTGTCCTGACAGTATGCAGACTAGCTACAGTTAAAGTACCCTGTGTCCTAGGTTACAATGTAAGATGTAACCAAAAGCATGTATTCTATCACCATCTGCATAAACTGTTAAAGCAGGTGGGGCAGTGTTTGTTATCTGCTACCATGACTCATCCTTGATAACTCCCTCCGGGAGCTATCTCTGTTTAATGGGCAATCAAGGACCCTGCCACATGACTCATAGATAACTCGCTTGGGACTATCTCCTGTTAATGGATCCATCAATGCCTTGCCTCGTGACTCACCATCCCATTGTGAGAGGCTCCGCCCAGGAGGAGGAAC
The DNA here is from genome assembly GCA_013398115.1 of Falcunculus frontatus. Lineage (NCBI taxonomy): Eukaryota > Metazoa > Chordata > Aves > Passeriformes > Falcunculus > Falcunculus frontatus. Next base: position 12,697 of record VZRV01009359.1, read on the forward strand.
TGAGCATTCCCATCTGTATTATAACCAGAGGTTTGGAATAGCACAGCAGCCCTTCCCTACAGGACTCCTGGAGGACAAGAGCTACACCACTGGACCTTCAGGTGAAGACCAGACTCTTTTCTACAGGATCACTGCTTCAACAGGACCACTTCATCCGGACTGCTACCAACACCTTAACCGACAGGGTGCCAGGTTGTATTCTGACTCTGTCAGTGGTTTTCTTTGTACTATTGCATTTATTTTATTTTTCCTATTAAATTGTATTTCTGACTTGGAGTCTCTCACTGGTTTGCTTTCAAACCTGCACACCCCCAAAAGTTCATTTTCTGCTCTCTTCTATTAATAAAGCAGTAGCAGCTATAGCTTGAACACAGGTGGGCCATCCTTGGGATAATGGATCTAACATTCTTGAAAGGTATGCCACAGGTCTCTTCTAACCTCCTCACATTTGGGTTAATATTCCATAAGATGTCCCCTCTTCCACACTGATATAGAGATAAAAAGGTTTTTCTAAGGAGAAAACCTTAGAGGCAACTTAAGGAGGGCAGTGCTAAAACAGGTGCTTGAATTAATTTCTTTTTTTGCATTTTCAAATTGCTATTTGTGATACCTATCCGACTCGACTTTTTCCCTTTCCCTTTCCTCTGGTAGTTTTTCATGCAAAAAAACTTTACATGCTGGGTGTAATTCTCAATCCATAGGTGACAATATCCAACCAAACCTAAGAATTTTCTTATTTCTCATTTGGTTTTAGGAAGGTGCATAGCAACAATACCAGAAATACATTCTGGGGTTATCCTCCTCCGCCCTTCACTTATCAGATGCCCAAGATATTTTATTCTCCACAAATTGCAATTTATTCTTAGACAATCTTAGTCCTTTTTCTCCCAAAAAGTTCAATAGCTTAATTGTGATATCTTGGACTTTTTCCTTCTCTTCCCCTGATCATCCACATGTTGTAACAACTTTGCCTCTGGATTTAGATTAAACTCTTCAAGAACCTATTCTAGAATTTGCCCAAACAAATTTGGAGACTGTGGTAAAGAGGTCCATCGTAACTGTTGCTTTCTCCCAGTAGTGGGGTCTTCCCATTCAAAGGCAAATATATCTCTGCTGTTTTCTGCTAGTGGACATGTCCAAAATGCATCTTTCAAGTCAATTACACTGAACCACACACGATTATGGGGAATCTTGCTTAGTAAAGTATATGGAGTAGGGACTACCAGGTGGCATACTTGAACAAGTTTATTTAATTCCCTCAAATCTTGAACAAGTCTGTATGTCCCATCTGGTTTCCTGACAGGTAAAATTAGGGGTATTATAAGGGAACATGCAGGGTTCTAACAATCCATCCTTTAAAAGTTTTTCAGTTATATTTTGTAATCCCTTTCTTCCTTCCAAAGATATAGGGTATTTCACCTGGACAGGTTGACTCCCTTCCTTCAATTTTATTTCCAGGGGAGAGGTATTCAGCCCCCCTCTATTATCTTTAGCCACCCACACCACCAGTTTTATTTCCCTCTCATCTTCTCTAGTCAATTTAAATAACTTTATCACCCTTCTATCCTCCTTTAGAATTACCCCAATCTCCAGTTGCACTTGTAGATCTCTTCCTAACAAATTTGTGCCAGCCTTTGGTATTATTACAAAACTAGATGTTACTTCATTACCCTTTCCTAAAACTTTCACTTCTTTTACTAGGGGGGCATGCAATCCCTCCCGTTTCGCACCAATTATTCTGGTTTGATTGGTCCCACACATGGGGGATTTTAATTAAACTTGATCTCTCAGCTCCTGAATCCACCATAAATGCATATTCTTCTTCTTGGGGTCCTAATTTTAAATTTATCATGGGCACTTCACGGTATTTGGACCCCCAAAAAAGAGAGCCCCTGACACCCCTAATCTTGTGCATAAGCTCCTGATTCCATCATTTAGAACTGCTATTCTGTGTAGTTCTGGGCACTCTCTTTTAAAATATCCCACTTTTCTGCAATAGAAACATTTGTTGGGACCTGTCTGCCAGGTAATCATTCCCCATCCTCTTCCCTGGGTTCTCCTAACATTAGGCTGAAGGCTTCCCCTGGCCACTCCTCTGCCTCTCCCAGCCTCATCTCCAGTTTACTGTTTTAGTACTTGGTCCACAGTGGCCACCATTAACTTGGTCTTATTTTTCTGTTTTTCATAATCCCTTCTCACATAAACTTTCTGAGCTTCTTTCAACAATTCATTTAATTCTTTATCACTCCAATCCTCCATTTTTTCCAATTTCTTCTTTATGTCTGGCCATACTTTGGAAACAAAACTTACTTTTAATAGTTCTCAACCTGCAGCACTTTCAAGATTTATTCTGGAATACTGCTGCATATTCTTTCTGAGCCTTTGTAACCAGGCAGTGGGCAGCTCATCTTGCTGCTGTTTATTTTCAAATGTCTTTTCAAAATTCTGTCCTTTTGGTGCTGCCTCCTTAATTCCCCTTATCACCAATCTTCTATAATCAGACATATTATTCCTTTCCTTCATTGTATTCTGATCCCAATTAGGTCTTACTAGGGGGGAATTTCTGTTCACTGGGTATTCCCCCTTGAACAGCAGGTGGATTTTCTCTCTCCCATATTCTTATTCCTGCAATTCTTATCACTTGTCTTTCCTCTGGGGCAAATAAAGTTCCTAAAATAGAATGCATTTCCTCCCATGTGTAAAATAATCGGGCCTAAGAATTGATCCAGTTGTTCTGCTAGTCCCAAGGGGTCCTCTAGTATATTACTCATTTCCCTTTTAAATTCTCTTACTTCAATACTGTTTAGAGGTACATTAACAAACCCTACCCCTCCTTGTGCTCCATGTATAGGTACCTCTCTCAGGGGAAACATGGACATATTTGTGTTAGCATCTGAGGTAGTACTTGAAAGAGTGAATGGCAAATTTTGGACATCTTTCTTTGAGTGTGCTAGCTCTGTAGTCCTTGTCCTCTGTAACAGGTGGTCTGTCCTATTTTGAGATTTTCAGTAAAACCAGCCCCACTACATGCACCTGCCATTTTGTGGGGACCAGCCACACCACACAAACCTGCCATTTTAGGGGGACCAGCCCTGCCATTATCGTCCCTTTGCTGCTCTGCTGCTTCTTCCTCTAAATTTAGACCATTTGGTCCCCTGACAGGCACATAGGGAGCGGGTAGGTGATCTAAGGGGTCCCCTTTTTCCCTCTTTCTCTCCCCTTTAAGCTCCCTTAAGCTCTTCATCCATCACAAATATGGATGAATATTTTCTCCAGCAAGCAGCATAATCCCTCTCTTCTATCTTGTGAGGTTCTTTCGTGTTTACATAAAAATTCCATGCCTGACATATCCCTTCGTGCAATGACCCATACCTCAGCGAGTACAATAGGTCTGACCCAATAGGTTCCTTTGTCCATTCGAACATACAATACTGGATCATTTTTCCCTGATTCTTCCCCTGGGTACAAGCCAGTTCCTCTTGTCCCCAGTTCCTGAGCATCCTCCCTAAAGAACTGTCCGGAGGTATGCTCAGAGTGGAGCCCTTACATCCCTCTCCACTCCTCCTGACCTTCCTACTGCAGCTGTTGCCCATTTCCTAGTACTCCCTGCAGAACTCCTTTCTCTCAAAACCACTCGCTTCGTCCCTTCACTGGCCGTACCCCTCACAGGATAACAAAACCGCAGTTAGAAGGACTCCACACTTGCTTCACAGGCAGTTCTGCATCTCAAGCACACTCACTCAGTCCTGCTTTTCCCAGCTGCCCAGGTAATACTTGACAGGCAATTTCTTACCTGAGTCCTGTGCACATCTGTTACCGGATGATGCGTGTAAACTCTGTTCTTTCTCTGCCTTTTCTCTCTCTCTACCTTTCCTCTACCCTCTTTTGCATTGCAAGTCCCTTGTCTGGGTCTCACCTGCAGCCCTCATGGGGCACGATGACAGGTCGGGGCTTGCTGAAATCAGCAGGGCACGCCTTCACCTCCTCCCACTGTCCTACCTAGCAAGATCAGAAGTCAAGGATCCCCGATGAGTCCCCAGACTTTTAGAAAATGAACTAACTTTTAGATACAATTAAATGGGGACAAAGTCATCAAAACAAAACAAAACAAAACTGTGTATTAGCAATGATTCAGCTGAGCTGGGTGTGTATCTCTCTCCCCGAGGGCCGAACACACACCCACTCCAACCAAAAAATGGCTACATTTTATACCCTTTCCCCAGCTGGGGTGGTTCCTGTCCCCTTTCCCATTGGCTGGGTACTCGGGAATATACATCCTCTCCTGACCGCCTGCTTTTCTGTCCCCTCCCCTCTCATGCTACTTCTTTTTTGGTCAGGTCTTCAAGCCCGCCCCTCTCCCAGCTCACAGCAACACCCAACAAACCAACCAGAACAAATCTAAACCACTTAATAACTCTTTGGCTTCAGCAAAATATCACC
>VZRV01009360.1:0-184602 GCA_013398115.1 Falcunculus frontatus
CATCGACCCCATGCACCGCGATACATAAGGATACATTTCTGTTTTTTGTAGCCCTTTCCACATTCACGGCTTCTGAAATAATAGCTAAAATACTCAACTAGACAGTGGCACAGCATTTCCAGAGCTGCCATGGCACTTGTGATCTGGGGATTCAGTGGTGGAATCATTCAAATTTGTACAGAAAGAAATCATGTCCTTTGATTAGATGCAAGCCTGTACATGACTACTTCATTAGGCTCTACGGTGGCTATTTTGTACTCTGACTTTCTCTGATGCAAACAACAAATGGAGTAACAGAAGAACCTGAAAGTCTCTGGTATAACTGCCAATTTATAAATCCAAGACAAAAAAAACGGCTTTAAATGATGTAAATGACTAACCAGACAGAACCAAGAAAATCTCTTTATTGTGAGATGCTTGCTAGCTTTGACTGAAATTGAGAGTTCAAGTGTATGTGTGTGTGTGTATATATGTATGTATGTATGTGTGCATTAAAAAGCCCTACAAAAATCAGTTCAATTTTAGGGCACTCTAAAAATTCACTGAGATTTTTGGATATTAATTAAATTCTTTTCTACTTGGTTATTAGGTGTTTGATTTTGTGTGAATAAGCATGGCAGACCTCACGTTTGTAAAATGCATGGCATTTTACAAAGTTATATACAAAAAAAAAAAAGGATGCACACTTAGAGGTCCGATAGCACTGTGCTCTATACAGCACACTGATGAGCACTATATATTCTTATTTGCATAATGGCTTGTGTTAGAGCATCCCAGGACCAAAATGATAATGGTAATCACTGTCATAGGAGCCCAGTAGCCCTGGGAGGGCACAGGGATACATGTGTATGCCTCAGCAGGCTCATTGGTGCCTGTGCGCTCTGAAACTGCCCTCAATTACAGCTGCTGGACTGAAGAGCCTTCAAGGCCATTATCTCTTGCTAGTGTTCAGGCAGGCACAGGTGCAGGGAAGCAGTGGCAGGGATGTGGGGATGAGTGGTGCAACACACGGTATCCCCTGCAAATAGAGTAATTCAGCATGCTTTTAGCAAAAATTGCAACCAGCAAGCTGTGCAAGAGCAAAATTGTGAAGCATTAGAAGCTGTCACAAAGCTGTGGTATATGTGCACGGTTGTGGGTTGTTCGAGGGTAGATCAGCACCAGAGTGCTACCAAAAATACACTCACAAAATGGAAAGCGGCTGCTACAATTGTGCCTCAGCCAAAAGACAACTCCCATGCAAATACAAAAACGCATTGACAGGTCCTGCCTGTTCCAAAAGCGCAAAGGCAAACCAAGATGTTAAAAAAGAAAAGTCACTCTGGGCTTTGTACTGCTGAGCAGAGATTTTCTAAAGGGAAAGACTAGTGAAAAAATGTTCACCCTAGGGTTTTTTTTTATTGATTTATTGATCTTTAATGAGGCTGTCTTTCAATGTTCTATTAGCCAGCCTTTATTGCTTCACATTATCTCATTATTTCACTGCTGCTCTGCGATTTTATTTAGCTTCTCTGGCAATTTATTTCATCTATAAACTACCTTCAGCACTCACTATGTTTGCCTAGCAACTATCTCAATTGTAATATTATTAAAATAAATATGTCTAATGAAACTAGGATACTCAAATATTTTTTCATTCCTTTTTTGCCACTGCAAATCCTTGACAGCTTGGAAACCCAAGCCTTTATCTTCTAACTCAGTGGAACTCAGCAGGGAAATTGCTTCTGTGAAATATTGAAAATCTGGTACACATTACTCCACCTGACTTTTGGCCTCTGCTCAGACACAACTTTTCCATGCTTAGTAATAATTTTTGCAGGGTAATGTGGTGACTCTCAACTAGGAGCTGAAAATAAGCACCACAGAGCTAATGCTCTGAGAAAAGGCATCACAAATTGAGGACCTGAGACCTGCTGCTGTGGTTTTTGCAAGATGCTCCAGATTACTGTAGATTTGCAATCCAACACTCACTTCGGTGGTGCACTTCGGCTTCATAACTCCTCTGTTGCAATCCTATGAAGCAAGGGAGATGCATTTTCTACTCACGTGGTGTTGTCAAAGTCTCACTGAATGCTGTGGCACTGGTGTAGCTTTTTGCCTCTGTGGTAGAAGTCAGTGTACCTGCTGGAAAGCACACAAGCTTGTAAAAATTGCTGTAGGGAACCGTATCACTTGTTTTTCATTTTCCTCCTCTTTCTTCCCTGTTTTCTGACTAATGAGGTCAAACAGGTGTAGCCCATTGCTCGAGATGCTGGCTTCCCTCAGACAAACACTACACAATGCTATGTCTGGTTTGAAAGCCTACCACAAGCTAGAAACGTAAGAGGAGTTTTACTGAGATAGGTAAATGAACTTAGACAAAACATTTGAAGCATTTTTCTATTTCAGCTTAGTTTCAGGTGAACCTCAGGAGCCTGAGTGCTCTGGCTTGTTTCGACCTAAACCAGTAGAGCAATGAACAAACGTACATAAATCAGAATTTAGACAGGATATCACCAGCTCCAGTGAAACAAAACTGTTTTCCCAACTAGCAAAGGGAAGTTTTGAAGAAGTTGGAGTACAAGAGTCACACCTGCAATGTCTGATGCCAAATAACAACTTATTTAACATTTTCCTTTAAGAACTTTTTTTAAGTGCTAAGATTCCTAGAGCTCAGCTGGCTATTTATCTGATATTCAAACACTGACAGATGGTGGCTAGCACACAGACCTTCATTTTCCCAAGAGAACTATTTCACATTTACTAAAAAGAATCCATCTTTCTTAACAACTGTCTCATTTTTGGAAAAATATCAAGCCATCTGAATGAATCTGAGAAGGTGAACTGCAGTTGTAACTCATCACTCAAAGCCTAAGCAACTCTGGCTCAGTGATGGAGCTGTTGTGGAAGCTAAGCAAAACCAGGCTACAGTTTTAACAGCCTTGGTTTTGCTTCCCCTCTTCCTCCTCTTGCCTATATATGTGTACTCTTCCCTCATAGCCATTCTCAGCTGTCTCTGAGATTTTCATTAAAAACTTGCAAAATAACAGGAACTGAACCAAACCAGTAGACTGAAACAGCAGGCTTGGCCTTGGTGTCCTGTCTTGACTGTAGCCCAGAGGATTTGCTCAAGAAGCTGATGGTGGCACCAGTGTGAGGGCCAGCAGTGAGCCAGAGAGGAGAAACACTAACCCAGGGTTCTCATACCATGACTGGCACATGCTGGGAGCACTGGTTAAAAGGCAATTGCTTCCTGGGCTACTCGCAGAAGAAGAACGGCTCAGATCCGTCTCACATTATGAGTTTGACCTTGTATCACCTCAAGCAGAGAAAATGTATAATTCAGTGAGGAGAATCCTCTCTGTTCACATTGTATATTTATAGCCTTTGTTGTTAATTCTTTTTGTTGAGACGGAAGGGCTTTCAATCCACTTGGACAAGCAACTTTGCTGTTCTGCTGTCAGCCAGGCAAATGTCCTGTTTTGGGGATACGGAAGGCAGTGTGAGAAGCAGCAAACTTTCATTTCAGCACTGCTGCAATCTGTATTCCTGCCTTGGCATATCTGAATAAAGCCTCTACGAGCCCCAGGGCTTTATGTTGAGTGATTCAGCTCCCAAAGAGCACTCTTTTAGGGCAGGCCAAAGCCTTGTGTTTAGTATCTTCCTCCAGTATTCTCTTTAGGTATGATATTTAACTAAAGACAATAGGCATTCTTTGTAGACTCTGTAACAACACTAATTAACTTCTTTGTAAACACCAATAACACTCCATGTCTGTTCAGTTGCCAAAATTAATGAATATATCCTAAACAGAGCATGAAAAAAGATAAAATCAAGACAGTATTTTCTTGTATATTTATTCCTTACCTGTGGTTACACTGACAATGGTTAGTGTACTTCCTAGTGTGTTGTTGCGGTGACCAAGCCCACTCGCAGAGAGCATGGCATCCAAATTCAAATTCATCCATGGGTGAAATTCCCCACCCAGGACAGTGGTCCTGAGGGCGGTGCTGCAGGCAGCACAGCTATCTGAGGGCTCAGCCCCCCGGATGTCACTCTCCCGGACATCTCCTCCCCAGTTCCAGAACCCTCCAAGTTTATGTATTCCCCATTGGTCAGTTTAGCTATGTTTATGTATAAGTTCTGTTTAATAAGCAGTTACTTTCTAGAAGGTTCTTGCCAGCTGTTATCCCCATTAGTCTGTTCAAATATGTTCCTCCCTCTGTTCCCCCTCATTGGTCACCCTCATCATTCCCTTATTGATCTGTTCCCTGAGCCCACCCCTGAAACACTCCCCTTTAAAAGTATTGTGTAAAACAATCACATTGCCACTCTGAGTGCGATTTTTTGGGCTGATTAAACCTGACACCGTTGCCTCTGGTGGTCCTTTCTCGTCCTTTGTCTCCTCCTCTCGCATTGTGACACCTTAGACTGCAGCCTGCTCCTTAGAGAGCCAAAAGGCAGAACCACTGCTGCTTGCTTAGGTGATTCCCCTGGACGGAACACTGCAAGTGTCGCCTGCAAGGCCTCCGGGTGGCCGAGCAGACAGCGCGACAGTGTGTAATGCATTAGGAAAAGAACTTCAGTGGACATTAAATTTCTTACTTCAAAAAAAGTACAATGGTTATTGTGTTTATGTGTCTTTATTCTACATTATTGAAGCAATAGAGAAAACATTTTGATTCAATTGATTACCTTGTATTGTGGAAGCAGGAGCCAAATTTGCTTGACTTGTGAAATCCAGAGAGGCCACAGATGCCAACCGGTGCTCTAAAGACAATTCGCATGGTATCACATTTAGTCCAGAGGTTCTTTAGAAAATAATGTTAATAAATCACTAAACAATCTAGATCAAAGAGCTTGCAGTAGCTGTTGGGTAAATACAGACTGTGCAGCAGAAGTCCTACTGTGGGAGTTAAGGCTAAATGCTCAAAACACACTTCACAGCTCCAGTGGGCACTTGCAGACGGCTGATGTTATCAGTGCTGACCCTTTCCTGCTGGCTGGCTGCAGACATTGCTTATTTGTGCTATTATACACGGGGTTCAGTTTGGCTGCTGTGGGGTGGATCATGCACCTGAATGTGGTGCTCCCCAGCTAAGCCAGGGCCTTGCCAGAAATGGTCCATGACAACAGGCCACAGCCATATCATCCCAGGAGATCACCTGCTCATGCGGGTTCTCCTCTCAGTTGCTGAAGATAGTTTTATGTAATTGTCCATATCCATGCTCTGGTAAAACAGAGTTAGTTATATAATTAATGGATGGAAATGTGCCCTGCTGTTGGGTCAAGGAAAAGTGATGGCTTTAACTTTCCTATCACATGCACCTGTCTGTCATAATAGGACAAAATTATTTACAGTTTTATAGGCATATTATTCCATTTTATAAAAATGCATAAGAATAATATATAGTATTCAGCATACCATTTTACATGATGTCCTAACATGGCAGTTTTAGCAAGATTTCTGTCAGATCTCTGCTTGGGTAACCTCACAGCTCACAAATTCCCAAGCAGCAGCACATTGGTACTATCAGTACCAGAGCACACTGACCTTTCCCTGTCACACCTCTGACTCTGAGTGCATGACATTTAGGCAGTGGTCAAGCAGAGATCCTACATATATTGAATAAGTAATAAAGTATTTTTCCCCCTTACCTGAGGATGTCATGACAGCTGATGTAAGTGTTGAATTGCCGAAGTCTATAACAAATCAAAGCAAACATTCAGTTTATTCTGCTTTAGGAAAGTGGGTGATTCAAAGGTTCATATAAATCAGGTGCAATAAAGTACATCACACCTGATTTCCAAATAATCTTTCCATGCACAACTCAGCCAGGTAGTCCAGAAAGAAACATGAAGCACCTGAGGTAACTGTGCTGAGAAATCCCTAGGGAAACAAAGGTTTTGGGGAAATAATTTTGGAGCCCCTGGAACCACAATTTAAAAATCAGAAATGAATCACATGGGTTTATTCCATACAAAGAGAGTCACCTTATTAGCACAGATGCTGAAATAACATTTACGACCTGATGGTGGCACCTGCACAGCTCCGTCCATGAGGCTCTTCAGAGGCTGCAACTCTGAGAGGAAATTTCAGAGACACTCTGCACTGAAAAGTGCTCACTGAGTCCTCAGAGAAGAGGAGGGGGAGTTATTCATGTTAATTAAAGAACTGTTAACCACACAGGCAAGCTCAGCAGAGACACCGCCCTGCCCAAGCAGCATATATGTCCTGAGATGTCTGTTTGTTTTCTTTCTTTATTTTCCCCATCAGGAGAGGCAAAGCACTCCCTGAGTAGGCTAGGAGGATGGATTATGTCTCCCCAAAGAGGTCAATGAAGGAAGTGATCTATGAATGCTCACATCCTCCATTAGAAAAACATATCTGGGATGGTTTTCTGGTGCCCAGTGGGGTATTGGCTGAGCCCCCAGGGCCTGCCACAACCTGCACTTGGAGAAGTTTTTCCCACAAAACCCATACGTTTTTCATGCCATCTGCTTTCAGCCTTTCTCTGACACACTCATGTAACCTCCTGCTAAAGTGCAGCTGCCTCCCACGCGGAGCAGAGCAAACTGCTCCAGGAGAGATGTTTCCAAAGGGCTTCAGCTGAGGTGTGGAGAGAACATTTATCTGTCTGCAATAAGCTGATAGCAAGACAAACTTGCAGGGAAAGAGCAGGGATTTACCAAGTTTACACAAATTAAGAAACATCTATCAGTTCTTTAACACAGCAAAAGTGTTGAGGATCTTGGATGTGTACTTAAGCAGAAGGTAGAACCTCCATTAGCAGGGCTGTTACTTTTAATTATTAGTTCAGTACTAAAAGAGCTATATTCAAATGCCAGCTGAAGCATCACAAATAGCATTAAGTGCCCCTCAAGGCTGGGGTTTAATTATGCTTGGTCTTAATTATGATAGATTACATCACCAAAATATTGGTTTATAGTATTTTTTCTGAAGTCAAAGCTGAAGAAAGGGGTACCTTACTACCCATTTAGAGTAGTAAATGCTGCAACAGCTTTAGGACTTTATAAACGCACCTCAAACACAACCCAAGTTATTTTATTCTCTTATTTATCCTACCAGCTGAAAGCGTGGTAGTAAAAACTTCAGCTGAGGCTTCATGAGACTTATTGTCTGTGAAGGAAAAAAAGAAGAGAAAGATTAAAGCAGTTCTTAAAAGTAGTTATAAAGGGTGAAAATTTAGATTGGGCTTGTGTCATACTGTGCACCTTCGCAGAAGGTATGGCTGAGAATTAATGTAATTCTTTCCTTTCTGTCACATCTAAATACTTTAACGTTTTTATACAGAGTGGATCTATCTTAGCATTAGCATAGCCTGCAGGCAAGAACATAGACTGCTTTAATTGACAGCTCTTTGATGGGAATACATTTCTAGAAAACTGCAAATTGGGGAAAATGAGTAATTTTTGAGAAAAATTATGATTTATCTCCCTCGCCTCTGAAGCTATGTTTCCAGAGGAGTAAGCTGTGGCTTTTGCTGCGGTCTTCCTTTGTGGGAAAACATACCAATAGGAATATACACAGCCACAAGAGAACCCAGCTGAGCTGCAAGTAGTTTCCATGATGGGTGATGTGCCCCTAGATGCTGCTAAGGGGTCAGCAGCTCAGTTGTATTGCCTGTGCAGCAGGGAGCATACATAATCAAAAAATTTTAAAAAGGTATAAATATACACTTGCACTGGAGGAGGAGACATGCGCAAGAGGGTGCTAAAGGAAATCTGTCTGCCCTTCTCAACCTTCACCCTGCATCCTCAGAGGTGCTGAAAACTGTACCGCCAAGTCTCCCACTTTCACCAAAAAAGCAGGACAGTATTTCTCCCCACTTCCCTAATCATGTAGCCAATTCTTACAGTACAGGTTATAGGGCAGTTTCTCTACCATCCACAGCAGTGTGCAGCCTTTTGTATGTTTTACTGAAGATGTATAACAGCCCTGAGTCTGAGGATTTGGTTTCCCAGGGAGCCACGAGTGCTCAGTGAGAAATACATGATTATAATAGCTCACTGGTGCCATGTGGCTATACTAGAGTATTTTTGGGTATGGGGAGTACAGCAAGATTCTGCCTAAACAAACAAGTGTCTTCTGTTTGTGCAGGAGTTTCTTAGCTCATTTAGAGGCTTGAGCAGAGATTTGAGCTAAAAAACGTGCCAGAGAGTTCAAGCTGTGTGATCAACTTGTACAATAAAGCTTCTATACTCTTAGCATTTCTTCAGTATTTTAAATAACAGAGAATACATGTGTTTGGTATTCTTAACATTTTAGATGTGTCCCATCTATGAAAAACCTACCGAAGGAAACAAATATTTCTTCTGATGAAATATTCCTTGTTTCATTCCATGGGAAGGGAAACAGACACGCACACGAGAGCGTCTTATGTGTCTCATGGGTCCATTGCAGTATCAGCGTTGATCTCAGCTCGTAGAAACCTTCACTGTCTTGCAAGTCTTCTTGTACCACAGAAATTTCTTGGGGAGAGAAAAAAAAGAAAAGACCCTCTTGTTACACTCCAAAGTATAAGTCAGAGCTGTGCAAAATATTGGTGCTGGAAAGCAGGCTCATATAGCCACACGTTTCTTTGCTGAGGAACTGCCAAAGATTTGGCAAGAGTGGTGTGGTCATGCCAAACCATAGTTCCCATCCCTGGCAATTGCAGGGGGCTCTGGTCATAGCCATATGCCAGCTGTTTCCTCTGAGGAAGCCTGGTGCTCTCCCCTTCAGCCAGAGAGGCACCTACAGGTTCCCTGTGGCAGGAGTGGATAACAGCCATGACTTTCCCTGGGATCCACTCCTGCAGCTGTGCTGTTTTCTTGTGGACAGGTTGCTTTACCTCCAGGCTGCTCCATCAGGCTCACTCTGTCCATGTACCACAGGAGGCTTGGCTTGGGAAACGCCTTCCTCACAACACAGCTCACGTTAGGCTGCGGAACAGCAAAAGGCAGTTCTTAGGTTGCGTATATATATACACAGACACACACATGTATGTATCTATAGACACACAGACACACACACACATATATATATATATCTGTATGTATGCTGCTTAGGTGAGCCTCCGACACTTCCCTCCTGGCTGCCAGCTTCCAAACTCCTGTACAGACAGGGCTTGTTTACTCACAATCCTGCTCTAGAAGGAAACACCTTCTTCCTCTTTATTGTGTTTCTTGCCCACTCCCCTCATTTTTCTGATTGTGGACACTCTTGAATGAGAGCCCAGGGACACCCCCGTTGCCCTGGGTGTCAGGAGTCCAACCCCCTCCAGTCCTGTGCTGTGGCTGGAGAGACGTAGAGTGACCCCCACTCTCCTGCTCCCAGTGACAAACACCCATATGGAAAAACACTGGAACTGGTAATGGGCATGGTGTGTGTGAGGAGAATGAGACACTTTCTGATTGCCATGTAAATCCTTCCTTCGTTAGGCAGATAAAGAAAATAATCCCATGAAAAAGACTGCCTAGCCCAATGATAATGTTGAATATACAAAATTAGATACCTTTGTAGCAGACACAATATGTAAGGGATTTCCAGAAATCACAAGGAATTGGATGCTTTAGATGCAGTAGTCCTGGTTCTGTGCCAGTTGTTCCCAAGATCTGTGTTTGTGCTCTATTTAATTTCTCAGCAGACAATGGATGGGCTGTACTTTAATATCAAGGCTGGATGAAAGCTTGGGCACTAGCAGGGTGAGAGGTCTCATCCTCATGCTGCCTAGACATTCCCAATTATGTTTATTTAGCAGGTTATGACACTGCTAAGTGCTAAACACTGTTATAAGAGAAATGGCCGTGTTCTTTTCAACAGAAGAAAAATGCATGTGCTACTCATGCAGCACAAACCCCTCTTGCTCCCTCTTTCAAAGAAAGTGGTTCCCACATTTAGCTGAAAGTAAGCTTGATGTATTGAAGCCAGAAGTCAATTATTCGGTACAAAGACTGAAACTACCCAGATGAAACTCTTTCCCTGCCATGGTAAACAGCACATGAGCTTGTAATGTATTGCTTTCCCCTGTGTTCCTCTTCATTATTCCCTTATTTTTCAGGCACTTTTAGGTCATAATATTTTATAAATTCTTCCTATGAAGAAATACTAATCTGATATCCTCACTAGATTTAAGCCCTGCAAGAAAAGGCAGAAAAGAGAAATAAAGGAGTCAGTGTTTGTTTGGAGGTGAAGAACAGACAGAGGCTCTTGGAGGAGTTTCTATTGCCCAATCCCATGATGGCAGCACCCCTTGCTCTGTTCCAACAGGACAGTGCAGACAAAAGCCCGCCATGTCCAACACCACACCCACTAATAGGTCACCAGGGAAATTATACCATTTTGCAGAACCAACTCATTAACTCATTGCCTTGCCTGCTGCCCCATGAGCTCAGTCAGTTTGGAGGTCCCTCCTATGCCTGATTCAGCTCAAGTTGCCTGGCCCTGCTGGGGTGGCATGGTGGCAGTCACAGGCATCACTCTTTGCTCCAAAATTGCTCACCTTCTGCGAGGTGCTGGCTGAGCCCTCCTGCAGGCTAATGAAGATCTCAGGGTAAGCTGGAAAGCAAACATAAATTTGTTAGTGAAATGGACACCGCAGATCACACTAACAGCTTCTAATAACACTTAACAGCCTTGTTTCCTAAGAAGAGTGGAAAGTAAATCCTACCTCCAGCCATACATCATGCAAGATAAAAGCATGCACAGCTGCAATTTGAGGTTGAGGAAGTGGTTTACAAGCCTGTATCAGCAGCTGTTGCCACAGGATCCATGATGTATTTCACCGCCTACCTCAACTAGGCTTGGGTGGCTTTGCTGGGGAAACAAACTGAAACCATCCTGCAGTCACAGCTATGGCAGCAGAGCCACCCTTGCCAGGCCTCATGAAATCAAACACACCCCACTGGTTCCAGGTTCCAGGAACACTGGTTCCTCTGTGTGCTTGCCAAAGGTTGTGAATGCTAAAAGCCTGGCTGCAGAGAGAATTCTCAGTTTCTGACGGTGTCTGTGAGAAAGCCTTGCTTTCTCACAGACACTAAAGGAAAACAGTTGGAAGAATACGGAAACTGTGATATTGTTTTCATACCAAAGAGAAAATTATCTGAAGTAGGTGTTGTTGGGTTCAGCCAATCCCTCTGGGGGGGGGCTGGTCAGTGAACCAATAACCTTAATGTCAGTCTAGGTGCTAAGATATAGAAGCGAGTTTTGTAAAATAAAAAACGTTGGTTTATTCTCGTACCAAATCATCCATGTAGCGTTGTTACTCGGTCTCTACTCACTAGCGACAAAAGGTATTGCCAAAGAATGTTCCAATGCTCCAGTGAATCATCCCCCAAAATGTTGATTGATTTTGGGTGCCAGCTACCCACATGCTGTCGCCTGGACAGATGCATGACAGTATCCCACCACAGATGCTTCCTGCCTTGCCAGGAAGCCCACAGCTCACCTTCACAGCAGAGCAGCAGATGATGACCATATCCCCATGAAACAAAAACCTCTTTTCTTCTCTTTTTGCAGCATTTTGGTTCTGGGCACAGCTGACTGTAGAAATTAAAGCTATCAGGTACTGTAAGCCTCTCTAAACCAGCATTTCTAAATTAGGCATTAGGATGCCTGGTTTGGAGCAATATTGACCGACTTGTTGAGTAAGGACTGTTGAAACTGTGTTAATATATAGCTAATCTCAAAAGCCTCAGATAAATTGTGCATCTGGCCCTTTCTGAGCCCTGAAACTGGACTAGAAGCAAGTGCCCTTCCTGAATTACTTAGGAGATCCACAATTCTTTATCTTTCCAACCTAAACCTCACTTTAATCTCTACCATTAAAATAATTTTCTCTTTTCCCTACCCTATTAGTCGATAAAGGACCGCCTCAGGTAATTACATTCCCCCCTGAGGTGAACTATTGAGGTTTCCCTGTTGTTTTATACAACTAATCCACCAAGGACTCTCCTGACTTTATTTTTAATTTCCATTTTTCTGCCTGATGTTACTGATGGATTATGCCTCTGCATGACTTACATTTAATTATCATGGCCTTACAGTTTTCTGGACTTATGGCACTTTTTTGAGTGGAATTTCCTTTTTTTTTTTCTCTTCTGGGTTTTGGGTTTTTCTGCTTTTTTGAGGTGTGGGGTGGGGCAGTGGTTATAGATTCTTCCTATCAGAAAATGAGTGTCTTAAGATTTCATTCTTGTTTCTTCCTTGCCAAAACTATACAGATGGTAGTGGAGCTGGCAGAAGACAGCCATCCTTTTTCAGATACAGGGAAAAGTCTGGTAAACTGGATCTTCTAATTGCTGCAGAAGTTGGCCGGGAGGCTAAATGATGTCTGGTCTGGTGCATGCTCTTCCTTCTGTTTTTTTGACGAGAATGGGTATGCTTTTCCACACCTATATTGAGCGCTGTCCTCTGCTTTCTCAGAAGATGTGTTTGCTGGGTAGCTCTTCTGGCAGGCAGCTCTTATACATAGCTCTGAACAGTCTAATACATCTTTTCCAATCAACATCTCAGCCCCTGTTAACAGTTTGACATTCATTTGTCTTGCTAGGATATTTACCAATGTTTTGGATCTAGCAGAAATTCAATATTTAGTCCAGTAGTTTCTGCTGCTGAGCTTTTACTCTTACAAAAAAGGAGAAATCAATATTTGGCAAAGTTAGACATGAAAAGGCCATACCTTTTCATAGAAACTTGTATCTAAAAGAACTCTATTCTAGAAGAGAAGTACTTTAAAGTATTTTAGTCCAAAAGTACCCTCTTAAAAAAAGCTATCTTGATTGAATGTCTGTTTTTACTCAACATACCAAGACTCTCAACTTCCTTGAGAGAGGTTTTCATGCCTTCTCCATCCTCTCCAGTCCAATTCTCAGCCCCACTCAGGCCACCTCAAACAACTGTGAGGGAACACTACTGGCACCCCTCAGACTTGGCCTGTCTCTGCTGTGTTTAGCCCTGCCTGAAGCATTTGTCAGAGGGATTGTGCATGAGGAGTTTTCCACAGGCACCCTCTCCTCCTCCTGTCTTTTACAGCTCTGTGGTGCAATAGCTGCCTGCCCTCCCTGCCCTACTTTCAAGTCACCCAGCCTGTGGGGGCTCAATTGCATGAGTGTTTGGGTGACAGGGGATATGCTGGCTTGCCAAGATGGGGAAACCTCCCCAGGTTTCAACAGGCATTTTTCCCTAGCTGTGTCCTTGCTAATGGTCAGGATGACAGATTAAACCAATATAAGATGCTGTTGACCTTGTATACATACACTGTCTTCAGGTTCTGTCCCACCCATCTGAGGCTGGATCTAACTGCCAGAGCACAAATTCTCATTTCTTTATTCTCTCATCAGCACAAGGAACAAGAAAGGTGCTGCCGTCTGAAAGAGCTCTTTGTCCCCACATGTCACTTAGAGAGTGCTGGATTATTCTGGACAGTGTCTCTCCCAGTGCTGCACAGGTATGTGGGCTGGCTTGGGGGAGGCTCTAAGCCCTCTGCTCTCGGTCTCTCCTCCTGCTGCAGCACAAGACAGTAAATGGAGAAAGGCTGGGATGGTGCAGTCATAACTGGCATGACTTCAGCAAATGGTTAACAGAAAACAGTGAGACAGGATGCAAAATAGTTATTTCACCTGCAAAACTCAGACATGAAAGGGCTAGGAGCACAAAAGAGCACTTCCTCTGAGATGTGGACTCTGCTTGCCTGAGGTCTGAGAGACTTTCCTCAGCACCCACCACAAACCTCAGGGCTCTCAGGGAGCCCCTGCATCCAGCTCTGCCCTCAGGACCCCTGTGAGAAAGGCTGGTGGCACAGCACCCTGGTCCAAAGCCAGCCAGCACTTACTGGGAAATACAGACTTCACCACCATGGGCCACAGCCACTTTCTCTAGTTTGCCTCTACCCTGCTGTACTGATATTCTGATGTGGGTTCATGCACAGCTAAGCACACATCTCACAGTAATTCAGAGAAAAAGCCAAATAAAGCAGCCTCTTAGGCTGAGACACACAAATCTAGGCAAGAGCATCAGCAGTGATGGAGGAGAGTTCAAGCATGTTAGTGTCCTTGAACGATTACCCAGGTAACACTGTTGCTATTTGAGAAATGTTGATTTTAAAAAGTGTCTGAATCATGCAAACGCAAGAGGAGATTTCAGATCATTCGCTTCTATTTTTATTTCTTTTACATCAGTGACCAAGAGCCTCCAGACACATTTTGCTTTATTTTTGCTGCTCCCTATTGAACCTTTCTTTGAATTCAGAGCATCAGCCTTGAATAGCCCTGCCATCCTCAAGCTGTGGGTGTCCTTGGACAATTAGCTACAGTCAAGGGACTGTTGACAGGCCCACTGTTTAACATTTACTTTAGGAGCTTTGGAAATATGTTTTCCAGATCAACCAATCTATAAAGAGAAAATAAAGCCTGGTTTTCAAGTGGGCAGCAATTTTCTGATTCAGTTGTACCTTAGTGATTGTAGAGCAGCTCCTAAGCCACTTGAAAGGGAACAAGATGAGTAACTAAAGATGGGGAAGGCTTACAGAATGAAATGCCAGCCCACATGTTTGCAGTACACAGCCCCTGCCACTCCTGACCAGTTTGAGGACCCTCATTTTCAGAGCCAGAGCCTCTGGCAGCAGTTGAACATCACATGCCTTTGAGGATGTGACTTTGCTACAACAGCAGTCTCAAACTGCTTACTAAATTCTGGCCATGATTTCCTAACCACAGACAGCACGGCCATTAGCACGCAGAGATCTTGATGACCAGTGTGCTTCCCTGCAACCCACAAAATCCCAACATAAGCCTACACATCAGGGTAAGATACTGGCCATGTGCATGGCGGTGAGGTTGATATATGTGCAATGAATCTACTATTTTTTCATGCCAGAAATTGAAGGAATGGACTCAAATTCTTCTAAGAACTCCAGAGTTATTTACTAACATTTTAGTTCATTGCAGCTGAAAAAATGACTAGGTTAATATATTTATGTTAAAAAAAACCCCCAATATCTGTCAAAAGTTTTTGGCTTCAGAACCAGACAGGAGTGTCAGTTTCCCAAGTGCAAGGCAGCAGGCAGTTGGCGTAAGCCCCTTACCAAATACTCTCACAGTGGTGCTGCTCTTCTGGACTCTCTCTGGGTGGTACAGCACATGGCAGGAAAAGACTCTGCCATCATCAGTGATTTTGGGGGGGGAAATCTTTAGGGCATTGTTGAAACCCAGGAGGACTCTTTGCTTGTACAGCACGCTGCTGTTCCTGTACACAGCAGGAGAGGAGGGCTCCTTGGTCACAAGTTCCTCTTTCCTGCCATTTTCTCCCTGTGTATTGAAAAACCCACAAAATTGTGAAGTCCGAACACATGCACAGAGAAATATTTTTGTAAACCAGCTCTATTCCCACCATGAAAAGCTTCCTTTGCACATTGTGTAGCAGTAAGTGGACATTTGCAACATCTGGGCTTTTTTTCCAAATATATTCTCTCTCAGAACTTCAATACCAAGAGCAGTCATCATCTTGACAATAAAATATGGAATAAATAGCTATGTCTGGTGAGTCCTGATCTCTTTTGCCTGCAGAGAGAGCAACAGAGGTGCTTTCTCACTGCACCAGCCTTTAAGTTATGCTGAACATCCCATACATACTAAATACGATTGAAATTTCAAGGAAAACTTTGCTCTTTTAGAATTTTAAGTAAAAAAACCTGATAATAATAACTAAAATTTATCTCCCCTTATTGTCTGTGTGGCAGCCACCCTTAGCTATAAATGCAACCAGCATGTCTGGACATCTGTGCCTCAGTACATATTTGCAAGCTTTCTGTATGATGCATGGTGACCCACATATATCATTGTGCTGACCTTTGGGGTTTTTTTCCCTTTCCTCTGCTACTTTGTAGAGTGAACTGGCAAAATTGATGTAGTAAGGATAAGGGTGTTCCCTACAAGAAGATTTAAAATTCTAGTATTAAGAATGACCTGCATAAGGGAGATCTAAATAGATAATGAACCAGGACAAAAGATGAAAAAACCTAAAATATTTGAAAGTCACCTTTAAGGAAACCCTCAACAGTTACAGCTCCTCAGTGACAACACATATAAATGAGGAGGCAAAGCTTGAAGACGCTGCTCACTGGTACTTATCTCTACACACTGAAATGAATGCTAAAGGGTTACATTAAAACATGCATGTAAATTTTTATCCAGAAAGTTAGATGAAGTACAAAAATATAGCAAGCTTCATATCTCACAGAAAATTGCTCAAAAATAGTTTTTCATTGGTTAGCTTGATAACTGAGTTTGCATGTCTTCAGTGGCATCTGTGACACAGAGGTTAACAAAACCAAAAATATTAGTCAGTACCTTTCCTTTTTATCTCAAAGCAGCCTGATGTCTCACTATCCTACACAGTAACCATGTATTTTTCAGATACTAAAGCTTCACTACAGAAAAACTCGCTGGAAATCCAACACAAGAAATATTTTAGTTTTGTTACATTAGCCACTTTCCCTAGATCTGCTCTGTATGTGCTCCTGAAAAATTCAAAGCAATTAAGTTGGATTTTTTCCTCTGTATTTCTTTAACAGCTATTATTTGTAGTGTATATGTTGCAACCCTATGTTTATACTTTTTTCTTTTATTACCACAGTCGTACATGATTGATAAATTTTTTAGAAGATTCTATAGGACACAGTAGTGTAGAACATTTTCATTTCAATCTGCAAAAATACCCTGTAGTTCTTTCTGAACTTTATATTTGAGACGAGAAATACTTACCACTAGCCACTTCAAAGGATAAGTGGACAAATTTTCTGAGGTCGAGTCCTCAAGGCATGGAATTTCTAAAGTCTCGTTTAACCACACTTTCTTCAGGTAGTGCCTCTCCTCTTTTATCATTGGAACAACAACAACAACAATGACAACAAAAAAGCCCAAGAAGGAAAATCAGAACCATGATTTGAAAACCAATGCTGACTAGTCTTCTGTTCAAGGAACAGGCACTTTTTTGTTTAGAAGGGAACTGTAATTTTCAACCATTACCCATAGACACATTTTTTTAAGTGAAAGCCCTGCATCTGATTCTAGTTGCAGTTTCAAGACTCAATTCACAGCATTACATGAATTTTTTGGCAATTCTTTAAAAAGCTTTTCTTAACTGCCGGATCATGATGTCTCCTTTCAGAGCTGAGAATAATTTGAAGCTTCAGTTTTTATCTTGCTTTTTTTTTTTTCTGTGGCAATAAACCTTCACATCAATTTTGTGCACCTCTATTTCCTTTTCTCTGGAGATATATCTGCAGACCTTCTTTTCACTAAGCAAGCTATTCAGCATGTCAGTCAGGTTAAGATTAACCCTGTTTTTCAGTGTAAGTGCTCCTTTTGTTATCCTCCAACCTGCCCACTACCACAAAACTTGTCACTCTTTCCTTTCTCATCCATTTTGAAAGCCATTTCACCATCTCCTACCCTACCCATCCTCAATCCAGGGCTCCATCCAGCTGTGGAAGCTGGGCAGAGTGATGCAGTGAACAGGGCACTGCTGTGGTCCAGATGTTGGGTCTGTGAGTGTGCATGTGTGCATTTAAGCAGGAAGAGCAGTGGTGATGGGTGGGAGATGCTGTGAGTGCCATGGTCAGCAGTGACCTCTCTGACCCTCGGCCACAGGGCAGGCAGGGGTGTGGTGCATCCTGCCATCCTCCCTGCCCTAACATCTGCTTTCCCTCTTCCTTGGAGGCAAGGCACCAGCACACACCACAGGGGAACTCCTCAGCTCTGCTTCTGCTCCCCTGGTGGCTCTGGCTTGCATGTTGAGATAGAATAGATACGTATTTCATTCATTTCTCATCTCGAGGGGAGTGAGAATATGCAGCTGTCCCAGACTGTCACGTTATTTGTCAGTAGGGACTTTCTGGTGACTGTAACTTCCTTTGTATCTCGCACCCAAGCATGGAGCAATGGTGCCAGCACACAGCCTGTGCCATGGAGATGTGAAGAAAGGCAGTGCCCAGAGCTGTGCCTGGGAGAGCCAGCAGCAGAAGCAGCTTCCCCCTGCTGTCCATGAGAGCGAAGAACCTGAGGAGCCAGCTCTTGAAGCAGGACACAGAGTGCAGAAGCCCTAACAGGGCTGGGCAGTGCAGAGAGGATAATGAAAGGGCAAAGCAAGCAGATCTATAGTTTCTCCAGGAACAAAACTGTACTGAAGATTTTGCTGGGACAAACCACCATGCAAAAGTGCTGTGCAGAATACAAGTATGGAGATGAGTAGTCACCCCAGGAGCTCAGTCTGAAAACAGCTTCTGCCTACTCTCACAGTCACATGTCCTAACTGCTTGCTTCCCCCTCCCATCTCTGACTCCCATCTTCATTAACAGCCTATTGGCTAAAGTCCTCTGTGTATGTCTGTCTGTCCTATGAAGGCCTGCTGCTCTGTGGGCTTTTGACAAGTTGAGTGCATCTGGATTCACTTCACTTTGATGTAAATGAAAGCTATACTTCATCATAGTCTATCACCTTTATCTGTCCCACTCATAGGCTGGATTAAGGATTTTTGTCTTCTTTTGAGTGGAAGTGGTTCATTGCAAAAGATCTGGTTACCTTAAAATACAAACCTGCAAAAGGTAGCAAACTTAATTTTTTAGTTCTCTCTAGAAAGCAGTCATCAGTAGCACAGCTTGCTACATCATGTAGTTACTGAAAAAAGCCCCAATGATGCTGATATGAACAAGAGCTGCCCACACTGTAGACAGCAATAACAGCATTGAAGCTGTCCGTATCAACCGAGGGCAAGAGAAAAGAAGCAATGCTTGGTTAACACAGTTACTGTACTAAGGAAGAGACAGAGAAACTTTGCATGAAGAACAGAAGCATGGGAGGGTTTCACGGGGTTACCAGCACGGTTTGTACATCACTGCAGTGCCCTTGATCCCTCTGCCCTGTGCACAGCAGGGCAGGAAGCACAGGAAAATTCCAAAAGGGTAGCCTACCACAACACACCCCCATACAGCAGGCAGAGTGGCAGCTTCATCTTAGGCACAATTAATCCAGTGCATACTGTTTAAACAAACCCATCCTCTGTGAGCTGGGCAGAGGTGCCAGCTCTCACTTTGCCTCTGCAAGTTCACCAGGGCAGGAGGGTGCCACAGGGTTGCCCAGGATGTGTCCCCAGGATAAGAGCACCAAAATGCTTGGAGCACTGCCATGCAGGGGCCATTAGGGTTAAACATCCCTGAGTATGAGTCTTGCACAGGACCTCCTTCTGATACAGGAGCAACATGGTCCAGCGTGGGATTACCAGTCTGGCCTCGTGATGCAGGTAAAAGGGCAGTGGGAGCACAGTAAAATACCCCTAAAATAACCTGCATCCACCCTGTTCCTAACTCTTGAATGTCTGCTGTGCCTACAGCCCTGGGCACAAGCAGAGTGAGCACATTGGCTTTGCAGCTCTGAACTGAAACACTGACAGGTTTGTTGTATTTACTTCCATCTTTCTTGGGTTGTTAGCAGAAACCTGGGTCAGAAAGAGGTTTCTGGGGTCATCAAATCCAGTTCCCCATGTGCACAACAACAAGCTTGCTTAACACCCCTGCCAAGTTCCATCTTCACAGCAGTTTGGGCTTTTGCCCTCACTGCTGACACTAAATAGCTGTTCCCAAAGTTGCTGCACTGATAGTTGCCACTGTTTAATTTGCAGTCAAATCCTTTCTTATCTGATTTAAATAAATTTGTTCCTTTACCAGGATAATTTAAATGTCCTCCCTAGTATTCACACTTTCTCCTGAGGCTTACTTACCAAGAGCAGTCATGCTGCTTTCCAGCTTCCTTTTGGCTGACAGAAGCAGCCAAATCTCCATTCCTGTGATTCTCCTAAGCAATTCCCCACTTTGCTCCAGTGTGTTTTTGGTGGTGGGGACACACATCCTTCCATGGAGCTAGCACCCAGCATGCCCTGCAGATGCCAGCCCTCACCCTCAGTCAGACAAGGGTGTTTTCTCTTTCTGGTGCCCGGTGCCCCACGCCCACAGCAGTAACACAACACGGTTTGAAGATCCAGCATCCTTAGTCCCACCATATCCTGTGCTGCTCATCCAGTCTCCTCCACAATATTTCTCCAAAATGAAAATGTAGAAACTGCCTGCCTCACTACCTTTTTTTTTACTTTACTATCTAACTTTGTATTCCACCAAACAAATAAGGTTTCCTAATCAGAAGCTAGATAAAACAGCTAAAGAATGCCTGGTAAATAGGAAACTGTACAAGCAACATTCAGTGGCACCAATGTGAATCCCAAACAAGTCACCATCACCAACGAAAAAATGTTAATCTATCCTGATGTTTTCCCCCCACTCTGTTAGGAAACAGCAAAATCTCATTTGCAATCACTTACCTTCTGCCTTGACAGTAAGTTGAATTTTTGCAGCCTTTGTCCCATATGGGTAAGTAGCAAAAGTGCATTCGTACTGCCCACTGAGGGACATGGTAACATTTTTCAGATGCAGAGCCCACCAATTGCATTCAGACGTGGCATTTGGATTGGTGGAACATGAGGACTCTGTGTCATCCCCACCACAGCACCTCCTCATGCTGAAGGACACCGAAAAGTTATAGGGAGCCACAGAAAACTTGAAGTAATGGGTGCCATAAGCGGGGTGATATACAGCAATTTTGGTAGACGGGCTGCCATCAGTCTTGGACCACTGTGTCTGTATTATGTGGGTGGTGTGCTGCTTTGGGAGCATGCACACCAGGGTCACGTCAGTACCTGGCAGAGCATTGACCACTTCTGTCTGGGTAATGACATCCGCAGTCTGGCCTTAAAAACAAACAGGATCATTTTCAGTGCAAATAATGTTTAAACAAAGCTTTTCCTAAGATATCTTTGACATGATTTGGTTCCCTAGCCACAGACAACTATGGAGACCCTACAACTGTGACCACAGGCTTCCCAGCAAGGAGCTTTACAGCAAATCTCCACCAGTACAGACTGCGGAGAGACAACTGGGAGAGCAACTGCATGTGTGTCTGGAAGAGGCCAGGGAGGTCCTGTCACGCTTGTGGGAGAGAAATGAGAGCTCTGAGGGCCTCTGCACAAATGAAAATCTTTCAAGTAATATAAATAAAACAGAAGCTGGGCCCAGTTATTCCCCAGTTCTTTTTGCAAGAACAAATGAGCTATTCCCGCTGGCTAATTCCCTGCACTGTCCCCCTGCCCATTGCCTTTGTGGCTTCAGCAGAGAAAGCCATTCTCTGTTTTATTAAACAGCTCCTGCATGTCCTAAATGAGTGTCTGTCTCAGTGTCAGAGTGAGCTGCTCTGGTGTGTGTGGTTTCTTCCTCAATTAATTTCATAAAGCAGGTGGCAGTCCTTAGTGTGCTGTATAAAGGAGTAATGGATCGATGAAATGAAGGGGCTTTCAGCAGGAGCCTGTACTACTTGGTTTAGCTGCTGTTGTAGTAAAATTGATTTATATCCCTTTCTCCCTCCTATGAGTAAGAGTCTTGCATTCCCCAAACCCCTGAATGCAGGGCACTGACAAACTCAAGGAGATGAAGAATTTATGGAGGGGGTTGTTGCAGTGAGACAAGTAATCGATTACTCCCATAGAGCCATACACAAAAAGTCCCTTTTCGAAAAGGACATGCGGGTCCACAGAATAAAATGAGTTGTGTAGCTGTCCTTAGGTACAGACTTGTTTCCCCCCATTTACAATGCATTTTATCCTCCCTGTGTATCATAACATCACTGTATATTTGCTTTGGGAATTTGCCCTGCAGTCCTGCCAGCTGCAAGTGCCCACTTCTCACCTTCTTCACTTGAAAAACCAGGTACCAATCCTTTGCTTTGCTGTGTGGTACAGGGCTCCGGGGACCTGAGCCAGGGTCAGGCAACCTCAGTTGTGCTGCAGTGTGCCCCACACTCTGCCAGCTCAGCCAGGAAGGAGCCAGGCAGGAACCCTGTGCACCCTCAAGCTCTGGCTTGACAGGGAAAAGGCACAAGGGCAGAGTGACACATTCCCGCAGAGCTGGCTCCGATTTGGTACCTATCCACCGAAGGGTGACACAGACACTTGGAGACTAGATGCATGGAGAACGAAGCTACTGAGTGGCCAGGGCCAACATTAATCTCTGCTGTTTCATTGCTGCATGTGTTCTGCTCATCTTTTACTTTTATTCTAAGAGATGTGATGATGTAAGAGGGTAAATAAAAATAAGCCTGAATGACAAGTCTCACAGCCTTATACTGTGAGAAAAATTACTAAAACTATTTTTGTTAGTCCAAGGAGCTTATTATAGGAAATGCTCTCTGATTTCACCACAAGTTTTGCATCAATAAAAGTTAAGGAAAAAACAATTAGGAATCTTGCAACGAGACTATCAAGCAAAAGGCACGTAACATTTTTTTCTCTCATATTCCTGCTGATGCTGCTTTAGGTCTAAGGATCGTATAAAGAATGCCTGTAAAAAATCACTTGAGTAATTTATATTAAGTTGCAAAAGTTATATATATAGAAACAACATTTTAATTTGCATTGTTTCTTAGTAGTCTAGCACATTAGATTATTTTAACCGAAAACCTTTTGTGCAAAAGTGTTCTTAACTTTTTGGTAGCATTCCAATATAAGTAATCTCACTTTACCCCACTTTATTTTTCAAAATCAAATAGTGTCCATTAGTGCATACTTGTGCTCCAATTGAAATTTCTTAGAGTAACTCCCAGACATTTAGGTGTCTGATTTCCAAAAAGGGCATAGAGGCCTCCACTTTCACCTTTGAGTGATTTCAGTGAGGATTTCATCCTCAGGGAAAAAAAAAACCCAATTCCTATTTTTCTCCAATTACTATTGCTTTCTTACGTGTGCATGTTTTGAGGCTTCTATTCCTTTCTTTGCATTTGACATTTTCTATTTTCTATGAATACACGTATGAATTATTTTTCCTTTATTTTTAAAACCAGTTTTCCTCAGTGATGTGGGAAAGAAGAACAGCCTATGCCAGATTTTCAGATGCATCTTACCATGCTAGTCAAATACACGCAGTTTTTCCCTTCTTAGTGGAAAATCACGTATCCTACAAAATTGTTCTTCCTAGCTGGTAGTAAGTATTCCTGCATTTATCATGGTCAGAATTTTGAAGGGATGGGGGTGGGGGTTTGTGAACACTATACTTTTTCTTGGTTTTCCTCAGATTGCTTTTGGTTTAAACTCCCTCTGACAAAGATGCAGCCCTCCTTAGTCAACTTTTCTGAGTGTTTTACTGGAATGACAAACTTGTTTCTCAAGCCTTTAACACAGCACATGGGGCAAGGCAGAGAAGAGGAAGGGAAGAATCTGTTAAAGGGGTTGCAGCTGTACAATTTACCCTTGCCTTGAAGTGTTTCAACTTTTCCTCTCTCTGCGTACACGGATGTGTAACATAGAGACAGAAAGGTATTTTTTATTTTCCCATTGAAAGCAGTTTTCGTTTTGGCCCATTTGAGAGGGTCACATATTGCCCTCACTTCAAGTGAGCTTATCCCAGTGATTAGTCTGGCAGGTTAGGCATATGGAATTAAGTAATCTGCTAGTCAGCACAAGCCCTTTACTCCTTACTAGCTGCACACTGTAACTGGAGTTATTAAAAAGTTGTCAGAAAATAGAAAATCATTGCCAGTAGCTACAGCTTGCCTTAATGAGACCCACTAATCCCAGCCTGCCCCTCACCACCCTCCATCATAAACTGAGTCAAGGTGTCCTCCTGGCACTCTTACCTGTGACACTGGGCACCGAAAGCAAACAGAGCAGAGAGAAGAGCCACATTGCTTTCATCTTCACTCGATGAAGTTCTGGCGAATATGTAGCTCTCTTGGTGCACCCTCAGAAAAGGAAGTTGATGTGGCCTGCCCCGTGCAGGCAGGAAGATGTGCAGCACAGTCACTTAGCATGACTTCAAAGAAATGCTTCATTAAACCGAAAGCCTCAGTTTCCTGCTGGAGTGATAAAATAAATACATCTTGTGAAACCTTTAAGATGAAAACATTACCTACATTTTAAGCCCATGTTGAAAACCAATTTCTTTTCCTTTGTCTTTTCAGATTAACTCAGAGTAAGCAGTTTACTGGTTTACACACTCCCAAAATCATGCCAGGTACTTAAGTTTGAATAAATGATCTTTGGGGATATGGTTTAGGAGCGATTATGGTGGTGCCATGTTAGCTGTGGGACTTGTTCTCGAAGGTCTCTTCATACCTTGATGATTCTGTATTTTCTGTGTACTATATGGTAGATAGTATACAAAAAAAAAAGCTGACTTCTCTTCTTCCTTCATTTCCTTCATGTGTTAGTTCAAAGTATCTCACATATACTATTTTTAGACTCTCTACACACAGTATCTTTAAAAAACACAGCAAAATATCAAAAAACAATCTCCAGAAATTAAAACAGATTGAAATGAGAGTTTTTACATCTGCTTTTCCCCCCCCTTTTTTTTCCTAAGAAGGAGAACATGAATTATTTTCTGCAGTTTCTTGAATTACAGCATCACATGTGACAATGTCCCTTGGTGTGGTTAATCCCTGTACTGTCCTTCAGCTGTCAGTTTTGGTAATGGCAGCACCCTCAGGTGGAGGAGTGTGGTTCCTGGCAGTCCTGTCACCTGTCTCTATTGCAGGTCACCTGTACATCCTTCTGAGCTGTCCTGGAAGCACATTGCATTTCCATGAGCTAGGCACACACCTGCCAGCAAAGCATTTCATTGCAGGCAAGTCATGCAAATTGGGCCTGTTGTTGGCAGCTTTTCAGAAAGAAACAGATTTGAGTTCTTGCTTATCACGCTTCTTTCCCCCAAGCCAAAAAGAGCAGGGCAGGACACTTCACGTACACAGTGTGGATATGTTATTGGCTGGCTCTCCATGATGTGGGTATTTGGCAGTAAGGATGGGCGGGAGGCTTGTTGTCCTTGATAGCTCCATCCTTGGGGGCCCAAGGACAACCCACCCTCTGTTTGGGACAGAGCCTATTACAGCCTATTCCTCAGGGAAGAGAAGGCAAGTGTCGCAGTCCCTTAAACAGGCACCTCTCTCTGCCAGCAGTGCCTTCCCTCAGAAGGGAGTCCTTGACTGATCTAAATCCTGACATGTCTTTTCCTGACTTCCAACTTTTGCTAACCATGGAGCTCCCCATATCTCCAGCATGCAAGGTACAAAGTAAAAGGTGAAAAAGAAAGACTCTCTTGTCATTTTCCTATTTCGTGACCTGCCAGGTGTAAACAACATCTATTCCACTTCCCTAATTTGTGCATATGCAACCTTTTGGTGTCACATTTAAACAGGCTCCAGCTAGAGCTAGTAGTGCTGGCCAGGCTACGTCAGGGCTCCACACATGTCTTGGAGAATAAATGCTGCTGCACAGTTCTTTTTTTGTTTGCATTGTTCTTCTACCTGAGAAATGCACTAAGAGCACTTGTAGGAAATGCACTGGATGCCCAGGTTACTGCTAAAGGAATTGTCCCTGGGGACGAAATCTCTGCTTGTCATTCAGAAACCTGACGGAGATCTGTCTCAGAGGATCTAGAAGTCCTGAAGCTGAGGATGAACAGAATATTGAAGCCATTGTAATTGACAGGCACAGAAGGGAATAAAAATACTAAAGAGATATGTTCTGGTTTCCAGTTCAGAGCAAAGACCACAAAGAACCCAGAGATTACCTGCAGATACTAGAGTCCAAGAAAATCTGACTTCAGTCTAAAATTTGGATTTTCATTTATGGTTGCAGTTACCTTAGCTTCTCCTGCTGATCAGGTCATGTAAGCTTTGTACCATGAGAGAATGTATTTTGTCTTAAATGAGCTTTTTTATTGATCTGAAACACACATTACAAATTGACAAGACAGCCCAAGTGCTGTGTGGCATATTCAAGAGACACAGAAATCCCCGAGCAGCTTGTTTGAGTTACTAGATCACTATATCTTGCCCTTAGAATTTGTTTCTCCCCCTAAAATAACATCCTAAAAATATACTGCTGCCATGTTTCATTGTATTGGATGAATGCAGCCACCCAGCTCTGTTGCTGTGCTTGGTGATTAAAGACAGACAAGAAAGAAACCTCTCAGCACGGTGGAGTTTTGTTCAGTTCAGAGCTGTGTTTTGCCCCAATTCCTACCTTAAGCCCAGGTCTCGAAATAGTCACTCACCCTGCTGCCGACATTCATGTGCATGAGCAGCACAGTCCTGCCTCTGCAAATGACATCAAAACCCATTCTGAGACACGCTACTTATCTCAGCCTACTGGCAGGGAGACAGCTCTTCCCTGGAGCCAGACTTGAGGTCCTGTTCACAGCAATGCAAATTATTATGACAGTTTCTTCCCCCACTACCCCTTTCCTGGAAAGTTACTTACAGGCAGCTTTGCGAAGGCCACGGTTGGATGTTACACACCAGGTTATGGATGGCAGGTGAGAGGCGGTACTGAAACATATCCAGGGACAGTGGACCTCGCTGGTAGCTGGAGGGAGGATACATCTGTATTTGGCTTTTCCTTGATGGAGAAGCTACAGGGATGATTGTCTCAGAGTTGGGATGTGCAGGTTTTTCCTGCCATTCCAGAGACACCCAGAAATCACTGCAAGGCTGGGAGGTTTCAGAGGAAAAGAAGCTGTGCCCAAGCAAGTGACACACCTTGTCAGTGGATGTGTGAACCACAGTGTTTTCTTTAAGGCTGGACAAGCGTTTGACCTGGTTGATAGTCCCCAGTGTCCTAGGGGGTGTTAGGAACAGATGGTCTCTGAATATCATCCAGGATGGGTCCCTGACAGTGCACTGCAGAGGAGGGCTGTGCCCACTGCACAGGCACATCTCATGCAGCATTAATTTTTTTTCCACTCCTGTGGGAGTAGGGGATGGCAGTGGGGGATCCCTTAATTATTTTCTGCAGATCTGTTCACCACTGGAGGAGGTATTTTAAACACTACAAATGACTCTTTCCATGGCAATCACCCTATTATGCGTCATGCTCATGAAACCCTCCACTGCAATACATTTCTTCTGCCTCAATTACAGTAAGCTGTACCTAAGGAGGAAGCACAGCTACAGTCAGTCCCACAGAAAAAGAAATCTTGAACTCCAGAGACAAATTC
Source organism: Falcunculus frontatus (assembly GCA_013398115.1). Lineage (NCBI taxonomy): Eukaryota > Metazoa > Chordata > Aves > Passeriformes > Falcunculus > Falcunculus frontatus. Next base: position 27,072 of record VZRV01009360.1, read on the forward strand.
AATTATTCACAAAAAGAGCCTTTTTAGAAATGCTAGTGCACGAACCGTTCCTGCCAGAGGCGAGGATGATTACCCTTGCAGACTGGTGTCCTCTAAACATTGCTTAAAGAAAGCACCGGTCCCTGGTGGAAAAGAGAGAGAGACTTTGAAGCAGGAATTTCATTAAAGAGTAAACTAACCTTTCAGGTTCGCTTGGCACTTGGCACAGAAACCCCCACTTCATCACTGTGTTTTGGTTTTGAACTTCTTTGAAACTTGCACTAATGACTCCACAGCCAGCGGGCACCTTTGACCACAGCACCTCACGGGGGGTTGGATGAGTGGGTGGCACAGGATGAGGGGGGGCAGCTTTGCAGGGGACAGGACACTGAATAGGCAGTGGGACACCCACTGGGCTTTTTCAGTGACCCCCTGGTTCCTCTGTCTCCCCTTCCCACCCCTAGCTCTGGTGCCTCTCTCCTGCTCGCAGCACTGCCTCTTCTGCATGTGGGGGGACAAGAGGGAAGAGGATTTCTTCCTCTGCTTCCTCCTCATACTCCTCCTCCCTCATGGCTGCATGTGCACACCTACACCCTGTGTATGACACAATCCAGCCCCGATTCCAGCCAGAGTCTGGAGACAGCATGGCAAGGCACACGCTTCCCTCTCACCAGCAATTTCTCCACCTGAAAGATGTTTAATGCACTGAGCGAATTTTTGTTCCCTATTTATTGACAGCTCAGAGTATGGGAGAAAACCAACGACAGCTCAGCCCTGGGTGCCTCCCTGCTTCAACTTTTTAATTACTTTTTCTAATTAGAAGGCCTAACTTACAGGTCATGTTTCAGAGAAAGAGAGCATGTGTCTGGTGATAAATAGAGGAGAATGAGCTCCCTCACCTTCTCTGCCATTCCAGCCGCAGGTCCCTTTGGTCCTCTGCTCCCATTTGATGCCATTTCTGATCAATGATGTTCCATTGTAGTAAGCTGTTGAGCATTTCGTTGTGCAAAGTGCAAGCTACTGAAAAAGCAGAGTACAAAAAGCGCAACCAATGAGCAAAACAAAACAAATAGCCAGCACATTGACCCAACAATTACACACTAATGAAACACCACCGTGTGAAAGCCAGCCAGATATTTCCATCAAAATTAAAGACTCTACACAGCCATTATTTTTAAAACGAAAAGGAAGGCACACATGAGACCAGCCCTGCTTTCTTTGGTCACTTTCTCTTTTCTAGATATAGCACAAGCTGTGCTTCCCCACTGTTTTCAACAACATCAGCTAAAGGCTTTTCACTTGTACATCTCATCTTCCAGGTTTTGTAAGAAAATGTTTCAAAGTAGATTAAGAACTGCGTAACAAAATGTAATGGCACCCATAGCTTTGAAAAAGGCATTTGTTTGGAAAGGATAACCCACTGCCAGTGCTGGGAAACCCCTGCTCATGTGAGACTACAAGGTTAAGATTCCACTGAAGCCTTCCAGAAGGGCTGTGTCATCCCCCAGTCACTTTGGCAGCAGCTTCAGAGACCTGAAGCAGCTTTTGTGAATCACTCCAGCAAGAGGAGTCTGCTTGTGAAAGAACTTTTCTCAGACACAGCTTGTGGGGCTTTGTCTTGAGTGCTGCATGACAGAGGGAGTTAACAAGGCAAGCAACAGACCACTTGGTCAGAACCAAAAAGCTTCTGAAATGATATAAACCTAGATGGGTTGTACAGCTCATTTTACCAGGCAGATTATCTCCAATGGATTGTGTTCCCCAGCTAATTTAAATTCATCCATACTATTGTATGCAAATACCTTCTTGAAGGCACACAGCCACCTGGCCAGGGCGCAACACAGCAAACTGGTTAGAATTCACCACTGAAGAAACACATCAAATAGAAAAGATTAAAGGTGTGAAAGTTAACTTCAGATACAGTAGCAGTGACAATTTGAGGGCAGCACAGCTGTCTTTATTAAAAAAAAATAAATACAACAACAAAAGGCCAAGTTTACAGTGACACTGAGAACCATAGCTTGGATTTTTTTTTGACAAAATATTTTGAAAACATCATATGTTAATGAATTTATTTGCATACAGTATCTTTGTAGCCCATAAATACCTTTCATGCTATCAGCATGTCAGAAGCAACCACAGGAAAATGAGATACTACTCTCATCACATCTATCATCTGCTAAATTCTCCACTAAACTGTAATTCCCTGTCTCTTTAGAAGAGGTGAAGTACAAATGAGAAAATGAAAACAGAGGTCATTTCTCAAGTTGAGCCTGACTCTGCAGAGAAGAAAATGTATCTCAGTGGAGCCTGTGTTTGGACCCTTGAGGTGCTTTAGCCTAGGGCCTTGCAGAGCAGGACACCTCACCCAGGTCCTGGAAAGAGGGGGGGTCATCTCCAGAAGGCAGCACAGAGCTGAGTGCTCCTTATATGAGCACAGCATGGGATGAATGCATTCCTAAATCTGGGTATCTCAACAGAGTTAACAGCCTGCAGTCAGGTTGGATAAACACAGCACTGCAGCAGCTAGAAGGTAAAATGGACAGTAGGAAAGTTCTTGGATATTTCTGCTTAATGTTGTTTTCCACACCATAAGCAGAGTAACATGTAGCTACTGCAGGTGTGAATCGTTTTGGTTCACTCTGTGCTCGAAGGCATAACGTGAACCTGCCCAAAGGAGCCCGCAAGGAGTTTTTAGTGTGGCAATGTGCACTGAACACCAGAGCCCTTCCAGAGCGCTCCTGGCCAAGTAGCTGAAGAAAAGGATGGAGAATTAAGATAGTTTTAAACAGAAAACCCCTCTTTCAACATTCAATATGACTTCCTAAAGTTTCAACCACCACTAAAATTAAGAAAGGCTTCCACTTTCAGGTTTATTTGTAAGGGTCGCTGTCCATGTAAAATACATCTTCGGTTTCCAGCTGAATCTGTTACCTCCCAAAACAATACTAGCCAGGGCCCACACTGCTGCTGCTTCTTTCAGTGAAACTTCGTATCTTAGCTAATGGGGATTTAAAAGAGTCACTGTTCACACATCTTTTGCATAAAACGGAGAAAGGACAACCAAGTAATGAAAATCATCCCTGAGTGCCACCTGGAGTTTTGATTGTAAACAAAGAGTAGGTTAGTAGTTATCTCCTCTAGCCCTCCTCCCAGTCTGACCCCTTGTCCTCAACACTATTTCCATCCCAGTCACTGATGTGTACCCTAAACATTCCCAGGAGCCCACTTGTGACCCACTGACACACAGGCACCACTCGACTGAACACGGCTCTTCCTCTGCCTGAAATGAGGTTATGCTTTAGCTTCTCCACAGCTGATTAAGCTTAGCAGTGCTGCTAATGGCAATGAAATAATTTGAGACCTCTGGCAGAGCAGTTAACTTCTATTTTGCATGATTGCCTCCATTTTCAAAATGAATATGTAGTGGCTCGGTGGGTTTAACTGCCCAAGTTGATGGGTGGCTCCTGGGTGCTTCCAGACTGTGTCCCAAAAAAGCACCACTCTGTAGACAAGGGAAGCAACTCATGCTACCAAGTCTTCTTTCCCAAAAGGCTGAAGCCACCTTCTGCCCCCTGGAAAATCAATGATTTCAGTAAATGAATTTCAGTCTGTTACTGTAATTGGATTAAAGAAAAAAAAGGCAGCATCTTGCAAGACTTATGAAAGTCAGTAAGCTGGAGAATTGCACTTTGACTGAGCACAAATCAAATAGTCTATTTGACATTTTAATTGCAAATAAGAAAAAAAACCCCTCTCATTACAGAACTGAACCAAGTTGACTTGTGAGAATCAGACTCTCCAGAGAACCCTTTCCTCCCCTGTCCCCTGCTCAGCTGCATGGCAGCTGCAGCACCAAACATCATGCAAACTATGGCAGCTGTGGCCATTACTGATTATCCTTTCTCCCTGTAAAATTGCACTGACTCACATTTCTCTAACAGATGATACTGTGCAGCAAAGATCTTGTCAAGGAGGAATAAAAAAAGCCCACCACAGAAGTGCATGAAAAACACAAGTTTAGAAGCCATAGATCTGTTTGCAGGAGGCTGGATCAAAATAGTTTCAGGCTCATTTCAGTGATTTACCTGAATATACCAGAGACACATTTGGCTTGCAGTGCTTCTGCCACGTCTTGGCTGTGGTCTTTCAAGATGCAAGAGCAAGCACTGAGCCTGGAGATCAGTAGAGCTGACCAGCTGCTCTGAGTACAGGTACAGTTTCAGAAGTCTGATTTAATATCTAGCTCAACCAGAAATGCTCATGGCTAAACTGGAAATAAAACTAATCTATCCTTATTAGATTGGGGCTGTAATCTCATAACACCCTCAGATATTGGACTTCCCTGACAGGCTTCCTGCTTTGCACTGGCTCTCATTCCCAAGAAGCTGAAGAGAGTGAAGTGAATAATGAGAGAAATGTAAGTTCAAAGAAAATTCATGTATGGTTCAGTGGCTTGTACAATAGAAGTTTTTAACAACCCATATATGAAAAAAAAAAGGGAAAGAAGCAATTTATGAATGTGGTCCATTCACCCAGAAGGTAAGTTTTATTATACCAGTGTGGATGCTGCCCAGATTTGAACACTCTGGGTGCAACAAGTGTATTCCTTGGGATCCTAGGGAGGATTGCTTACTTTTCCTGAACAGAAAAAGTACAACTACATGCTCAGCTTTATGGGATTGGTACACTGGCTGCCCACAGAAAAGAACTAGGATTTTTATTTTTTTAGGGAAGTCATCAGCTGTTTCAAAAAGGACAAAATATTGAACAGAGCAAGTATACTAGCTATCTTATTATTAGAATTATTACCTCTAAAAAATATTAAGCAAAAATAGCTTAGGTGCAGTTAGTCTGACTTTGGCACAACACGAAGAATTAGATCTCCTAACAGGCTCCCCAGCATGTTTTCCTGCAATTTCTTCTTTTCCTTTCCATTTTCAGTTGCAGTTTTCAGGAGTATTTCTCTATGGCTGACCTTTCCTTCCCTCACCAGAATCATGTTTTGCCAGCCCCTGACCTGCTCTGCGTAGAATAGCTCCAGCAGCCAGGCAGTTTCTGAACAGGAGGTTCCCAGACCTGGGAGTTACCTCTGCAAGACCTCATCCAGCACCCCCCAACAGGCAGGCATGACCTTCTCTTTTGTTTTATTTAACCCCCCACACCACTTCTCAGAAAAAACTTCACCATCAATCGTCTGTACAAAACAACACAAGCTCCTTGCCAACAGCAACAGCTTTTCCACAGGACCTGAAGCGCACCTAAAAGCTTGGCATTTACTGCTTCGCATTTTCTAGGAAGCAGGATTTAGCAACCCACATTTAAACTCTGAAGAGAGGCCTGTATTTTTTTTCCTGGTTCCCCATGCTGTGTACTTTTTCTCTGGGAAACTGCCAAAGTCTGTCTCAGGAGGTTGTTATTTTGCTCCATGAGACCAAAATCAATCAATCAATCCGTGACTTGGCGGAGTCGGAAGAGAAGATTAGGACTCTGAAGACAGATTATAAACACAATCCCCTCAATTAACTTCTCTGGGATGGGCTAGAGGTGGTTAGATCCTCATTAAGTTAATTATTAACACGGATGGTCAGTGTGCATATTTTTTATGACAAATTGTATTAATTTCAAGCCCAAAACAGTAAACCCAGAGAGAGGCTAAGAAGCAGGGCCACTGCCCTGCCTGCCAGGCCACTGGGAACAAGCTTCATGGAGCATGTTTGGCCCCTGCCATGTGCAAACAGCCACCTGCTCTGGCCAGCAATGCCAGGGCTTTTCCAGCCTCCTTGGTTTCCAGGCATTTGGGACTCTGTGCCCTGCCTATCTTTCCTGAGTACATTAAATGGAGAGACCTCTGAATTATGCAGCTGATGTTGGGGAGGCTTTTTAAAGCTGCTGTTTGCATGCCAAAGCTGGTGCTCCTGCTGTGGTGTGGGGAGAAGGGCTGGCTAGGGTACCTCTGGCATTGCCTTTTGCAGCCTCCCATGACTCTCCAGTGAGAAAACTCAATCCACATCCACAATCCCCACCCTTTGCATGGAGAATCAGTCGAAGGAAACATTTTCTGCCTGTATAGTTTAATCCATAACTACAGAGCTCTCAAGGAATTTTAAGCATCCAGTTTTCTGGGCCTGAATAAGCTTGCCAGAACACAGGAATTTTTTTCTACTGGAAAGCAGGAACAAAACTTGCCCTGAAATTGCTCTGACAACTTAGTCCTGATGCACTTTTGCTGCCATTATGATCATCATTCATTATGATCATCATTCTCAAAATGCCCTTCCATTATAGCCCGTTGCATTTTTAACAGTAGAACTTCACCTGCCTTATTCCAGGCTTTTTCAGGATTTAGCCTTAAAATTGTGTCAGCTACAGTTAATCTTACTACAGAAACTTGTCAAGAGGATGGAAGCTACATACGGAAGTCACACTTTTTGGGTCTCAGAGTCTGCACATAAAGACCAGTTTTCCCTGCTGATTCGTGCCATGCCTAAGAGGTGACTTCCTCATTTGAGTTACGGGATCAGGCTCTCTATGTGAGCAATGAAGGCATTCATGCCTCTGTCAAAAGGGCTCAGAGAACTGACCTTGACACTGGGTGTAGATTGGATTCCCCTTCAAGAATTCAAAGGAAAGAAGCTGAACTGTGACCCAGAAAGATTGGAATTAATTTTAAAATGTCCTGTTCTATGACACAGCACTATATCCATGTTCCTTGCTCAGCAATAATTTATTAAAACTCCTTACTGCCTGAACAACATTTAAGGGCAGCTAAATGAGCAACAGCACTGGCAGGCAGTACCCTGCACTGTCCTCTTGGGCAATTAAAACTGTGCCAGGCAAGTGTCTGATTTAACCTTTCTGTCGGGCTCCTGTAGCCTGTTGAAATCATACAAGATCCTGGCAGTACTCCTGACCTCCAGAAGAACAGCCCCAAATTGTTCCCCTGCGAAAGGCTGGCAGATGGGCCTTCTCCGGTGGCTGAGGTACTTGGCACAGCCTGAAGAGTGACTGGGAGCAACCCAGTGAGGGAAGGGAAGGGCTGGCAACCAGCTGAAGACACCTGGATGCTCTCAGCAAGGAAGATGACATGTCAGCAAGACCCACCAGTGACATATGTGACTGGCTAGGAGCAGTGACAGCTTGAGGCCGAAGCTGATTCTTGCATTCATCCATCTGGATAAATATTTGCTGCTGTTAAGTGTGCTCACCAGTGGGAATACATGATTAAAACATTTCTAATTTGCAGTGCCTTCAAATGCATTCAAGTCAGGCTCACTTCTCCAGGGGATAAATGGCATTTATAAATCCTCAATATTTTTCTAACTTCTGGTATTACTGCAGGTGAAAAATCAGAATATTTGTACTTTAGCAGCCTGTTAGGTGCATGTTGCCATTCGATGAAGATTCAGATGTATATCTGCAACCCCAGGCCAAGCTCATCTTCCAGTGAATGTGTAATTGGTATAGGTTGACAATGGAAAAAGGCAATAAGCAGTTTTTACAGAATCACAGACTAGTTTGGGTTGAAAGAGACCTTCAAAAATCATCTAGTCCAACTCCCTGTCATGGGCAGGGACATTTTTTAGTAGGCTGGGTTGTTCAAAGCCCCACCCAACCAGACTGACTACTTCCCAGGAATGCGGCATTCTGCTACTCTTCAACCTGTCCTGCTAGGAAAAAAATTCTGAAAAAAAGTCTTTTATTCTAATTTGCCTACTTTTTTTTTTTTTTTTTAATTATTTAAATGGTAATCTATGATCATTTTGGTTGCTGGCCTTGTGTTAGCACGTTTTTGTTCTGCTCAACACCCCAGCTTGATAGGATTCAGTGCAGGATGCCTATGACCAGGGTTCTTATATTATACTGCTGACTGCTCCTAGTGGTAATGTTTTCTTTCTTACACCTCCTTCTTCTGCTCTTTATACCGGGTAAGGCAGCACCAGCCAGACCAGAAAAGCAGGAAGCCTAATTGCTGGAGCTGTGCAACTGAAATGGAGTTTCCTAAGTCTACAACTGAGATAAGAAGCTGCCTAATAAACAAACAAACAGGATGTCTGTAGTCCGTCAGAGAAGTAATCAAAGCCTGGATAAGACACTTGGCGTACTTTAAGACAAGGCTGTGTAGACTTGGAGAAGTCCAATTATAACATCTCAACTTATATGGAATAAATTGAAGACAGGGCTGATGGTGAACAGACCTGGAGAGAAATCTGAGCACTTGGCAGAAGTCAGTGATTGACAAGGAAACACAGAGTTCTCAGTAAGAAAAGATTCCCTGTAAATAACTCACTCAATTTATATAAAAGGAAGGCCCAGCTCCAGCCTTTCACGCATTTCTACAGTGTTGGACCCCACCAGGCGCAGTGTCGTGTTTGCTGCTTTTCAGCCATTGAATCAATGAAGCTGGGGATGACAAATACAATACTGAATCAGACCTGTGCTAAAAGACAGCTGACTAAATTAGGAATCCTGGCTGGGGAACTGAAGGGGACAGAAGGGGCAAGGACAGCCTGCTGAGCACTCATTATGACCAGCCTGTGATTTCACGCAGGCAGCCTGGCAGAGCTCACCAAATCACCGCTGTGCTGGTGGTGGCTGGGGGGAGGCGGCTCCTGGAGAGAAAGCAGCAGCCGTGGCTGCATAGCAGCACTTGCAAAGTCCAGCACAGCTTCCTGACAAGCAAGGTTTGAAGCATGTATAATTAGAGAGGCTGCACAGTCATAAAGCTTTTATCCACTTTAATTTCTGTTGGTGATTTAAAAAAAAAACCAATTCTTTTTCTTAGTATATAAAACAATCTGGAAAATGGAATTAAAAATAAAAAATAATTTCCAGGAATATAATTTTTATCACAAGAGCTCTGGTGGTACAGGGAAAGGATACAGATCTTGAGCTGCTCTGGCTGAAGCCAAGGTACCTCCTTCCCACTCCCCATGGGCTCTGAAGTACGTATCTGAGGCACCAGCTGCATCCGGCTCCTATATGACCCAGGTGAAGATGGGGGAAACAATGTGACACAGTCATTGTGCCCTATAAAGGGACGTGACCAGACACCACCCCAGACCTCAACATCCCCACAGGTGCTCACCAGCTTTATCAGGCTTGTGACTTTTCCACCTCTCCTCTAAAGGTACAGGTATCTGCTGTCGGTAACATTATGTTACCGTGCTCAGACCTTTAGCTATTCAGAGAAACAGACTCTTTGGAGGTCCCCTGAAGCCAGACTCAGCTGAACCCCATGGCTCTGCCTGCTCCCCAGCCAAGGCAGCCATTCTAGAGGTATCTCTCCCAGCCCTCATATTTGTAATCAGTGCCTCAACGTGGTGCTAATGAGTAAGACGAGCAATTCTGAAGGTTAAACATTTTTGCAGCTGGTGATGCCATTCCTCCACAATGAAAGGCAAATGTCTCAAAGGTACTTAAATCCTTGTTTGCTGCCAAGACAACTACACTTCTTCGAATGACAGGCTTAAATCTTTCAAGAGAACTCACATTGCTGTGCCTCTGTCATTTATGGGCTTTTCAGAGATACAGTAATTGTTATGCTACAGGCAAAGCAGTGTAAAACCAAAACAACACCAAAAACCTAGTGTACTCATAAATCAGAAATATTTTACTTCAAGAAAGGTAGAGTCGTTAATAGCAGCAACACTGTAATATGTGCTAATTACGTGTTTCGTGAATGTTTTCAAGGAAAGAGACACAAGGCAGTGCCACAGTCCAAGCCACTAACATTCAAGGGTTTACCTTCAAAACAGAGCCTTGGTTTACAGCTATATTGCCTGGTGGTAGTTTCTCCCAGCACCTCAGCAGGGCCATCAGCTGGACACTCTTGGATTTTTGTTTGCGCTTAGTGGCATTCTCTGAGCTCAGCGCTCCGTGGGGCTAGGCTGAGACAGGCTGCTGCTATTTACTTTCATTTCTCCAATTAAGTTCTTTTGGGCTCTCCTTGGGCCCATACTGCTTTGAAACCTCAAGTTTCTCACTGCTGGTTACCTCATAGCAACCTTCTACCATTTTCAAAACTCCCCATCTTCCATTCTTAGTGTTTGCTATTGAGATCTGGGGAGTAACTCCCAGAAATTAGATTTTTAATTATTGTTTTACAAAGATGGATTTGCTCTGTTCATCTGATCTAGGACTTTTTAGTATGGGAAACTTGTCCACAGGTTCAGTCTTTGCAGTGGACTTAGACAAAGAAACCGTTTAGCTGAACTTTGGCTCAGCCATGTCTGTGCCTGTTCAGGGAGAGCAGGTGCTCCTGTATGACATGTACTGACCTGGGATATTTTATTCCTATTCTGTTTCCAAGCACCATAGTCAACCCAAAATCTACAGAAGATAAATCTAGCAAACCCTGCATCCCCTCAGTGCTTTGTAGAGAATTATCTTTAGACTCTCAACTCATCAAGGATTAGCATCTCAGGCAGGTAACCCCATCCATACCCACTGCTCTATCCAGACTGCATCCGAACACATTGTGCTTGCTCTACACATTAAAAAAAAAAAAAAAAAAAAAAAAATTCCCAGACTTCCTTTAATGCTGGGGCATTTCCTTCGTACAGCCAGCAGTACTGTGCAAGACTGGTTATATGGGAGCAGCAGTGTGGACAGGGCAGAAGCAGGGACACCTGGAACCCCCGTGGTCATCAGAGGAGACATAGCTCCTGAAACAGTCTGCTGGCACCACGAGGTGGGGACATGGAGTAAAAAAAAACCCCAAACCCACACATAAATAACCTCTGAAAACATGCCAGCAATTTCTTTGCATATAAAAATCAAAATAAGCCTTACGGGAAAGCCTTCCCTATCCCTCCCTCAAGGATGGTCTGACTGCTGAGTGCAGTCTGTCTTAAAGCTAAAGTTTGCTGGTGCCTGTGGTTTTCCAGCCACAGGGTTAGCTCATTCAGTCTTTGTCTGGGACTTTGTCCAGAAAAAGTATCTGTGACCTGCAGCAGAAGTTGGTTTTCCCCTTTCTAGTTTATCTGGTTCCTTGGAGGCTCCATCTCTGAGCCCATCAGTGAATTGTTCTCTTCCTGCCTGTCATTTAGCAGTCACCTCTGCTGGTTCAACAGTGACAGTGCATTTTCAAGCAGGCTTAAAATTCAAATTGACTCAAATTATCTCAAGGTAATTCACCTGTAAGCTGCCAAGGTAAGAGCATCAGACTGTCCAGGTATCACTGAAGCTGAAGGAACAAAGCTACTTGGAGTACACAGGAACAAGCACATTGCTTGTCCCTTGAATTGCTTTTAGTCCAACAGTTCACCTTAAAGCAGGCACAGAGCAGAATATCACCCTCACTGCCTCCTAATGCACTTCCCAATTAATTAGATTTTAATATCACAATATTACAGTTTCCAGTACCAAGAGGTAATGGGTGAAACACAGGGTTTCCATGAGACATATTTTGTCTTATGTTTGCTCTGAGCTTTGCTTTGGTGACATACCGCTTATATGCCATTACCATAAATTCAATTGTTCGCACATTCTCTCTCAATTTTCCATCCTCTGGCAATAAAGCTACATTTAGAAAGGGCTGTCTTTAGTGATTGCCTGCCGTCCTTTTATTGATGGTTTCTCAGAGCATCTCATTGCACTGTTTTTCTATCATCCATTTAATGGTTTTTCATTTATTCCAACACAGACAGACCAAGGAACTTTTTACCACAATAGCTGCCACTTCCACTTCCACTTGGGCATAAGCCGGGGGGTGGAGGGAGAACAGTGGGGATTTTGTACACGAATCAATTTTTAAAATTAACTCTACTTTTATATATTACATCCTTACTGCCCTGAAGAGTTTTTTTCTTATTTCTTATCCCTGAAATATAGGAATTCTGCATTTTAAACTGACATTTAGAATTCCGCTAAAATAAGTTTGGCTGTTTAAACACCTGCTTTGTATCACAAATAACTCAAACTGAAAAATTTATTTTGACAATGATTTCAATCAGACTTAACTTACTAAACTTACCCTAAGACGTTGTTACTGGTAAAATTAGGTGAATTATCATTGTTTACTGTTTGTTTCAATGTCTCTCATTGAATCTGGTTGCCCACATAGGATGTATCTGAATTAGGAAGGCACTACTGTTTCTTAGAAATACAGTGGTCCATAGATATAAGTGAGACCTGCATGGAAAAGGAATATCTTTCACAAAACCGGTTGATAAAAAATTTAAAAACGCACAAGAACCAGGCACACATGAGCTGAGCACATGAGACTTCTGGTATGGAGCATAAGAAGCTATGAGCAGTTTTAATTATGATACACAAAACACGTAAAAATTAAATTACAGTGGACAAACCACTGTTTCATTATTCTTAGCTTATGTATTTTATTAAGCCAAATTGCTCTGCTGTTTAGTAAACACAGTCTAGTCTAACAAAGCAGTGTCTATTCCCTCTATGGCTTCAGCAAAATCCTGTAATCTGAAGGAATAATTTTTCTTTTGTTAAGCCATTTAACATCCATCTCCCTGCATATCAACAGGCTCAGCCCTTTCATGGCTCAGAAGCCTTCTTACCACTGCTTTGATGGTCTTGCTCAGAGATGACGTTGCAACATCTTGAGAAAATGCCTCTCTTTTTCATTATGTTTATAGTGGGCTGCGTATTTCTTCCAGAGGCTCCACTCACCCGTAGCACTCACTACATGAACTCCTGCACAATGAACAGTAACAGAGGATTTGTTCAACGCACTCTCGGGTTAGACCGGTCTTATCAAGTGCAGTTTCAAGAGGCTATTTTCCATCCTCATGAGGTGGTGTGAGCAGAAATTAGCTCCCAGGCTCCCTCAGCTGAGAAATCCATTCAGGTCTGCGGGAAGCCAGGCACATGGGAGCTGTGCCATCAGCCTCTGAGAGACTTACTCAGTGCAGATTGATGTTGGGATGTCTCCACCACATAGGGGAGAGAGAGAACTCAGTTCTGGCCACAGAAGGGCAAATCGCCCAAAATGTTCAGCAAAGCAGATAAAGCATTGTCTACTCAGTGACTGAGTAGAAACAGGTATAAATTAAAGCAGGTCTACTGAAGAGGTGAAGTGAAATACCTAACACCAAAAAGAAGAAATTACATTTAAAAAACCCAATTAAATCTCAACTTAGGTCAAACAATCACCAATTCAATAATGTTTGAATATTGGATTAAAAAATATCTATATGGCTGAAACAAGAAGTAGCCATCAAAATAAATCTTCTGCTGCAGATATTTGCCTGTTTGTTTGAAGGTGCTTTTGTCATTGAAACGTGAATCTAATATGTGTGCTAGATATCTTCAAAAGTTTCTATAAAAAAATAGCTGAAGGCTGAATAATTCTCCACAGCATTGTGACTGGGAAAAAAAAAACCCCACCAAAAAACCCCTGACCAACCTCAAGAAACACTTAGATGGCAAGGAGAAGTAAAACAGTAGAATAAGAAAAAAACCCCCAAAACCAAAATACCACCCTCCTCCTACTGTTTTTTCTAACTTGCAACAGCATGGTCTTCCATTTCAGGATTATGTGGAGTTGTGTGCAGGGGCATCCTTGGGCCGCCAGAGGTTGCTGGATATGTTTAGCAGAGGGACAAATCTGGCACCCCTCGACCAATGGCTCTGATGCCACTTGCTCAGACTGGTTACAGGTGAACTCTTTAGAAGATGAATTCATTTATAGAAAAATCCTGGAAGACACAGGTAACCCCATCCCACCTTAGCTTCAAAATGCACAAGCTGACTGGCTGAAACCCTGAATTCCTGAATAATAATTCCTGAACTAACTGAATAATCCTTCAAGGGGTTAGACTGGACTCCATCAGGTTCAGAAGTTTCTGTTTGACCACAGAGAAACAATTTTATTTTCTTGTCACTGTTCTGCAACTGAGAAAAATCATCATCTTGTCATGAATTTACAGATCATTTCATTCATGCAACAAAAGAAAAAACACCTGGGAAGCATGATCTCTTTGTTTGAACTCAATCATTTATTCTGCTCAGTATCATTCCAGGCTGAAATTAAATATTTTCCTCTTCTCCACCTAAAAAAATTGTGATCCAACATATTATGCAGTTCTAATCTATTTTGGCCAGCTACATTTTTATGCTGATAATGGAAAATTATTTAACCATATATGCCCAGGATTATCATCACATTTTGCATGGAAGATAAAATCTCACAAGGCATTTGACTCGTGAATGTAGCTTCCAGGAAGATGTTAATTTCCAATTGCATTTTCCCCCCAATAGATTCTTAATTTGCCTTGTTCTATATGGTTTCCAGTTATCATTTTGTATGGCAATAAAAATCAGTGAAGCAGCAAAAGCTTATAGGCCCCTGCCTAGGTTTGATTTATATAATGAATGGTGCAGTATCGCTGGTTTGCGTAATCGAAATTCATTCATCTCCCACTGTTTATAATGCAGTCATAAAGTGCATTATGTATTTATTGATAAACAATCATTTTATTTGCAGTAGTGGTGGGCAAAAAACCCATGCTACCTTCATTTTCTTGTTCCATGTAGGCTTTACATTTATGAAATTTGTAGATCTATGTAAAGCCTGTTTATTCCCACCAGCCCAAAAGGTCCTTATAAAACACCATTAATTAAGAAAAAAAAAAGGCTGTGGCAAAAAGTCAGGATTTGAAGACTTGAATTAATACTCATCTATAAGTGAAAATTCTGAGTAGTAAGTGAATTCAACAGCTGACCTGAACATGTTTCAGACAGCCTGCTTTCTCCCACAGCAGGAAAGCTACAGCTCCAACCATTTTCCTGAAGTTAATTTTCTCCCCGATTAGGAAAAGAACATTGAAATATAATTTTTCTGAGACATTTCCTGTAAGAATTTTTTTAAAAATAACATTTGTTTAAAGAAAAATTTGAAACATCACTCGAGAAACCACAACTGTCTCTTGCACAAATGTAATCAGGTGTTTTAATCCTACTGCCAGGAAAAATTGCATGTGCTTCCCCCACCCCCTCTTTTTTTTAGAAATGCTATGTGCTGTATTTATATCTCTGGAGGCATCATTTTACCATTCTGTTTTCCTCTATTGTCCCATTTTCCTCAAGGTGCAATTAAACAAAATAGTATTTTCCATAAAAGATGTATTAATTCTGGCGAGGGTCATTAGACTGACAGCTTTGAAGTGAAGAAGTATTCATTTACCCTACAAGAAACTGGGAGAAAAGCAATAATATGCCTTTATCCTAACCCTGAAGGAACCACTTCTGAAGACTGTTCAGAGTACATACATTCTCGAGGGCCCGCTCCAGTTCATGACACCTCTCTGGGAGTGCTTGAAAGGATCAATAGAATTTCCTGTACAACGAGAATTCAAGAACATGTCCCTTTCTATAAGGGATGAGCCTGTCTCCAAAAAAACTTATTTTATAACGGCCAAATATAAGTCACTGAAAGGTCATCACTTTAATTTAGGTCTGGATTGTACTGAGTACTTTTGAAGTCCTGTTTTTGAAAATGTGGCATTTTACTGCACCAGAACCTTGATTTACCACATGAAGATTTCAGTAGGTTTTACTCTGTGGCAGAAAAGTCAGTTTATTGCATTTTATTCCTTGGCTTCAACTGGAGCTCTTTCAGAGATGTCTCAGGCTAGCATTTAGACTTGGCAGTCTCCTGCACTGTGTCTTAACATTGGAATCTGCATCCACACCTTTCAATGTATTCGGCTTCTTGATAAATGACACAAATGGGAACTGACGCCTTTGGTGCCTAATGCCAGTGCTAAAACGTGCTGTAAGGGCAGCGTGGAGAAAGTCTTGTTGTTTACAGTGTATCCACATTGCTTGGGGGAAAGGGACGTGGTGGGGAAGGGAGAGAAGACTCCCCTTATCATAGCAACTAAGCTTACTACTCAAAAGCATTGTCTGCAGCATTGAGCACCAACGTTTGCCTTTACAGCAGGCCACAGCACTAGAGGCAGCATTTCTCTTTTACTGCTTCCTGGGGATAAAGCAAAAAAAAGCATCCCCTCCAAAACAAAGAAACAAACAAAGAAAAAAACAAAGAAACAGACAAAGAAACGAACACCAAAACTGAACCACAACCCCCAAAACCTCATACTTGAAGATTTCCTCTTCACAAAAAAAAAAAAAAAAATCCTAGATAATGACTCTGTTATCCTGATATTTATCTCTGGAGATGTTCAACCTGTGAATGTGAGGCAGGTGCCTGTATGAGTTATTGCAGCCTAGTATCTCTTGACATCTTCTGACCAAACCTCCTCTCCTTCTGGCAGTCTAGAAGATTGATTTATGGTGTTCAAGTGCCGTTCCTGACATAGAGTCACTGGTATTGGCATACAGTGCTATTTCAAATGGATCTGACTAGTTTTGCTCTTTTAAATGTCGGTGGCATCGGGATTTATGGTCCTCTATGAGGCAGCTTCAGCTGCTACACTCACAACTGTATATGGAATGTGCTATTTGCTTATTTACCCTTGATTTCTTGCCATTGAACAAAAGATTTTGGGGGGACATGCAGGACTGATTGATACAGTAGGGTACCACGCCACTGTTTTTGGGCACCAGGTCTCTCTCATGGGGTTTCCTATTGGGTTTTTGGTGGCTTCAGAAAGCTGGTCCCAGGGCCTCCCTCCATGCCAGCAGTGATGCTCTGAGGACAGGGGAAGTTCCCAGGCACTTGAGAGCTGGATGCCAAGAACAAAAAGTCCAGAGACAAGAGAGCATCAAGAATAAGCTGCTCTTAAAGCAGCCCTAGCAAGGAGCCACCCCACACCCCTTGGTCATGGTGCTCATGACAGAGGGAACTTGGAGGGATGGCAAGATGAAAAAATCAAAAATAGGCTAGAGAGCAGTTTTTCAGGGGCAGAGCTGTGCCCTGGTGGTTCTCACAGTGACAAGATGACAACAGCACCAGTGAGTAGCTATAGGTTTGCTCAACCATGACTGGATTTATGCTTCAGTTGGATTTGGTCCATGAGGCATCAGAACGAGGCTGGGCCAGACCATTTTTTTGCTATCTAGTGAAGTCTGGAAAACAATGTTTCCCCTGTTCATCCATCTCATCCACAAATGGGGGAAAAAGAAGGAACTAATTTTGCTTCAGGAAAAGAAAACTCTGTATTTAGGATGGTTTTAAATACGGAAAGAAGCTGGAGCTTGAACTAATAGATGATAATTTTCTTTTTCATATATTGAAATGTAACATTCTGTTATACAAATATTTTCCTTCCTCAGATTAAACTAAAAGCTGGATTTCTCAATTACTTTGGTCATCTTTAAATTATTTGGTCTATTCAAACATTTATTTGAAACTCCTCATGAATCTTTTGCTAACATTTAATGACATTTAAAAAAAAAGTTCTTTTATGTCCCAAGTGCTCTTTCCCTTTCCTATGCTTTATTTGATATTCTCATTTGAATCCTTACATCTTGTACATGCCAGCTTCACTGACAAATGTGTACATGAGCAGCTATCTGTGATTTTTGGCTCAAGGAAAATAATAGCACACATCACAGGGCACTGAAAAACTGAGCACAGAAAATTTTAGGACAACCAGTGAAGAATACAGTGAAGGGAGGAACATATTTGAATGATTGAGGCTTAAAAAGACATACCTTGGACTGGGAATACTTTTCTGGGACTTGCTCTCCTGTACCCCTAGTAAAGATAAATAATTTTTTGTATTTGCCATTCAAAATTACAGCATGTAGATTTGTTAGTGTTGACCTTCCCTTTCCCTCCCTAACTATTAAACTTCATTGCTTATAATACAAAACAAGCCTCTAATGGCTTACCAAATTGTAAAAAAACAACTGGGAAAAATTGAGAGTTCTTCCTCCCCACATCCAAAAAATTGAAAACAATCATTGATACTGTGTGAGAATAACACAAAAACCCTTCTGTCAATTCAGGTACCTTGCAGACTGCTGTAATTTAGCATGCAGTTCTCAAGACACTCTAGCATGTACTAAAAAATATTCCTGCTTTCAATAATGTGCCAAAATAAAAAAGCATTTTCAATTTTAAAAAGACATGTTGCAGAGAGGGATCAGTGAAGTTTAATGATAGAAGATTTTATGCCCTTTTTAGAAACGTTTTTCTAGGAAAAGATAAGTAGTTGCATACAAGAATTATTAAAATGCAGTGGGTAAGCTTGTCACTCTCAAGTCATTGGTTTGCTTGTGATTTACAAGACTCTACTCCAAACAAGAATCTGGCTTTTGTAGGACATTTATTTACAAATTAAAATGGAAGAGACGGACATACTTAAGCTCTTCGCTGACATCATAACCAAAAATATGAACCTTCCTCTGCTTCCCTGTACCAAAGCTGACTGACTGAATGTGCTGTTCAGATATGAGATGGTCCCAATGTAGTTATACTTCATCAAAGATGATGACAGCCACAAGGAACTAGGTTTTTGGACGATTCCTTGCTTTGGAGTCTGACTGTGCGGTAGCTGACAGGAATAGCTTGCCTGATGACCAGCAGAACAATGCCAATACTTTTTAAAGGCGTTTCTACAACTTTCCCCTTGACACAAGGAACTTGTGCTCCAAAGCACAGACCTGGGAGTGCTGGTTGACATCCAGCTGAACATGAGCTTGCATCTTTGCAGGTTTCCAAGAAAGCCAAGGGCACCTGGCCTGTATCAGCAATAGTGTGGCCAGCAGGACCAGGGCAGGGATTGTCCCCTGTACTTGGCACTGGTGAGGCCATACCTTGAGTGCTGCGTCCAGTTCTGGGGCCCTCACTACAAGAAGGACTTTGAGTGGCTGGAGTGAGTACAGAGAATGGCAATGGAGCTGGGGAAGGGTCTGGAGCACAAGTCCTGTGAGGAGCATCTGAGGGAACTGAGGTTGTTCAGCTTTGAGAAAAGGATGTCCAGGGGTGACCTTATCACTCTCTACAACTACCTGGAAGGAGGGAGTTGGTCTCTTCTCCTAGAAGAAGTGACAGGACAGGAGAAAAAGGCCTCAGGTTGTGGTAGGGAAGGTTTAGATTGCATAGAAGGAAAAATTTCTTCCCTGAAAGTATGACGAGACATTGAGTAGGCTGTCCAGGGGTATGGTGGAATCTCCATCCCTGCAAGCATTCAGAAAAATGTCTGGATGTGGCACACGGGGATATGCTTTAGTAGTGAACAGAGCAGCACTGGGTTACTGGTTGGACTGGAGGAATGTAGAGGCCTTTCCCATCCTTAGTGATGCTATGGTTCTAAAGCTGGTGACCTGAGCAAAACTGTCTGTGGGCTGATAAAACAAAACTCCTCAATGACTTGTTGGAACAGCTGTGGTAGTGGCTGGTTATGTGAGACCAGGTTTCACATATACTTGAAAGAACTATTTGTCTGTCTTTCAGGTTATCAAAGAAAGCCTTGAATTCGTCAGGAGCATATCTGGGAAAGCACTATGATGATGAAGCTTCATACCTTGAGTTCAGTCCTTCTTGTGTTTTCATATCACTAAAGGTGCACATGAAGATCCATGAATGTGTGTCCGGATACAGCACACGTCCAGGGAGCAATAAATCCACATAGGAAGCTGTGCAGCACGTAGGATGAAAAGAGAGCTATATGGCACCTAACTGTGTGATAAACTACTGACTAAATACAAAGAGGGAGAAGACAGAATTTTGAAAAGCTCCAGTTGTGATGCTACAGAAGGACATTTTGATGCTCTCATCCCAACGTTATGCATCTGAGCACTGGAGATGACCCAGCAAGTATCATATCACATCCTCTTCTAAGTGAACCATAGCATCCCTGACTTCTGAATGCAAAAAGAAGCCATATCCACAATAAGAACTGTTAACTATTTCCAATGAATAATTCAGCAAGCTCCAGCCATGAAACCCACAGCAAGCACTGCAAGGAAGATGAAGCATTTTTGCTGCCCATCATTATGTGTGTTCATGCCACAGGGATTTTTCAATTATTGAACAGTGTAGAGTTGCCTTTGTTTGTAGAAAATGTCAATTTGAATTGTGTGGCTTCCACACATTCATTTATGTTTGCCAAAGGCGGCTTAACATTAGCTTGGCTTTTTACTCCTTTGCCACATGAAGGTGCAGATCAAAAGTACTGAACTGTTACTAACATTTTATGAAGCATCTTAAGTTGGATGCTTTAACTATCAAGACATTTCTAATAATTTCTTCTGATATTTTCTTATCAGAAAAAACTCTATTAACTTTATTTTTATTCACCAACCTAACTATTATAAACCAATACTAATGTTACAAAAGTTCAAGTGTCACAAGTAACAAGACATGAAACGTGAAGTAGCTATGTTAAGTTTATAAGCTTAACTGGAAAATATTGCTGCTATTATTTAATTCATATTGAAATTCAACTCACAGCTTAAGAAGGAGCTGTCTTTTCAATTTACAAAGGGTATGAGAACAGTGCTTTGTGCAACAGTATTTTGCATGCATATATACTGAGCTTCAGTTTGGTGACGCAAATTACTTATTTTAGCTAGTGGTGATAGAAATGAAGGGGTTCCTAATGTGCGAGCTTGGAGGCAAGCATCTACCATTTCCTGGGGCACCAGCAAGAATGGAAATACACCTTGGAAATTACTGTTATGCGTATTGTGTGGCAAAAGCCATTGCATTTAATTTATTTGTGAGTCCTGAGAAAGAAACTCAAGTTTGTTCTATAATTATAATTGTGGTGTAATCAAATCTGTGCCTGCTTGTACATCCGGTGTCTTTATAACCTTAATTCCTTGGGTTCCAGGATTTTAATGGATTCAAGTTAACAGAACAGGTTAGTTTCTGCACAGAAAAATCACTGGGCTGGTAAGACAAAAATGCATCTGAGGTATGGAGTTGACCCAGCTCCTAGTCTGTATCACAGCAACACAACTAGCTCTCTCAGGAGCTGTTCAGGAAGGAATTTTGGAAAATGTTGCATTCCCCCAGGTGGATCCCTCCTATGGGTAGAGCAATGTCTGTGCTTCAGTGTGCTGATGAGCAGCCTAGATGGGGATCTGGCTGTCCCAGGGGCTCCCCAGGCATCTTCTGTTGCATAATTGAACAATTCCTCCATAGGTGAGACTCTTGGAAATACTAGAAATTTTTCTGCTCGTGCAGAAATGATCCCCATTGCTTGAACAGTTTGGTGCTCTGAGTGTAGTTTAGATACTCAGTAGCAATGGATACAGTGCTGATACAAAGGCCCTTGCAGTGGAGAGCCCTGATGCCATCCAGACTACAAACAACCACACTGTTCAAGAGATTTGAGTCCCTCACAGCCATTACACTTACTCAATGGATACTCACACCTATCAATGTGATAAGTTTTCACAGTTGGTTTTGTTTTGATCTGATTTTTTATAAACACTCAGTAACGCTGACACTAAAACTAACCATAACAAATAACTCTAACCATATCCCTAGCCATAACTTAATCCCAACCCTAACCCTTACCCTTACTCACAGGGTACTCACACGAATCAATGTGATACGTTTTCAAAATTGGTTTTGTTTTGATCTGGTTTTTTCAAGCACTCATTAACCCTAACCCATAACCCTAACCCTAACCCATAACCCTAATCCTAACACTAACCCTAACCCTAATTAAAAAAAAAAAAAAAAAGGTCCATGTCGGCATCACCTGAGTGCAATAGGACTGAACATACTGATCTCCTCTGGATGGTTTCTCCACTGGATCAGAAAGTCTGTGCATATGCTACAAGTCTTATGTTAAAAAGAGTTTTCTATTAGTCAGACGAGCCCAACAGATTGTGAAAACCACAGTTTTTTAAGAGAACAAAACTGAGAAATGTGAAGCAACAGGTTTCTTGAACCGGGACATCCCAGAAGGGTTCTCTATTCCATCAATATCTACATATCATACTCCAGAGCAAGCTGCTGTCAACAAGGCAACGACAAAAATCACACATAGAAACTTTCCTGGAAAGTTTTATTAAACTTAATCACCATAGCCTAAAATTGATCACTCCTGACATTGAATCAGCTGCTAAACATTAGGCGCCAGATCTTCATGATCACCTTCTTGAGTAAAAGCCCTTGAGCAGAACAGTTCCTTTCAAAGACGATCCACACTTTCCTAATTGTCTAATAACTGATGTGGAACAAAATGATCCTTGTAGAGCCAAACACTATTACATTTCTTAACTCTAAAATAAACGTCGAGGTTCCTGAAGTGATTTAGTTCTCATTGAGACAAAGTTAGTAATTAACAATGTTATGCCCCTCAGCAAGACCTGAGACACAACTTTCAATTATGATGAATTTTAACTGAGCAAAATAAACTCTAAAACACGAATACAACAAAGTTATTCAGAAATTATGGTTAAATAGTTCAACAATTTTGTCTGAAAAATGCATTCTCAAATACAGAACTATTTTTATATGTGCCCATCCACACACCATTTAATTTTTTTTTATTTACTTGATAAATAAAGTGCTCTCAGGTACTTTCTGCTGTAAAATATTTGGGAAAGGCTAATGAAGGAAAATTCAAAAGAAATGAACAGATATTGTTACATCTAAGGATTTCCAGAAGCTTACAAAATTCTACTCATTAACGTATTGCAGCAAAAAATGACAATGCAATTGCCCATTAAACATCATATGCCATTTCTATTTCTAAAAGTGTGTAATCATTGTAATTTTTCTCCCCAGTTCTGCAGTCTGTGCTATAAACATTAGAAATGCATAGTCACCCCAAGAGACTTGTCTGATAACCATCTGTCACCAGATATCTGTGATAGGCATTATGAGCATCCAAATCTATTGCACTTAGGCGCCAGGTGCATTCCCAGGGCAGGAATGTGTGTGAGCACACATCCCGATGTGCTCTGCTGACTCAGCTTCCTTTCTGTGAAATGCAGCCAGAATCTCTGCCCTTTTCCTTCCCCATCTGAACTCCTCCCCTACAGGGACACCTTAAGTGAGAGTTACTCTTTTAATAACTGGTTCCTTACAGCCGTCACCTTAACCTGAACACAGTGAAAAGAACTCAACCATCACCACAGGCTTTCCTGAGAGAGGCAGAGCATGATCTCAGACCAGATCTCAGGAAGGCTAATCCAAAAATCCGTTAAAGCAAGCTTAAGGTATTGCTGGGGCCGGTCACAGAGCCCCTCATCCTTATATCCCACCCTGGGGTAAGATCTCAGTTTTGCTGTGGTGGTTCTCATGCACACACTGCTGTTTTCCCTGTATAAGTGCCTCCTGGCAATCAATCCACAGCTTGCAGAAAAACAGTTATTTGATTATATGATACAACAATCACTCATTGGCCTCATTTCTCCTTGGAGAAATGCATTTGAATATACATTGTAGCTGACACTATAACACCAATACACAGGAAAGAGTTACCACTGGAGTTATCCACCTCTGGTAGAGTTAATTTAACTCGTGGTGTGATCCTCTCTAGACACCATTTCCTGCTATCTGCCCATCAGTGTATTTTTCAAAGGTACAAAAGGAACAGTGCAAAGGTATCAGTGAAGGGGCTTATGATGAATATGAGGTCATGAGCAATCACTGTGTCCTGCTCCTGACCTTTCTGATAATACACCACTTCATAACTCAGAGATATTTATGACACCCTCATTACCTAAGCCCATTTCCCACTTCTAATTTGCATAAATCAGATTGACTGTTATGCATCTGTCCTTCCATAGACATTACGACAGTACTTCTAAAATATGTTAAATAAGGTAACTAACAAATAACAAGCTCAGTCTTTAACAAATTCAGCTGCAAATCATGATTTTATCTTCCATTCTTCAGAAAACAGTTTGTCCTGCCACAAGCAAGCCAAGGCAACTTGTATTCCCGAAAGAAATCTGGTTTTCTGTGTAGCTATAAGAAGAAACACAGAGATACTTTTCAGACTCCAAATACCCCAACTCTTTTCTCAGCTCCTGCAGGCTTGGTAAGCCTGGTGAATCAGCTTCACCTCTCCATCCTTCAGCTTTCCCCATACAAATCTGAGTTGCTATTTCCCCTCTATTTTCCTTCAGGACAGGATCCCTCCATCTTACCTGCCAAGCCTGACAGAGCTGGTTATTCCAGCCACTGATATCCCATCCAAGCTTCATGTTCAAGCTGCACCAAGTAAAAGTGCCAATTTCAAAGCTGGTCTGGCTTCAAGCCAGCATTTTTCCTGTAGAGTCTGACACAGAGCCATAGGATAATTCAGGCTGGAGGGGAACCCGGGTGTTTCCAGTCCAGCCTCCCGCCTGAAGTGGGGTCTGTCACGGAGGGTTCAAATCCTAAGCAAAAGCAAGGGAGAGGCTGCAGCACTGCTGTGTGCTGGGAAAAAAACCCACATGGTCCCACTGCATAGGCAACAACTTTTAACAGAGATGGATGTTTTGGTCAACCCTACCCTTCACCCAACCCCTTTTGCAGCTCTGAAACAGACTTTGCATGTAGGTGTAGCTCTGAATGAAAAGGTACATTGCTCACAGGAAACACTGTGGACTTCAGGCTGCTAACTTCGGGACACTTTCAGGAAGTGGGCGGACACAGCTTTGGGTGGTTTCACCAGTTATTCATTTGGAAATTTGTGCAACAACAGCAACTGTGCTTTTGTTATAGGTTGTCTTCTGTCTCTCTTTTATTATAAAAAGTGTTGGCTCTATCATCTGACCTCACTTACTTTTCTCCAGCTGCTACCTGAACCTTCTCTGGGACAGAGCCTTAAGGACAGAATGACTCACCTAAGACAGCTTCTTTCCTACGGAGGCCCATTAAAAAGCTCATGCATTTTACTGGGTACTTATCATGTCCTCATGATATATGTCTCATTATTGTAACCTGAAATTTCATTTCCATGTCAATGGCTTTCAGATCTGCCTTAGTGATGGAAAACCCATGAACTGCTCTATGTTTCCAAGTTGCCCCTGAGAAAAATAAAGACCGAATCAGTCCAGGCTTTCATTCTGAAATGTGTCCTGCTGAGGCTTCAAATGGGTGCTGTGTGTTGTCAGACTTGGTCCCTGACCACTGCCTACCTCTGCCGATGCTTCAAAAGCATCACTTGAAATCTGAGCAAAGATCATGTCTGCAGGGAGAAAGCTCATACTGAGCTGGTATTCAATTAGCTTTTTAATTAGGCAGCCCATGAGAAAGACGAGGCTATCTTTCAGATCACTGTGCAACCAAAACCAGGTCTCTTGGCAGCTTCCATAAAATCAAGCTTTTGGACATGATAAGAGTGAGACTCATGTGGAACACCAGACCCATGTAGAATGAGCTCTCTTCTTTCATCAGCATCTTTGCAGCATGGCTGCCACAGAGCATTGGCATGAAAGATGGTCCAGAAAATATAGCAATTTTACTTGCAACAGAGAATGCTAAAGGAAGAAAGATTAATTTCAAGGTTATGGTTCTAATGTGCAAAACCTTTTTAAGGGATAAACTCTGACTGTGTTTGCAGTTTCATATCTGGGTGCAATTTACTTCTCTTATTAATGGTCTAGGTAGTCACTCCTCCTGAGCCTTGACATCTATGTGTCTTAGCAACTACCACTTGCTAGATTTGTGTTCTGTACATAAAAAGCTCCCATGGGACTCTATGTCTCTGAATAAACTCTTTTATTTTTGATTCCTGAATTTTTTCTTTCTGTTTATCTTATTTCCCCTTTTGGAATGGTTGCACTTTGGATATACAAGTGCAAATCAGGCTTGTAACAAGCAGGTATCATGCACTGAAGTAAGCAGTTTGGCAAGACTGAACAATGAGGTTCATCAAATAAATTAACAGCACTGAAGAGAAGGAAGATCTGAAACACAACCCCCCCACAAAGCCACATAGCCATTACGTCTGTGTCTCCGATTTTGGACTTATTTCTTGCTTTTGCATTGTTATGGATAACTATTGCACATCTTGGTCAGATATGGTTGTGGAGACAAAGAACTGAAGTTTGCATAACAATAAGGACAGGGCAAGCAGAGGCTCCTGAATAGAGTTGGAGACACATGCCAAACTCTGGGACAGTGCCACTTTCCATTAGGAAATTTACATCCAGCATGCAGTGCAATGACTCCACTGGAAAAATATATTTAGTCCAAACAAAAAAACCCCAAAAACCAACCAACCAACCAAATTTGATTAAATATTATTGAGGTCAGGTTTCCACCTATCTCTAAGGCCAGAACTGAAGTGCTGTGTAATTTACAGGATTTACATTAGAGAGAACTTGGTGCCAGTGCTGGCCAATAGGACCAAGAAAGTTTGCAGTCACGTAAAAAAAGATTTTTTTCAAGCCTCTACGTTTTTAGTTGGACTTATTATTAGGTGCTGCAAAGAAGGGGTTTTCCTTCTTTATGAAACACATTAAGTGAGACTGGGAGAATCCTTCCCATTGTCCTTGTTTTGCTTTATACTTAAAGTGTAAGTCAGATCAGGAGTGTAAACAGCTCACATAGTTTCTAATGAAGCCATGAGCATTTTATAATGAGATAGAAAAAAGCTTGATTTATTAATCAGGATAAAACCCTGGCTTACTAAAATTAGCAATTGTGGCTTTAATCTACAGAGTAAAAATGGGAATAATGTATTTTTATGAAAACAAGGATAATTACAGTATAGAACTACGCAAGCAGATAGCAGCTTCTCACTTGAACAAGTGAAAGCTGTTTTAGGCCTAAGCAGATTAGATTTCAGGGGATATTTCATTCCAATATGGTACTAACACCAGTGATTTATTTCATCCGGGTCAACAATCCTTGCTGCCTTTGCTTGAAGTGCAGGGATCACATGGAAGGCTGCTTTCTTGCAGGCAGACACTGCACAGATGGATTTTTTAAATGCGTCAGAGATTGATTCCTAAAACCTACATCCTTGCTTTCTCTGCAATCAAAACTTATCACATACCTCTGAGCTGATATTCTATTTAAAATCTTGAAATTGCAAAGTCTTCATTTGATTTTGTCGTGTTTTCCATTCTATTACTTTTTAGTGAATCGCCACACTTAAGCAAGTTGTTTTGACATGCTTTGAGGAGGGTCTGCATCTGCCACAAGGACAGGTTTATAACAAGTGTGATATTAATTTTCTTCAGTCTCAGCATGCCAGAAGAAGGAAAAGCTGAAAAGAACTTACGAGTTATCAGCATCACCTCTCTTCACATGGGCTCTTGTAAAGAGAATGGTGAAACAGTTTCAGATCCATATTGCCCTGCCCACGCGATGCACCTCAGCATTGGGGTGGGGGGAGAAGGGGAGAGCAACATAATCTCAGGAGACAGAGATGCTCAGCCATTTCAGAAATGAGGATGCAGGTTTCATCTCTCAAAAAGACTACTGCATGAAAGCCTGGTTACAAGGAATAGTGCAGACCTTTAGTGACAGTTGAGGGACCTATAGCACCTCCAACAAAAGTATGGATAAAATGCATCCAGATACTAGAAAATAATCTTGCTCTGTTAGTACATCTTAAGCACATCTAGTCCCTATACCTCAGTCTCGAGCTGTGCCAGACACTTTGTGCCCTGGCCCCTGCAGAGAAGGAATAAAAAGGTTTAATATCTCTCTTCCTTTCAGGATCAGGAAAAATTATCAGCCCCTGAAAAGACCTTAACAGACTAGCTCATACATAGGTGTCTGTTTTACACTCAGAACAGTAGCTGAAGGAAGGAACACAGAGAGGGGGACAAAAAAAGAAAGAAAAGAAGCAAATAACATTTGTCAAGATCGAACACTGAGTTTGTTGAGTTGGGCCAGGATTCATAACTTGTGTGCAGAATCCTTAAATACCAGCAGTGTCATGAACCTACTACAGTAATTTTGCCACTATTTATTCAGGCTAAGAAGAGTCAGCAATGTCACCTGTTATCATCCAGAGCTGTGATACATCCCAAGAACATCACTCCAGGCCCAGGTGGGGAATTTTGTCTTTTTCCATGCCTTCACTTTTAAAAAACCCCAAAGCTTAAATTTTTTAGAAAAATTTAATTTTCCTCTTTATCATGCATGGTGTTTACATTGCTAGGCAGCAGCTACTGCAGGCAGGTAAAACAGAGTGTTTAGCCTTACAGTGTCACATCTATCTGAGCTAAATTATTGTACTGCTGGGATCTTCACAGGGCAAGGAGGTACAATAGCAGAAAGAATTAGTTGTTTATGGGACTCTAATGATGACCAGTTCAGGTTAAATCAAAAGCCAGCGAGTACACAGTATTGCTAATTCTTTGACAACATTTCCCAAGCTGCTTGCTAGCTTTGAACAACATACCTTCTGTGTCTGACTAGGAGCAGAAGGAAAAGCCTTACATATTTCTGTGCTAGAGGTAAGCAGTATTAGGTTCAAAGGTTGTGTTTGTTTTCTAAAAGGTTTTACCCCTTCTTCAACTCAGCTTTTCCCTTAGAAGCAATGACGCTTACCTGTACCACAAACAGACCTCTACAACTCAACTCAAGCCCCAGCTGTTTAAACAGCTTTATAGAAAAAAACCCCTCTAGCAAACAACTAAATATCCCCAAATTATTATTATTATGAATAATAACAACAAGAACCAAAAAACCCAAAAGATGAGCACCATCTAATCTATTTAGAAGCCTTTTTTGCAGCATTTGTTGCAACTTGAGGTCAATTTAAATATGAGCAGAAAGAGCCACAAGGGTAATGGGTCCCAAGGGGAGTGAATATATGTGGCGTATGTTAATCCTCTGACTTTCTTGAGGAGTCAGATCCACCAGGGAGCACAAATTCCACTGTTGGCTCTGCTGTGAATTTGGGGCTTAAACAGTAAGCCTTGCTGTGTGCAGCAGGATGGGCATGGAGACCAACCAGCATCCCTGCCTTCATCCTGCATCCTTTCAACAGAAACAGGGAAAGTTGAGATTACCCAAGACACCGGGATAAGTGCAGTTTCTGCTCCAAAAAGCCTCGTTATACCCAACAGGCCACAGTGGCCTCATGGAAGTACCTGCACAGTCAAAGAAAACCTTACCTGCACCTTCTGTCATGAGATTATTGATTATTTTGTTTGGCTGGTTTGAGGCTTGTTAGGGGTTTTTTTTGTTGTTGTTTGGTTATTTTGGGGGTTTTTTTTTGCAATTCAAAATCTCTTACATGTCTTGTATGATAAAGGTGGCTATAGGAGCATGAATTTAATGAAAAGAAGACTATGGCAATTTAACCAAGTCTCTTGCCAGGAACAGCAGCAAAATGCGAAATGAGGATGATGCTAAGTTTCAGCCCATGAGGCCTTCAATACACAAAATAACAGCTCACCAGTAAACCACTGTTGGCAGTTCATGAGTGGGGTTGCCTGTGCTGAGATTTGGTGCTGGAAGTTAAGAACAGTAGCTTTAAAACTGTTGCTTTTATCTGGGGAGAGCTGCTGTCAAAAGCTGTTTCTGACAGATATTCCTGTCAAAACAGAGGCTACACAGTTACATAGGCATTTGAACAAGGTTTTATTATTATTTCTCTTTGATGAAGCTTTATTTCATGTTCCCATTCTTGGAACTGGAATCTTTCCAGTTTTCTTAGAAAAGAAATAAAAATTAATTGTACTTAAACAAATTAGGGATTTAAATTTGAAAAAGCAAGGTGTAGTATCAGGAAGTCTCCAGTGAGCTCCCCTACCTTCTGTTTTCCTGAGGCTCTCAGGATCCTGCCAGAGAGATGTGCCATGAATACACAAAGTGAGTCTTATCCACTGTGTATAGAAAGTAATCCCGTGCTGTTCTGTCACTGTATTCATAGCATGAAAAGCAAGACACTGAATAAAGGTATCAGCTGTGCCACTTACACAGCATGGGCCTCTCAGTGTATCACCATTTCTATCTCTAGAACAGAAAAAAACCTGATTACAAAAACATGCATTTCAACCTGTTTATATTTCCGAAGATTTTTTTCTTCCGTTACCAGAAGAAAGCCCCTGTCTGAGAACAAATTTCTCTTTCATTAGGTGCCTTACTGGCAGCAAGAGCAGTTCTCCTGGGCACCAGTCTTTCACCAGCTTCGGTCCATCCAGGAGGATAAACTTGCAGCCACCCACCTGTCCCCTCCCTGATTCCTGATGGAATGACAAGGCTGGCATCCAGACTCACATCACCAGCTCCTTTCCCTCTCCCCATGCCCCACACTCATTCCCACCACTTGCCACCAACCCATTGTCAAGTGCCAGAGCAAGGATCTGCCCATGGAAAGGATCCATTGCTGACAGAGAACAGAAAAGAGGGAACAGATTCAGATCTCAAAGAAATTACGTCAGAAGGGAAAAAGGACTTTATTCAACAACAGCTCATATGACAA
Source organism: Falcunculus frontatus (assembly GCA_013398115.1). Classification (NCBI taxonomy): domain Eukaryota; kingdom Metazoa; phylum Chordata; class Aves; order Passeriformes; genus Falcunculus; species Falcunculus frontatus. Next base: position 57,284 of record VZRV01009360.1, read on the forward strand.
GGGTCTGAAGGACTGAAGAAAATCACTCCCACCTGAATGCTGCTGTCTACCTATGGTCTACACAGGACCATGGATTTCACCTAAACCAAGGCATTTCCAATCAGAGTTAGGCAGGTTGAGAGGGCCATAAGATACAGCAAAATGTGAACAAAGACAACTCCTCACACATTCAGATTTTCCCAATTCCTTCAAATGTTTAACCTGAGACAGGAGTCAGCCTCTGCTGAATCCAGGCTGCTTGTTGGGGCACAACTGCTTCAGATGAAGCAAACAAGGAAGGTAACACAAGAGCTGCCACAGCAGCATAGACTGAAGTTCCGTGCAAAATGACTCACGAATACAGTGCATTTCCCAATCACAGGTCAGGTTTCCCACTGTGTGTCCAAACACCTTTATGCTGTCAGTCTGTTGACAGTAGTAGCCTGCACATGTATTGGGCTGCATAAGCTGAAGGTTCCTCCATTCCACCAGAAGAAAGCACATTTGTCTCCTTGGTCCTAATGCTGAGGTTTACCTGCCTGACTCCAAGTGCTTTCCTGGTTACACTGTATATAATTCAGATTTTCTTCACTGCTTTGTGCCGTGGATGATGTTTAAAAGAGCAAGCCATCCTCTTCTTTTGTCAGATTGTAGTGTATTTCATCTCCCACTATCTCATAAAGTGACAGTTTGATTATAATGTAATTACTTTTTTTAGTGAACCTAGTGCATAATTTTATTTCCAGATGGGTTTATGCTCCTTATATTTAAGCTCATTATGAACAAGAAGGCTGCACAGGAAAAATACAAAGTAAGCTGCCTCTTTTCTTTAAAAGGTGAACATTTTGAAAGGCCTACATTGTGAGGGTAAAGATACCAATGTCACATGGTAGAAAAGATTAATTTCAAACATGAGAGCACAAATGAGTTTGAGAGCCCTTTAAGGCATTTACATGGAAATTGAAAAAATAAATGTTTGATTTTCATTGCTTGGAATTTGGTAAAAGCTGACAGGCTGAATAGCTTCAATATCCAAGAATCAAGAGCAGGGATCAGCGAGTGGCTGCAGACAACCATGACAGGGATAGTGCCAGTTCAGAAATTGGTGAAATGAAAGTCTTTTTTATATAGTCAAGTCTCCAAGCCTCCTGTGGCTGGGTACTTGCCAAGGAGCTCGTTTGCAAGTCAAGTATTATTTGTTGATGCTAAGAAGCACAAGCTGATACATTTTGCCAAAACATGTGACAAGAAAATCCATGTAAATCAGTGGTGCTTTGCTGCAGAAACTGTGGTTCCTCTCTGAAAACTGTCTTAGTAAAATGGCACCCTGCGGTTTCCTGTTTATTGCATCCCAGTGACATCCAAATCAAACATGATCAGCTCAGACGCATGCGATAATGATTTTTTTAACTGCTGCTTCTATGAAAATAGAAATAAAATTGTACAGCCAAGATATACTTTCTGGCTCACACACTGGCAACTGCTATTTAGTCAATAACGCTATTTATGACTCACAATGCAGTTTCTTTTCTATCATCCTATTTGCAGTTTATTGGCAGTTATGGCAAAAAAAAATGCATCCAGAAGAAAAAAGAGTAACGCCAAAGCAAACACATTTACTTATCCCAAAATCGAAATCAGATCCTCATAAGGGCCCATTTCTTTAGCAATGCTTTTACATCTGCTCAAGCATTTGATGATGCATCTCTTCTGTCCCAGCTGAAGGTGCAAGGCTTCATGTTTGTTGGTAACAAAGTGGGAAGTTACTTAAATAAGAGCCAATAGAATCAAACATTTTACAGTATGGATATGAGACAGAAGCAAGAGATACCGTGAATATACCCACTTCTCATTGTCATTTTGGCACTTGTGACGCTGCAGATGTGGCTGGATAATGGTGACATTTGAAATCTCTGACTTGTACAATTACCGGCACCACCAACCAGGCTGCAGGCTGAGAACAAGGGACCTACTGCTGAAAACTCCCACATTTCGCTTCTTGCAAAACCTCAGGCCTCTTCCTCTTTGACCAAAGATTGCTTCAAAATGTATTTGCTGAAAATAAGCAGATTATTGCTTTAGAAATATATATACGTAGGTTCCTTTTCTCAAAGTGTTCTGGCCTCATGTTCCCATATTTCCAAGTTTTAGGCTGCTGATAAGCCACCTAATCTGCTGTAACAAGAATATAATCTGCTTTTCATGCAGTATCTGTCCAGCAGTTCTCCTGGGACACTTTAAAGTAGAGTGTAAGATTTTGATATTCCAAGCACGCATTCTACCTTATTCTATTGCCTTGCCACAGACCTCAGAAAACCAACTTAATTGTTCATTTGTCTGGGCCTGTCAATTCCTCCATTTCCACATTCCCACTTCAGTATGAGCCTTCTGTCAGGTGGTGGGAAAACTCAGAGATTATCACATAGCACAACATCATTTATTTAGTCTATCAAACAGGAACTATTGATTGAATGAGCTTCTTCACTAGCAAATCCGCAACATTATTTTAGCAAGAAATAGCTTAGCTCTACATAAGAATTGGACCCTAGGAATTCTGGTAAAAGATTTGAAACACCATTGCTTTGCTATTACCTTTTCAAGTGAAAAAATTAACACTACAATAAAAAAATCTAGACATGTTGAGAAAACAAAAGGGGAAATCATCTGAGAGAAAAATCAGAGACAAAACCAACTTATATTAAAGCCTAATAGTCCCTGAGGGTGTCATGAAAGCTTTTGAATAGATGAAGCATTTCTAGTAATTACAGTGAATCGAACAAATACTGTCAACTTTAGATTTGCCACAAAATATCTTTTTCTAAAGAAAGGACAATTGGATTTTTTTTTTTTTTGAAACCAAGTCATTGTCTTGGTTAAATGACCAGGATCTGCATACAAGAAAAGCTTTTTTGTATGGTATTTTCAACACTTAAGAAATAAACCCAAATAAATTTTTAATGTTTTTTCAATACCCACCCCAGAACAACCTATTCTCTTCCTCCTTAGTCAACTCTGATGAGCAGTTTTTGTAGATGAGCCAAAAAGGACCAGAAAACCAGTATCACTATTGAAATTACTTTCTTTAGAAGCAAAGCAACTGGAGGAGGTCAAAGTTCAAATACTGACTGTGCTTGTACACATTCAAATTACATTTTGAGGTCCACAAGAAGACTTAAAACACTGTCCCTGCAGAGACATACAGACTCCACTTTCCTTTTTTTTCTCATTTGCCACGTATTTTGGCAATTAACTGATGCTGAGGCATCAGACTTTATCCTGTTCTCCCATGAGAGGTCACTGAACAACACAGGACATAAAGGCCAACAGGAGGCTATGGCTGTAGAGTTCCCAAATCCACAAAATGAAGGTTTTGCAGAGGAAAGCCATAGATGGGAATGGATAAGGTAGCAATAAAGTTGGGATCCTCCTCCTTATCCAACACCACAGAGCTGCTCTTGACTTCAACCTGTCTGACTTTTGCCCACCTTCCAGAAACACGAGTCATAGCTGAAGTTATCTCTTCATGTATTTAACTATTTCTTTCTTTGTTTTTGTTCCAGGCTAAAAAAGAACTGAATTAAGAATTATAATTATCAGGGCAAAAAGAACATCTGAAAGCAGAACTTATCAAAATTTCTATTTTGAAAGTGCAAAAGATGCATCTTGAATTAAGGCCACAACATCAGTCCTTGAGGAGGTAGTCCAAAGCAGCCTTCAGCTTCTTCATATTAATGTAATACGATGAACTTATTCACAAGTGACACAGGAGTAGAAAATTTTGCAGCTGTGTTTTCCCCAAACACAGGATTGATCCAGAGGTCAAAGCCTTATACAACTGAGAAGCCATCAAGATGGTGATAGTTTTACAAAACAAAATGAAGTTTCTGTAAAAAACCAGGTCCATCAAAGGAGGAAAAAAAAATGTCAAGAGTCTTATAATATGACTACATTAAGAAGATTTTTTTTTTAATCAATACATGGTATACAGGCCACTTAATTCAATTTGAGAAAATTTAAACTAGATTATACCTTGCAAGATGACCTTTTAGGTAATTTTAAACTCAATTTTTATCTGTCCAAATAATGAACTCTAGAAAGTTAAGAAATTAGCACTTCAGAGTATGTTTTAGTGCAATCAAAGACTTCCTGAGAGGAGGCTATTGTACTGAAATTGTCAAAATCCTGTCTGGATAATCATACGGACAAGAAAAACCCTAAGAATTGCTATCTGCTAGTTTTCTCTGACAAGATAAAATAAGGCACAGACAAGGTCCTAAAAGAAACGTAGACAATAATTTCCATTAATGAAAAAACTTATCATAAAACAGTTGAAGGAATGTTAGGAAAAAGTAAAGTAACCATTTCCCCAACAAACAACTATAAAGCAAAGGAAATATAAATCTGTAAGATGTCATTTAAAATATAAGTAAATACCTTATTTTCCACAAGTAATTATTGACTGTTCATTCTTTTCAGTCATAAATGATTGATGTCTTTGGATTTTATTCTTTTCTGTGTGTCAAAACCTTTACTCTCTGTTTTTGTTGTGATCTTTAGGGGAGATAAATGTGCAAATCCCAGCATTTCTGTTCCCTCTGGCTTCCACTTCCACACAGAAAGCAGAGGGGAAAGAGAATTAAGAGCCAACCTGACCCATCCGCCTGCCGGCAGCGAGGAGCCCATCATATGTGTGTCAGATTTGACAGACTCATGTTTCAGGCACTCCTTTGAAACCACCAGAAGCTGAAATGCCACCAGGTCCCCAGGCACTCTGTTCCCAAGCTTCACCCTCTTTCCTTATCAAGAATTTTATTCTTACTTCCAGCCCAGAGGAACTCACTACATTTTGTCCTCTCCCTGAGGATGCGGAGAATTGAACACTTTCCCACCACCACAGTCCTTTACTTACCCACAGGCCACGGTGTCCCTGCTTTCAGTAATCTATACTGAACTGTTCACGTCTTCCAGCCCTTCCTGGTGCTGTCCCTTCTCTGATCACCTCATGGACACAGGAGAAGCTGCCTTGGAGAGTGCTGCCCCACCTCTGAGGCCCTATGCCCGTGGTGGGGTCCAGGGGCATGTGCAGAGGCCAGGCTGCTGGCTCCAGTGGATATTTTGAGTAAGGAGCAGCTGCTGCAGCAGAACCACCAGTGCCTGGTTCCAGTGGGGCACAGGGTGTCCTGGCTGTGCACTGCATGTGAGCTGGGCAGTGCTTCAGCTCACGGCTGTGACCCCAGAGGACATTGCTGTCACTGTTGCAAAATGCCATCGCTCAGCAGCACTGCCCCTCAGGCATGAGTGAAGGCTGATGGACACAGCTGCCAAGGAACAGCTTCACAGGACTCCTCAGGGAGCCACAGCCCCACAACTTCCACTCAGGTCAGCCAAAATCGCAATCCAAGGGCCTTTACAGGGATAAAATACCACCTATGAACTGTTTGGCTTTTTCTGGTGTGTTGGTTTTGCACGGCCTGGTTTTTGGTAGTGGGGAGGCCACTAAGTTGGCTTCTGTGAGAAGCTGCTGGAAGCTTCCACCATGTCCAGCAGAGCCAATCCCTGATGGCTCTGAAGATGGACATGCTACCGGCCAAAACTGGGCCAATGAGAAAGGTTGGTAACCCCTCTGTGATAATATATTTAAGAGGAAAATCAAAACAAAGGGCACTCAGCTTTTTTTCTAGCCAGAGAAGAGGAGGAGGTGAGAACATGTGAGGGAAAACAACATGGAGACACCAAGGTCAGTGAAGAAAGAGGGAGAGGAGGTGCTCCAGGCGCTGAAGCCGAGGTTCCTCTGCAGGCTGTGGTGATGACCATGGCGAAGCAGCTGTCCCCCTGCAGCCCATGGGGATCCATGGGGGATGCAGAGATCCACCCACAGCCCGTGGGATGGTGCCTGTCCCAGAGCAGGTGGATGCCTGGAGGAGGCTGAGATCCAGTGAGAGACCCGGTGGAGAGAGAGGGCCCTTGCTCCCAGGCTGGAGCAGCCTGTCCTTGGAGGACTGCACCCCATGGAAGAGAGACCCACGGTGCAGCAGTTTTGGGAGGACTGTCTGCCCGTGGGAGGGACTCATGCTGCAGCCGTTTCTGAAGGGCTCTTTGCCCGTGGCGGGAATTCACGTTGCAGCAGGTGTGGCAAGACTGCTGCTCGTGAGATTGGAACCACGCTGGAGAAGTTCACAGAGAACTGTCTCCTGTGGGAGGGACCCCACGGCACAGAAGGGGAAGGACTCCTCTCCCCAAGCAGCGGAAGAAGATCTCAGATGATGAACTGACTAAAACCCCCACGCCCTGTCTCCTTGCACTGTCAGTGGAAAGGAGGGAGGGACTGGGGGGAAGACGGGGTGGTTTTGAGTGCTTATTTTACTTCTTATTATCCTCCTCTGATTCTGTTATTAATAAAATCGCTTTATACCTCTAAGCTGAGCCTGTTTTGCCCTTGGAGTGTTTTCTCCCAGTCCTTACCTCAACTCATGAAGCCTTCATTAAATTTTTTCTCTCCTCAGCCCAGCTGTGGCAGGGGAGAGTAAGTGAGTGACTTCTGTGGGTGACTGGCATTTGGCCAGTGTCAAACCACGACACCTGGCTTTTGAGAAAGGCAAGCTACTCCAGAGCTAGTATATGCTATATAGGAAAAGCCTCTGGGAGCTCAGGAAGAAGGATGACTGTATTCCTGCAGGGACCCTCAATGGAAATCCCAACAAGGATTAAAAAGAAGGAATTGTGGTATAATCCTTCTGTAGTATGGAAAGCACTACAACGTGCATTTACCATGAATGCTGTATCAGGCCCCAATAACGTTCTTTTGCTAGTGCCAACAGGCAGCGTATGCATCATCTCTGGCCATCAGACTCATTACTGTTTCTGGACAGTCTATTTTCCTACTGCCTGATACAGTTGCATGTGACTTATTTACATTCTCTGTATGATGAATGGGTAACTTTGGTTATCCAGAAAAGGGCAATTAAAAATAACATGAGGCCAACCAGACAGAGATAAGTGAGTATTAAAGCATCTGGGCAAGCCAGGTGCTTGAAGATATCACTGAAAAGGTCTTAAATTAAAAAAAAAAAAGACAACAAATTACCACCTTGACAGATTATTAAATGTTTAATGCTTCTGGCAATAAGAGCTGCTAATAAAGAAGCAGTGTAAACCAGAAGACAGCAGCAGCAACAGTAATTATACAGCAGAATGATTAAAAAGCACACAGCTGTAATGACTTTAATCTACTTTATGAGAGAAACTCAAAGATTCAGCATTCAAAAAAAAAATCAATTAGGGAGCAAGGGAGATGGAAAAAAAATCTATTTAAACTCAATTCCTACAATCAACTGATAAATCAGTCATGGGTAATTGTAGGAATTACTGCAATTCACCATGTTTCGATAACACTGGCTACTCCACCAGCGACTGAAGAACAACTGCTCAGTTTCTCAGCATCCAAAGGGACTCCACAGAGCAATTTCTGAGAAATTGTTGTGCTCAACAAATTGTGCTGCTTAGCTGGAAGAATATCCAGCATGACCAAAGTCAAGATCTTGGTTTGGAAAACTTTTCTTTTTTTCACAGCAACAGAGTAATTTCAGTTCATAGGCACCTAACTAGCAGGCTGCTTAACTCTTATCCACTTAGAGACACCTTGTTTTATTTCCTTTTCCTGATCTTCTTTGACGTTTTTCCTCTCCCAGATATGAGCTGTTCAGCTACCAACTAAGGAAAGGCTTTTCTTGGACATCTGCCATGTTTCTTTTCCTCGAAAGGCCAGGAAGTTCAAAGGAATAACAACGGGAGGAGGATGCATGGGAAAACCTGAGGTGATTCCAGCTCCTCCTCTCCCACAGCTCTGTTCCTTACCATGGGATTCGTGTGCTCGAATGTGATATTTCACCCACTCCTTCCTGCTCATCGGCAGGCAGCAGGATCCGCCTCTCGTTACCTCTCTCTCCTTATCTGCAGAGCTTGGCCAGCTTCTGCCTTTGGGGAGGTGTGCTCCAGGCAGGCACGCCTGCTCCCGGCTTGGAGCGGCGCAGAGATGAAATGCCAGCTCCCCGCTAGCCGGCTCTTTCCGCTCTTGGGAAGCGATGGGTGCTACTAGATAAGGGGAGAGCTCCAGGTCATGCACCCTCCGGTCCAGCACAGGCAGCACTAGACCAGGCTGTCCCTGCCCTCAGCCTCCCCTCGGGGACAGCTCCGCGCCCTCGGAACTGCGCTGCTGCTCGCCTGCTGCTCGGGGAAGCTGCCCTGGGACAGGAGCTCTGTTCACGGCACTCTCACGGGCACCTAGGGCTTCGGGCAGGGAAGTGGCAGGAGAGAGAGACAAAGACTGGTGCGGGCAGCAGCCTGGACTTGGGTCAGATTGAGCGTGCAAAGGAAAAAAAAATTGTATTGAAAAGTTTCTACACCTGAGTAAAGGTCTGTATTATTCTGAAGATAAAAATATGTTACTCTGTTCCCCTATTTATCTCCTCCTGCTCATTCCAGTGGGATTATTTTGTGTATTAAAAATCAGGGCCTTTTAAAAGCTTCTAATTTTATTCCTGTAGTTCTTTCTCTCCCATTTGCAAAAAATGTTGTGTGACGTAGAAAAGTTGACACTATCAGACATCTGCTTTAGACATATCAGAGAAAAAATCCAATAGCTCCCACCCCACAAATCAATACGGACATCAATATGTCTATATGGGAAATACCTTTACATGGGCTCTTTTAACATGGTGATGTTGGTCTGACATGCTTTGTTTGCTATTATCCTCATCAAGGTCTGTGTGTGCCAGGATGAGATCCCTGCTCCTCCACCTTGATGAAATGCTTCCGAGAGCAGAGAATTGGATTGGACTAAATGCACCAGATGCAAGAACTAAGTATGAAATATAAATAGCAGGAACATGGATCAGATCACATGAAAAAGCAGTCTGTGTGTTGAGATAAAAATTTAATTTCTCATTTGCTGCTTTCCCGTGTAACTCTTCTTTTTGTATTTTAAATAAATACATTAAAGGAATTTTTAATATTGTGATTGAGCACCTCAGCTTTCTCTAAAGTAAGCATTATTCCATTAACTACCAAATATTTAAAAATTCAGTTTCAGAAGAAGTGAGAGATAAACAAACTCAGTAAGGACTTAGCTGTGCCAAAGCTCCTCTGCCTCTCAACATCTCCCAGGAAAAAATAAGCATTGATCATTACCACCATATCATCCCTCCTAGTTTGCTTAATGTTCAAATTTCAGAGTGGGATGCAATTAATTAATATGGGCTTACATGTGCTATGTTTTCAGACCTAGTATCTATTGACAGCCACTTGACATTAATTATTTGTATTATTGACCTCTTTGCATCATAGAAAGCTCTCTGGAGAAGAGCTTGGGAACGTGCCAGAGGTGGAGAGGCACAGTTGCCAAAGGCAGGCAGGGAGATGCTGTGGTTGCACTTCTGCAGACTGGGAATGCAGGAGTTGCAACACTGAGCTCAGGGTGCTCAAGTTATTGCTGCTGTTTTCATCAGTGGGGCTCAAACCGGAAAAAAGGCAGCCTCAGTTGTGCCCCAGTCCTTGCATAGCGTGACCCTATCTAGCCTGGGGATGTGCCTGTGGCACAAGAGTGAGACGCTTCCCTTGCCATGTACACACGAAAAAGCAGCCTAACCCACCCAGCTAGCTGCTCTTGGGCAGTCAAGCTCAAAGTTAGGCATGTCCCTGAGGTTTCCAACAGAGATGCATGCACACAAAATTAGCAAATAAATGAGTCAAGCAATAAGGAGAACATTAAACTTCAGAAACAGCATCAGAGAGATGAAGCTCTAATTTTAGGGACACTGGATAAGAACGCAGAAATCAGATAAATCCGAGGGCCAGGGCCACAGGCAGAGCAGCATGGCCTCAGTGACGCAAATAGGGTGGGTACCAGTCTGAGGGCAGGTGTGGGGGATCCACACAGACCCCAGTGATTCCTGGACAGCAGCAGCTAGGAGGAGAGCGACACTGACATAACTTGGGGCAGTGTAAGACCTGCAGCTGTCTGAGAAAGCTCATAGTGCTGGGAGGAAATTACCAATGATGAATCTGCCTTAGGCTGACTGTCAGCCTGGTTACACAGCAAGCAAGGGACTACTAAGAGACCTTGAGGGCAGGAATCAACTTGAAAAAAACTAAGAAGGTACAAAAATTGTGACTATGGAGAGAAACATTGGAATAAGAGAGTGGTAGTCAAAACTCAAAAATCTGGCAAGTCACAGGTGTTTAATAATGTTTGAGTGTCTAGTACTGTATTTACATTGTTGAGATTTATCCTGAATGTGTTTCATTAATTGTTCAATTACTTTTCATTAAAAAAAAAAAGCGTATCAAAATGCTTGGATCCTGATTTGATTTAACCACATAAATTGTACAGCTCTTTTCCTGAGAAAATAGGCAGAAAAAAGGACACACATTACACAGTGAGGAATGTTGGTATCAAAGAAACTGCCCAGAGGAACTACTTCCTGCTCACCTGTAGGTGTTGAAGTTGGTGTGAGCACTCACTCCAGGCTCACATGCTGCCCAGAGGCAGTGAGCTGAAGGGAGGCAGGATGCCCACAGGTTTTCCCCTTTGCCTTGTTCAGGCAATAGGCCAAAGATGGGAGTCAAATCAGAGAAGATTAAGACTTTCCCACTCAAAGAAAAGTTCTCCCCTTAAAGAAATTCAGCTTTTCCCTCTCCACATACGTTATTTTTTTAGGAAGGTGCAAACAGAGGAAATTTAATACCAATACAGGAGGCTGCTTCCCAGCCAACAACACCTCCACAGAGGTCACGATCCCACGAGGTCACTGCAGGTACCACTGCTCTCCAGGTCAGGGGAAGACACACCCGTGCTTTTCATACTGATGGCTTCTTCTGTGAGCCTACAGAAGGAAATAGGAAGAAAAGGCAGCTCATAGAGCTGTTTAATGGTGAAATACCTTACTAATGACCACCAGAACAGATTTAAAAGCTTAAAGCTTTAACAGCTGTCCTTATCATTTATCAGTTACACCCCAAGAAACCCAAAAGCAGAGCCTTTGTTTCCTTCCCACCAGACAAATCTCTGTTTCCTTATGATAGTCAGATCCCAGCACACTCCTCCTCCTCTCACTTTGCTTTAAGCACGTGATGCAGCTCCCAAAGGTCTGCTGTTATCCTTCACACCCCAAACCCAACCTGGAATGCTCCATTTAAGATTGAAATGCACGTTTGTCTCTGGTGGCCTCGCTCCATTTTGCAGCGTGCTTCAATGGCCAGAGCAGCCAGCTGGGCCGGCAAGTTAGAGAAAGACGTTGTTCCCATAGTAACTCAGTTTCTCTACCCACTCATTAGATTAACACATTTCAGATCAGAGGTAGACATGAAAATGTCTCAGAAATGATAGTCCAAGGCATTGCTTAAATATGAACAAAATCCACCTCGCTATCTCAAAAAGCACTGCTTGATATCAGAGCATACATCTATAGCTGCTATGCTCATTGTGCTGTCCTGCCTGAAAGTTATCAAAAGCATCTTGGATGTTTAATTTTGTTGCTAGTCTGCAGACAATTGCTTAAGTGAAGAAACAAACAGGTACTCCCCACTATCAGATCAGAGGTACAACCAAGCGAAGAAGTGCACTGTCTCTGTACACTCAACATTCAGGTAATGCTTGCGACTTTGCCGCAAAAAGGTTTGATTCACACTCCCAGTAGCAGCAAATCTCTTATCAGTTTCACCTTCCCCAAATTCAATTTTGTTACATTTTTACTACTACAGCATGAGTTGACTTAATGGAAGCTCAACCCCAGGAACAGATCAGTGTGCCAACTCCACGTGTCCAGACAATAAAGAAAGCCTTTGGGCTGCTACTGCTCCATCATCATACACCAACTCTGCCATGCACCAGAAAGAACAAAAACAAATCTTGATACTGCACAGACCCTTTGCCACTGAAGATTTCCAATAACACCTCCTGGTAAAATACAAAGGACATGGAAGTAAGGAATGAGAAACCTGGAGCTTTAGATAGTGTTTCTTTTTGTTTGTTTTTATTTCCTCCCCAAGTGCAACTCTGCAGGTGGAATATGAGCCAGTTCTTTTGACTGCCTGTCTTGCCATTCATGTCTCCAAACTGATTTTATGGCTCTCAGGGGGCTTCACCACGTATACATGTGTTTATGTATACTTACACAACACCTTCAATGCATACTGCTTGTGAAAACTGCAGTTGGTATTATGGGTCCTGAATATGCCTTTAATGCTACTGTAACGCAAGCAGGAACCATGAGCTTGCTAAAACCCTGTCTTAACCCTTTGCCAAGACCCAGGTAAAGACAATTTACACCTAACAACATAGTTCAGAGACTGACTCACACTGGCATTTTCATGTCAATGTCCACTGTCCATTTGTGTCTGAAAAACAGGATTTTCCCAATGACAGCCTGCAATTCCAACAGTCTGTTCAAATCACCAGGAATTGAACTTGGTTCTTTTTTTTTTTTTTTCTCTACACCTCTCCTTGTCAGAAATCTCATTTGTCAGCTGTGCAGCCTCGGTGCACCAGCTCACCCCACTGACATCTCACCTACCTTTTCCTCAGTACAGCTCCTCACAAAAGTGCAATTTACAGGTGACCAAAAATAATTCTCATCTCAGAAAATTGCCCCAGAGCTCTGGCAAAAATTCATACAAAAGGTGTGATGTATATTAAGAACTTAGACGAGCTGATGCTGTTCATCGTTTCTGATGGCAAACCCTTTGCCTGGTGAGGTGGAGGAAAATGTTATGCGTGTCCCCATTAAGGTCTCTCACATCAGGTACTGCAACACCCTCAGCTAATATCTTCACAGTATTGACTGATTTTAATTTTTTCTTTATTTTCTTTTGTCCCGTTGACTGTCCTGCCCTTGTCTGTTTGACTTCTACAAAGAAAGGTGTTACTGGATTCTTGGAAAATAGACTCTACGGTGCTGAATGGTGCATGACTGGGTCTCTGCTTTTGTACTGGGGACTCTCTGCTGTTTTCTGTCACCTGGGGAGACTGAAATTTGGTCCTAGTTTTCAAGTAAACTGCAGATGAAAGAGACTTTGCCTGCTTTGTTGTGCTGTAACCTTAGGCTAGAGCTTTAAAATATATATGATTTTGGTCATTAAAAAAACTGCAGCCTTTTTCCTGTCATTTATATTCTCTATACTTTGTGCCTCATTAGAAACATGAGGGGCATACAGGCACTCCAACATGATGGAAATGTCAGCCAGAGCCAGTACATTTTGAGTGTTAAAATGCACACAGTAAAGTGGTAACTGAATGTAAAGAACAAACTGTTTTCCTCTTAGCTTCTATTATTTTCTGTATTTAAAGTATAGTAGGCAGAAGAAAATCACAGACTTTTAAAATGACAAGAGGAAGCTGAGTAGGAAAGCTGGCCATGAATTTCATGAATTCCTGCTACTTAATAGCTGTAGCTCACTGGATCTTCACAAGAAAATACATGTCAGCCATGTCACTACCCAGGGAATAATTGTTCTCTGACACTTATCTTCCTGCTTCTTTTCCTTGGCAGAGGATAACTGGTTAAGCTGTTCTGTTTCTATTGGGAAAAACTAAATACTCTGCTCTCCCAAGGCAGGCAGGCAGCTCCTGATCTATGTGGCAACACGGGGAGCGAAGGGACGTTGAACTAAGTGCAATTCCCTCAGGAAATGTACTGCCATTCTCGGGGCACCGCAGGTGGGGGTCATAACTTTGATCATCAGATACCAAGGTAACATTCACTGTTTTTCCTCTCTTTCTAGTCTGATACATTGCTTTCCTCATTTAAAGCACCCAAAATCAAGACAAGAAAGACAACAGTTTTCCCCAGAAGTCAGCAAGCTCTTGCGCTTGCATGAACTCTTTCTCTTGCTTCTTTTTACAAAAGAAGATGGCCAGCAATTAGAAGGCAGGCAGCGCTTTGGGAATAATTTTACTATTCTCTCTGTTTCGGTACTTCAGAAGTTTCCTCTCAGTTAAATTCCCACAAACAGCAGATGAATGTCCTTTCAAGTCTACCTCTGGACCAGATTTGGTGTCATTCACGCCTGTGAATAAGTGGTGCTTTCTACTTTGCAGGTAGAAAGTAACCTACTACACAGATTTCAAGGTTGACAGAGCTCTTCAGGGACCCTGAGATTTTACTACAGAAGGGTAAACTCTACTACACAGCGTGTTACAGGCTGAGAAGGAGGATAACCTTCCCTGATGTTTCTGAGGTGGTCATTTTTCAACCCTTACTCAAAGTGTTGGTGGGGCTAGCTGGCACACCAACCCCAAAAGAGCTCAATTTTTCTCACAACTCTTCATCATTGCAAATACAGGGAAAACTCCATCTACCTTTTTTCAAATATCTCTTGCTCCTTGCCAGCCTCATCTCCTGCAGAACACCTTTTCATCCTCTGAGTGATTTTACAGCTGGTAGACAGGAATGGCACTGCACTGAGCAGGCTCTGCTGCTTAGCTGTAGTGTGTGCACATGCATGTGCAAAAACCTAATTTCAGCGTCTTCACTTGTATCACTGACTTGCACTTACTACAGTTTTACTTCAAAGTGCTCTTGGCCCTGACACATCCTACCTATTTGTATTCTACATTTAACTACACATAGCTCCTAACCAGCATATGCATTTTCTTTTTCTTTTGGTGCAATTTGCTTTTTTTTTTTTTTTTTTTTTTTTTTTTTTAAGTAGATGGTGCCTGAGCTGCTCCCAGTAGTTAAATGCGTCTCTGATTAAAATTTCATGTGTGTGATATTTGTGTTCAGCCCCTGGGATCCATCCACAAAGCCAATCAATACACCGTGCAGAACACAGATTACAAGAGTTGCCACCCAGACACCTCTGTGCATGCAGTTGCTCTCTCTCCCTGGCAGCATTCCAACAGCCCTGCAGACGGCAGACACAGCATAAGGGAGAGCAAAAGTAGTTTATTGGCAGAGATGTGCACTGTCACACAAATTGCAGGCAGCTGCCCTAACATCCTGACAAAGAAGGTCTGATTGGGCTTGACACCTGATATACAACTCTCCAACTGTACAGGTCCTAAGGGAGTGCATGGGAGACCTTTTCCCTAGGAGAGATGCAGGTTAACGTGCCAGGAGTTAGTCAGCACTGTTGGTCTCTGGTTAATGTAAACAGCAACTCGCCTTAAAGAGGAAAACACAGTGACCTTCGCCACCTGACAGTCAGCAGTCTTAAATCCAGCAACAAGCACAACACAATGCCTTACAAGTCTCAGAATGGTTTTTAAAGAGAGCTGGAACATAATAGCCACCTCCCCCACCTATATCTCAATTCAGCCTGCGACTCTGACTGTGATGTGTTCTCGTGCTAAACCTTCTGTGGCTATTGCTCCAGCTGACTGATGCCCGAGGGCTGTGTCACCTGCACAGCGAGCGCCTCGGAGGCACACACAGGCTGTGGGGAGCACCATGGATGGAGCACACAGCAGCACCCCGGGATGCGTGTGCGCCCGCTGCCCAGAGGAATGCACTCGCATTCGGAGGTTGCCAAGTGCTCCCGAGCCGAGCGGCCCCGCGAACTGTTCCTCTGGTGGGAGAGCAGCCAAGCCCGACGTGAGGGAGCCGCCCTACAGATCAGGCACAAAGATGCTGGCGGCTTCAGCACGGCAAGGCTCACAGCAGAGCAGGTGGCACTTGTGGGAGTAAACGCCTGGCTGGTACAGCCTGCCAGCGTGCTGAGCTGCTCTCCATGCAACTCCGCGAAGGAGGGAAGCAGTCCTGGAAGAAGAACCTCCCAGTGAACTGTCAGACAGCGATATACTTCTCTGAAACCAAGAGGCTTTATAAAGGCAGTGCTTGAATTTTAGTTATCTGTTTACTTAAAGCAGTTTGAGTGGGGCTGAGCAATTTCAGGAGGTTTCTGATGGTTGCAACACCCAAAGGTGTTCTGGACTCTGGGGTTGTTTGCCTCCCCTTTTCTGACACCCAGCATTTCCTCTGTGACTGTTGCCTGTATCATAAGCTGGTTTTCATCTTTGTCTCCTAGCACTCATGATGTAAGAAAACATATTCACAGGTTGTGACACTTTTTCTCTGGACTGCCAACTGCTGACCCATCCCTATTACTCCACAAGTTTTTAGGATGAGACTGTGCTTCTCAGGATGACACAGATCAGCTTTATCAGCTTATATCAGCCTTCTCAAGCAATAAAGATTTTTTTAAAGATGTAAATCAGCAGCTCACAATTTCTGACAGTGACATATATCATAATATTTTGCTAATATTGTAATAACTCTCCAAACTGCTCTTTCATCTTAGAGAATATTTTTGAGTTGACCAGTGACAAGTGTCGCATTAGGAACCTTGACCACTGCAGTGGACTGCAAAGCTCAGTTCTGATTACATCTCCTCAGAGGAGCCTAGTCTGTGTCCACCACAGAAAATCACAGCAATCCTACACTGTGACCCAGCTTCCCACAGTGAAATGCTTTAATTGTGCTTCTCAAGCTCAGCCTGACAGCTGGTAACACTCTCAGGCACACTTGGCACTACCTTCCACTTAGCACCATGAAGAACCTGAAGTTTGATAAGATTACAGGTGCCACCAGCACGAGCCATCAGCTGGACAGCATTTTTATTCCAATTTACCCAACACACAGCACTGTTGGAAAAGTCTCTGGTTTAGGTCTACAGAAAAGCATTTCAGGCAAGCATCTCATTGGGGTTTGGTTTAGTTTAATTTTGGTTTTTGGATGAGTGGAGGGAAAGGGGAAAGACAGGCACATGCAAAAAGAGCATTAGGAAGATGTCAGCTTCCCTTCACTATGATTCATGTGGTCCTGAGACACAAGGTAAAATCTTATACTAAAGAGTAATACAACACGCCAAGACGTGCTGTACAAAGTCATCTATTTTTGCTCTTCTGTTGCTTCTCAAGTGACAGTCACTAAATAAAGAAAATCTACAGGAGCTCTGTGAACAAGTACACAAAATGCACAATTACATACATTTTTTTCAAGTCCCATCACATTGATGCCATTGCTCTTAAGACATTCCATCACAGTGGGACCAATCACCTTCTGGTATATTCTAATATGTCATCATTGGTTCCCTGCTAAATAAATCATGCATAGGAAGGCAGCTTTTTAGTCAGACTCTGTACTAACAGTCATTCAACTTCAGAAGAGGAAATTCCATTAAGTAAAATGTATTTCAAGGTGAAGATCGGGTTGAAAAAAATATAAATTATTTTGATGATCACTTGGCCAGGTCTGAAGTACATTTTTAAATAAAACACAGACTACCTCTCAGTCTTCCTGATCTTCTTGTTTATCAATCACCAGAAAGAATATATATATGATCCAAAAAGCACTTGTTTGTCCTTAACCCTGTAGTTTGACAAAATTAATCTTCTTGTATCCTGAACGAACTACCCAGGATATCTGGGATACATACTTTGAAAGTAGGAACTCCCTGTAGCCTTACTAAATGTTTTAAAACCTGATTTTTAATTGAGTACACTTAAATGGCATTTTACCTAGCTGAAAGAACAAATTTGATTTTGCTACTGAAGACTTACATCCTTAGACTTCTGAAGTTCTCCACTATACTGTGAACCATCCAGATAAATCATAGTGGAGAACCATGGTGTTGTTCTTTTCTTTTTTCGCTACAAAATGTGCAAACACAAACACCAAACATGCCCTTGCCCCCAGCAAAAGACAAACAGGAACAAAAATCCTGTCTTTGCCCCTGTGGAAACGGAGAAGAGCTGCCTGTTGTCCGAGGCTGGGAGGTTGTGCATCTCCATGTCACACCTTGCTCTGCCCTGGACCTTCTGGTTGGCCTGGGACACATATTTCTCATTCAAGTTGACAAATCAGTGAAGGAGTTGACCTCCCTTACTAGAGAAGCAACTTTTGTTCAGTTCACAGAGTCTCTGTTTCAGCATGTGTGAAACAAGAGCTCACATCACTGCTGGGCTGACAAGCCCTGCAAGACCAAACTCCTGAAAAAGCCCGAGGTACTGCCTGCAATACAGGCTGTAATCTAACACATAAAAAGCCCCACTCGAGCATGAACTGCCTTTTCAGGGTCACCACGCTGTGCTTGAGAAGCCCAGCTGCCACCTACCACTGCTTGAGTGCAGTGCTAAGCCTGCACTTTCTCCTGTGCCTGGACTTGCCTTCTGCTACGAAGTACAGGGGAAGTTGCAATCTCAGACTGACACCAAAAGGTTACAGAGTTGTCATTGCTCCAAATCAACTCTTGCCCCATCTGTTTCCCTAGCATCTGTTCCCATAGCAGTTCCTGACTCCCCCCAGTGAAGGAAATTGATCTGCTGCACACTGTTGGTACGGAAAGGATAGGAAAGGAGGAAGCAAAATTGGTGCTCTACCAAGCTTGTAAGTATTTTGCAGGCCCCGTTGACAAATCTGTTCTGCACAGGGAACAAATCACTGGCAATGATGAAATTTTTACCTACTTCTGAGATCCCTGTGGAAGTGCCAAGCATGATTTTCACTTTTCTGGTTCCTAAACAGGGGAGCAGAAATAAGTGACTGCACTGGGAGAACATTCATCTAAAGTCATTTGTGAATAGAGTCATATGTAGCTTACTAAAGAGCTTGAGGCATTTTGATTAGGTCTAATACCCTCACACCCTAACAGATGCCACAAGTATGTCAGTAGGGAAAAAAAGCAGAAATGTAGGGATGTACATGAACAGCCATAAAGGGCAGGGTGGGAAATGTAGGAAGAAGCCACTAATTGATTTGGAACGGATATTAGGGTAATAGGGAATAATTTGAAATACAGAATTAGACAACTTGATTGCAGTCACGAGCCAGATCATGTTTTACAAAGGTGAGCTTAAAATGCAGACATGGATTAATAGTTCCAAGATTTCAGGATGAAAATGACTAGAAAGAGCAAAACAAAACCAAGGTCCCACACTTCAGTTTTGCTCACCTGGCACTTGCTAGAAAACTGTGGTGAGTGGGATCCTAGTGATGCCTTTGTAAAGCCAGAGGATCAACTGGGATATTTGGAACAGTAGGCAGCAGCAGAGTTCAGACATCTGACCCTTCTTTCTTACAAGTCTGCTAAAGATCTGTACCTGTAACTCCCCAAATTTTTATTAAATAATTTAGTCTTTCCTTTCAATCCTGAACCAGGAGTACAGGCACAGCATTTAATTAGTGTCCCAATTATCATTTAAATGTTTGCCCATCAAGTTCAATAAAGATCAAGCGGCTGAATTTTGAGACAAATGGCTGTGTCATCAATGATCTCCCAAGTGGTGACTTATTTGAAGGTTAGAAATTCATGCAGGTGGTTCTAAAAAAGCAGTTAATCAGTATGAATTCTTTGGCTGCAGACCCTGCCCCTGTGAGCAAGTGTCCAACTCATTTGACCTTAACGGACTAGAATGTATTTCACACATCACAACAACAGACGTCCTAAGCTGCAGTCACGAGCTTCAGAGAGGTCATATCTCTAAAAATACATTCTATCAAGCAATTGTACCGCAGAAAATTAGCAAGTGATTCACTAAAATAACTTAACTATACCAGCTACTGAAAAAAAGATGTAGAAAGGTGAGCAGCTGCAACCAGCTGCAACTTCAAATAAGTGTTCTAGTGGCTAGAAATCTCCTTCTCAAAAAAAAGTCTTAGATTTGCCTGGTCTCCGTCCAGTCATCAGTCATCAGCCTATTTCATGAAATGTTTGTTTCTAATCCCTGGAAGGGAAGGAAAACAGCAATAAAAATCCCCAAATTTATTGGACCTTCTTGAACAAAGATGCATCATCTTTGCTTCTATCTCTGGGCTGCCTACAAAGTCTGCTACTTGCAGAAATGTGTGAGTTTTCCTTCAGCTTAGGAAGTTGCAGGGACTTTGGAGATCAAGAGAGCGGAGTTCAGATCTTGGGTGTCACAAGCAAGATACATAAGAAATTCTTCCCACAAAGCAGGCACATTATTTGTAAACCAAGTGAGTACTGGAAGACCAATGCCAAGATATTCCCAAAGGTTGCCTGGAACTGAAAACTATAACTATTATCTGCTGTCTTCATCTCCCAACAAATACCCATACAACAGTGACAGTTCAGCGAGCAAACATAGTTTAACTTCCCAGAATATTTTTCAATGTGAAGAGGGAAAAGAGAACCAAAATCTTCAGTCAGCCCCTAAAATTGAATTACTGGAGGTCAAAGGGCCAACAAGGACAAAAAGCTGGTCAGACCGAACACACCCAGCTGATGCCAGCACAGCACACACACCAAAGCTCGCTGTCAGGACAGCCTTGCAGGACACCCCTCACAGCCCTGGCCTCTTGGTCTGATGCAATCCCTGAGCAGACACACAACTGCAGAACTGAAGGGAAGGGATGCTCTGCCATTTGAAGCCGCACAAGTAAACAATCTTGATTAGAGCCTCCCTAACCTTGTATTTAATGTTTGCTACCCTGCATCTTGCAAGTTATATATTGCCTCAGATTTCAAATAATTGGCAAAATGGCAGAAACATTCAGCAATGTTAAATCAGGAAAAAATCATGACTGTGAACTTACGAATGACCTCCCATTGACAAGCTGAGGGATGCCAGTAAGCAAACCAGTTCTGAATTTATCCATTTTCTGGTACCACCTTGTATGATCTAAGTAGGGTATTTTTGTTTTGGAGTTTTTATCCAAAGCCAAAAATTAGATGTCATGTGGTATTTGTAACCAAATGTCTCAGAGAAATGCAAGTGAACTGTATCAACTCAATTTCTGTTGTTCATCAGCTAGGTAATCCTACAAAACAATGAAACTAATTTCACCAGGGCCATCAGTGCATGATGAAAATTTACTATGATAATTTTAGTCCAAGCTTTGTGGACAGAATTGTAAATTAACTGTTTCATTAAACTGTTCACCCGATGAGCTAGCCAATCTACAATTCCTATTCACCATTTTACATTTATTTACTATCACAAGATTTACCTGTTTCAGGCAGAGATTTATCTAGCTGTCTGCAAGCAATTGTATTTATTGGAAGCTTTTGTCATAGGCTTTTTCCTCAGAATTTTGCTGATTACAAAAGAGGCTTAAAGATCAGCAATCAAACTCCAGGCTAACATGACTAAGATTACACTTTGCTAATGAAATTGAACTAAACGAGCTTGGCACCACCTGCAACAATGATATGAAGTCGGGCTACACAAATAGTTGATTTCTCAGATTGGTTGCTAACTTAAGAAAATTTTTTTTGCCCTAATTAGAAGGATTACACCTTTGTCTTTGGAAAAGCCCAATAAATTGAGAAAAGTAGGTTAGTTTTGTTGGTGCTGAAACAAGCTGCTATGTTTCCGTGTTGATGGTTTTAACCCATCCAATGCAATTGAGATTCCATAAGCATGAGTCACCAAAGAAAGGACAGGGAAGAGATTGATGCCTGATGCCCTTTCTCCCCTCTCCAGTCAGGTTTCAAATGACTCAGTGGGAAACACGGGAGCTCTTTTGCTGCTTGCTGAGGACGTGAATTGAGGTCTCCCCATCACAAGGGAGCTGCAGCTGTCGGTCAATCCCTGCAGATGTTCATAGCACCCTGATTCATTTGCTCTGCCTCTGCATTCCCCAAGGTTCTGAGCCGGGAAGGGACTGTTTTGGCACCCCAGTGCTCTGCCGCACTGTCTGCTGTAATTTCTAGGACACTCATTTAGGGATGAATAACCTCTGAACTAGATGAAGGATACAAGGTGCCAGGCTATGGCACATCTCCAGCTCAGGCAATTACCAGCTGGCATAGGTGTGTACAGGGGAGGAGAGGAAGCTTTCCCAAGGTGAAAAGCAGCACAGCAATGCTTTCAAGATCTTCTCACAGAGAAGTCTGTACATCTTTTTTTTTTTTTTTGGTGTTTTTTTGTTCAGTGATATAAGAGTCGTAAATCCATTAGTCAGTTCCCAAACATTTCATGTCAAGGTTATCATTGAATCATAGCCATTGTGAAACGCCCTGTCTCACTTTTCATGCAGCATTTTTCTTTCCTACTGTTGTTTGTGCTGTTGCCTGAGCACTGCAAGCAAGCCTTACAATACAGGGACAGTGTAACTTCCCCACTTCTCACTGCATAGAAATAATTTTGCCTCCCCTCATCCCCATGCTTGGTGTATTAATATACAGCTCATTCAAGATGCCCCAATTTTAGGCAAGGAGTACTGCAGAGGTGGTGGAAATGTACAGTGCTGTAGTTAGGAGGGAAGGAATATAGGCAGCATGAGTTAACCCCTCCTACACAAATGTCTGGGCATCACAACCTAGATGGCACTTGACAATTAGAAAACGTAATTGTGGGAAGAAAACAGGGTGACACATTCTTTCTGTCTTCCCTGGGCTACTTCTTATCTCTCAGCCTAGCCCTCAAAAAACGCTCTTACTTGGTCAGAAATGCCACGAAGAAACTTCCTGAAGCCCGAGGCCAGCCTGGCTCTTGCAGCTTATGGAAAGGTCTGTGCATAAGGTCCTCTCACCACTTTTGTTTTGCATCTGGGTAATTAAGCCTGTTATCTCCTAGTAATAATGCAAACTATCCAACACCTCTTTAGCAAGAAAACAGGCTTATCTCTGCTGCATTTGCCCTGAGGACAGGCAACACAGTTTCAGTGCTAGCCATGAGCAGGTATTTCCATCTCATCCTGGTATCAACTGTGAGGCATTTTTATCATCACAGTTCAGGATTCAGGCCTTAAACATTCTTTAAAGAAGGGAGATAAGAAATAGTGCAGCATCCACATCTGCAACACTGTGTTGTTCAACTGCTGTATGAATATGTGTGTTTGGGAATTGAATCGAGCATTGGGAAGACTGAGCTCCTATGGGACTTTTAATACAGGGACCTGATATTTTGGGATAACAGGTACTAAGCTCCCCAAGGAAAAGGCAAAGTGCAGACATGCCAGCCCACCTGTTCATTCAAAACTGCTTTTTAACTGAAAGCTGACTGCCATAAAAATCTCACCCTAAATCAGAAGGAAAAGAACTAACTTGATTAGGCACTTACACGTACTAAGGGTGAATACTATTCTCTGGCTTCATGCATCCTCCCTGCACTACTGAAATTTCTTTGGTCGTCTGTCTGTTAATGTCTTACTGATGAAAAGCTCTGCCACCAGCACGTTTTCTTCAGCAGAGCTCAAAATATTTGATCAAAATAGGTTGGTTCCAATATTCTTATTTTAAGTGTAGGGAAACAGGCAGAAAGAAGGGATTACATCCCGACGTCTCCGCAAATCAGCAGCAAACTGGAAAGAGGGCTCTGGGTCACTCAGCTCCACCCCAACACTACAAGGAGGCCAGCCCAGCACTGCCTCAGCCCTCGGGCTAGAAAAAGACCCCTCTGCCTGTCCATCTATCTCCCTGTCTGTCCTGGGGCCTCTGCTGGGCAGGGGCTGCCCCATGGGCTACAATGATGTCCTTTCCAAGGCTCCCACCAACCTATCAGCAGCAGCTCACAGCTGAAAAAGCCAAATATCAGTTGTTGGAAGCAATATCTTCTAAAGGGTAGAGAGAACAGATGTCCATGTGTTACAGATCTAATATAAATATCAAGTCCATTGCTTCTGTTGCCAGGCATTCTGGTTGTGACTTCAGTTTCCCCACAAAGAGAGCACAGAAGCAAAGCACAGATGGGGAAATATTAGTTAAACCATAAAAAATGAAAAAAGTTATTGCTTTTTTTTTCCTGCAAAAGGAAACAGCATTTCTAGGAAATGCAAATGTAGTTCCAAACCAAGTGGTTAATATTTTTTTCAGATTCAAAGGGAGTGGTGGATCAGATTTGTAATTAGGATTTTAAAGGATGCAAAGTCAAGGCAGCAATCTTTCTGGCTTCTGCAAGGGTAATTACCTTTTAAAAAATCAACAGATACCTTTACATCTATTAAATATGAGGTAAATTCTAGAATAAGGATTAAAATCTGTTCCTGCTTTTCTAGAAGTATTTATTACATTGCAGAATCTAAATCTAATGAAATCTAAAAAATCTGATGAAATCTAAAAGAAGGTTGATTTTTTTTTTATTCCGTTCCAAGGAATGCGAGCTGTTTTCCAAAAGTGTTCAACCCCAAATATGCAGTCTTTGAGGTAATCTATGCATTGTCAATCTTCTGAAAATATATACAGTCACACATAAAAGATTTAAAGGTACACCCCACAGTGTTAGCAATAAAAATAAAAATATTCTCTAGTCTGGAGAAAAAAATTGGATGGTCATATGCAAAGATCAAACCATAGGAGGGACTGAGAGACAAATTCTCAAGGAAAAAAAATGGGGAAAGCAGCAATACACTGGCAAAAAAGCAGCTTTGATAAGTATAACCAAGGCAGCTATTTTTTACATGCTACCAACTCATTTGCAGGACCCAGACCTTCAGTTCTGCTGCTTGTACATGGAAAAAGTATATTTTACAGTTTCTGTTACCCTATGGCCTTCACCTCACAGGACAAGAAATCTCCAGCAAAGCAAAGGAATTTTTAAGTTACACAACTGCAGCCTCAAAGAACAAGTTGAATCAATAAACCCAACAGTCAAATAAAAGGCTAGGAGTATAAATAGAAAAAAAGAAAAGTTAGGACCTAAAAAGAAAATAAAATTAGTGTCAGCAGATGTGTCAGAACATGGAAGAAGTTTGTCATTATTTGTCAACATGAGGCAGTGAATGCAAACTGAAATTCAGGAGATTATGCTTGAACAGAAAAAATAAAATTGCTTTACAGTGAGGGTGGTCAAGCACTGGAACGTGATGTCCAGAGAAGCTGTGGAGTCTCTCTCCTTGGACTTCCAGTCCTGGACAACCTGGTCTAACTGACCCCACTTGAGAAGGCAGCAAAGCTAAATGGTCTCTAGAGGAACCTTCCAAACTCAACCTTTTTCTGTGTGATTTTGTCTAATGGGCAAAATCCTGTCCAGGAGGCAGCATTTGTTGCAGGCTGCCTGCCTTAGTCCAGTCTGGTCCAAACAAGAGCCATCTGCTTCCAAGGCTCATTTGAACTGCACTCACTCCACCCCATCCCTTGAGAAGGCAGCAAAGGAAAGTAATCTTTTTCCTCTCAGGTTGTTTAGTAAGGTCCTAGGCTGACTACCAAAACCCTTATTTTTTTTCAGATGGTGAACCAAACAGATTTGTAACACCAACCCTTCCCTTGTTATTGTCTGGGGCAATCAGATGTAAAGTCATCAATGTGACGGTAAGTTTATGCACCGAGCCTTTGTGTCTACTCTGTGAGGTTGCTCAGGAGATAATTTACTACCACAAGACGTGACTATGTTAAAGACTTTTTACATCACTCCTTAAAAACTTAGCTGGGGATAAAACAGATCACAGGAGTCAAGAAGCAATTAGTCTTTTTCTGCTGAGTTGAGCTAGTTTTGGAACACTGACTAACTTGTCATGTTTTCCTTTCACAAGAATTTTTAAAAAATGAAACAAAGGGGAAGGAATCAATCTAAAGGTGAAGACAGATCCCGCACACTAAGTTTATTTGACTGTTAAAGATCAGACAGTAGTGGAACATTATTGTATGTAGATTCGCTTCAAAAACTGCCCTCTATCTAAACACGTCCCTGATAACCTAGAGAAATCAACTGATAAGATTGACTCTGTCAGTGGGACAAAATAATGAAAAGAAAACAGAATGTACCTCTTCTAATAATTAAATATCAAAGCCTACAAGGTCACACAAGGTGTCTCTTGTCAGATGTCCGGGAAAGAAAATTTTGCTCCTTTAAATCTTGCTTCTTTTTCTGAAAAGTAATTTAATGGATGTGATTTCAAAACATACATTAATGTTCTTACTGCAAGTTTATTTCTACGTTTATGAATCAGCAGCAGGAACAGCTCAAGAGATTTTAAAGGTAGGAGCTGAAGGCAATGACAGCCCAGCATGTACTTGTGAATGGGAGCAATAGGAATCAAAGCCTTTGCCTTCTGCTTCATGGCTTGATTGACTTGGCAATTACACAGGCCATTGCTCTGATCTGCTACAAACTTTCTCTCACAGCACCAAGTCCTTTTCTTTAAGGGCTTATGCTCCTGATCAGATTTCTTTTTCAATAAGTACCC
Organism: Falcunculus frontatus; assembly: GCA_013398115.1. Lineage (NCBI taxonomy): Eukaryota > Metazoa > Chordata > Aves > Passeriformes > Falcunculus > Falcunculus frontatus. The sequence continues at coordinate 83,347 of VZRV01009360.1, forward strand.
GTTTTCATCAAGGAATGCTTGACATATAGTAGAGTGAGGTAGAAGCAAAGAAAGAGAAATTATGTAGGAGCAAATTATAAGTGTCCAAGAACAAATAGGCAGTATTTGTTCATGTGGAAGAAAATCATATTAAATACTTGCTGTGTTCCAGAACATCACAGAAGGACACATTGCTGTGTTTTATCAAGGTATTGCATCCTTTTAAAAATCAAAGCCATTGACTTTCCATTGTTCACAAACTCAACAGCCACACGAAGGCCACTGCTTTGGATTTAAAAGCCAGTGAATCATTTCCACTTGCTCTATACAGAGTCTGGTCTTGCCATCCCTTGCATCACTATGGCTCCTTTCAAGCTACAACTTCTGTACAGAACTTGGAGGTCGCATATTCAAATGGCTATGTTGCAAGTGAAAAAAGATATACAAATGCTTTAGCAGCCCAGATTTTAAAAACTGAAGAGTGTAGAAATAGATTTTTATTCCCCTTGTATCAGTAAGGAAAAAATGCTTTCTGAGATTCTCCAGTAAAAATTTGCTACAGAAATACTCCAACGTTCTGTAACTGTCTACAAAGGAACACACATTTATTAATCAATCATACTCCTTCACAGACAAAATGAGTGCCAAAGGCTGACGTGCCTATCGACAAATGAAACAACAGCAGCCCCAGGAATAGATAACTTTCATCTTCCCTCGTGGTCCATGTTGAAGCAATTAGACACTAATGCTTTCTAATGGTACCCACAATCTATATGCTGCTCTTGCAAGTTTTGACAGCTTGGGACAGGCAGGGTTGAATTTTTTTCCTCATTGAGTGAATAAGGAAGGTTTTAACTTCTATGAATGAGATGCATACTCTTCTTTTAAAGAATAGAATAAGATTTAAATTCTGCTCTCAGGCACAAGAAAAATTAGGTACTATATCCAGTAGTATTTCCAATTCCACCAAGAAGTGAGGAAAGATGCTTCTCCTTTCTAATGAAGTGAAAGAAATTACTTGGAGCAGTTCATTAGCTAGACCAGGGATCTCTGTGTCCTGATTAGCCATTGGCTGCATCAGTCTGGACATCATTTTTGAGACCAGAGCCAGGGTGTCCTGCTGCCAGGTGCTGCCAGGTACAGAGCAACCTCTCCAGCCTCTGATGGCCACAGCACTCACACAGCACTGGTGAGGGCAGGGAAGAGCTGAACCACAAACAAGGCTTAGTTTGCAGTCCCTTATGTCCCTCTTCTCTGTATTCTGTCTGCTTTGTTAACCATCACACAAGACAAGCAAGATGGGCAAGAAGGGGGAACAACCTTGATCCTTAGTTAAAACAAAACCACGAGACACATGTGTCCAAGCCAGAAACAGCACCTGCTGACTCAAAGGCTGTGACAGTCCTTGCCTGAGAAGGCTGGAGACTGGCAGAGACACAGGGATGAGCGCACAGTTCCCGAGAGCCCCAGTGAACTCTGGCCTACATCTCCAGCCCATCTGGCTCAGGTGCCCTCACACCCAATTGTGCCTGGCACAGCAGCATCAGCCTTTGGCACACACCTGTCCCTGTGCTTTTTTATCCATAGCCACGTGCTGGAGTTGGCTTCTCAAAATCAGTGGTGTTTTAGGCAGCATCAGGGGAGAAGCAGAGGAAGAGCCAGCCTCAGAAAAAAAGAAGACAAGATATGAGGCAGCTGTGGGGTAACATTTACCGCCAGAAGTCTCACTGTCTTGTAATTCTTCCTGACACAAGGGAGGGTCAATCCTGCCAGGTCCAAGCAGCACTGGCAACTATTAATTCCTGTGACTACCCGTCTTTCCTCCCTACCCTGGCTCCCCTTCTCCCTCCAACCCCTCACTCTCTGCATGCCCAGGGCCACTATTTTGGCTTGCCTGAACCCCTAGAGCCCTGCTGTCCTGACCACGCTCTCTGGACATCACACTGGGACCTTAGATGGAGCCCACTGCTGCCCTGAGCTCAGGGCCCTCTCATACTGGGGATACTCTGCTCCTCCTTCACCTTCAGAGCAAGGTCACCACTGCTTTTGGTGCCTTCCACCTGGCCACTGTACCAGGAGCAGACCATCAGTGAGAGGGAGACAGCTACAGTTTGACTGCTTTGGGAAGCCCACCCATTCCATTCCATTCCACTGTAGGATCATCACACTTCAGTGGAGATGACTTATTCCAGCTGAGATGGGCAGCCTAGCCATGAAAAAATACCTTCGGCTCTGCTGTCACATGAGCCACCACTGATATTGCTCTCAGCACATGGCTTTGTTCTGCTTCCAAAATATTCCCAACTGCCTGTCATTCCACACTCTCCTGCCTTCATCTTCCTCATCCTCCCTACTATTTCTTTTGCATCTGACACCTTATCTTCTTCTTCTTCTTCTATTAAGGACCCCAACCAAATTGCATAAGCCTGTTGCATAAATCCCAACTGCAAACACCCCAAGATGCCTGTCATGATGCCTTGTTTCTGGTATTCTTTTCCTCACCACCCCCCCATCCGCCCCCAGCCCCTAATGTTCTCTAGCCTTCTAAGTCTTCAGACAAGAGCTATCTTACTATCCTTTTTTTTTGCTGGTGTAATGCCAAAGGCCAACTACCTTGCCAGGTTATTAATGGCAATTATTGCAATTACTAATTCAAGAAGAATTATTTTGCAACTAAATTAAATATCTAAAGTAAGGGCAAGTACATGTGATGAATACCCAAGAGCTGTCAAATCTCTGCAATTAGTACCTTGTTCAGAGCTAAAAGGAAAGCCTCTGAAAGAGAACTGACTCACAGATTTTTTAATTTTTTTTTTACTATATTTCATTGTGGAGTTGGAGAGAAGATAAATCACACAAAAATGACAAACTGCAAGGCTTCTAGGTGTATTCATTGCCCAAAATCTTAAACATCAAAAAACTTCTTGCATGTTTACTGACCCCATTAGAAAACAGCAGTCAGTTTTCATTTCCATTTTGGTCAATTTGTGTAAAAAAAAAAATCAAAGCAATAAAACCACACAACCCTGCTGCAATCAAAACTACTTCATTTTTTTCATGTTCTGTTCCCTTCACCATGTTTAAAGCAAGAAGAAAAGGCTTTCAGCCAAGGCTTCAGTATACATGTCCGACCATGAGAGACAAACACTTCTTTTATCAGCAATGTATTGATGAGTAATTTTATTCTATTTCCCCTGGTAAGATGGAGTGAAAGCAGTGTATTCTGATGAACTGTATACAGCCTCTAAATTGGCCAGGCAGTGGGATCAAAACAAGAAGCAGACATGACTTTCTATCTTATGGCATTTGTTCAAAGCCACATTTTTTCTTTCCTCCACAGAGGACCTTGTGAAAACCTGTTTCAGAGGTTGGTCTTTGCTGAAGGTGCAGCATGACAAGTAAAGTATGCATCAAGAAAGCTCCATGGGCAAAGTAATTCGTGCTAAGCAACCTCTACTCCCCTGTTTGACAGCTACGGCTGTGAAGCTGCACCAGATGGGATGGAAATTTCCCCCCTGGGATCAGAGACATTTGTTCCTCAGACGCCTGTGCCAGCCCAGAGGAAGCTGTGCCAAGGAAAGACACCGTGGGCATTTGATTCTAGCTGCAGTGTTTGTCTCAAGTGCAGGCTGCATTGCTTTATCCTCCTGTAAGTAGTTTCAGCACCACTGCAAGGGCTTGCAAATTAGGCAAATACTTCTTGTTAAGGGTTGCCTCAGTTTTCACCCCCATCTTTCTGAGCTTGAACCTCAAGCAGTGAAAGAACATTTAAGAGTAGGAGCTGCGAGCCCAGCTCTTAAGTGGGTGTTCTTGTTATTGACCTTTCTATACAGGAGATGAAATAGAATAGTTCAGGTTAGAAGGGACCCATAAGGATCACCAAGTGCATTTGATATCTCCATTTGATGGACTCAAATCAGTTGATACACACATCAGTATACAAAATCTTAAGCATGTAATAAAAAAACCTAAATGATTTTCAGGTTGCAGGGAGCACCTCTGGCTAACCAGTGTTGGCTGGAGGTGGGAAATGCACACCAGGAAGAAATCAAACAAGTGTATTCAATTAAGAGCAATCCTAAAAGCAAAGCTTTTATAATTAAGATACTATAAAAGAGACCCAACTCCTTCAGAGATATCAGAAATGCTTAGAACTCCAGGGCTGTTTGTCTGCAGTCAATTCTCAGTAGAGAATTTTCCTTTGGGCATTGTCTGCTGATAAAAGGAATATCCATTCCATCAGAACTTTTTGCTGTTTGCTGAGCTTTGACAGGCTGGATGTCCCCCACAGAGTCAAACCATGTGTAAGAACAAAGCCCATATGGCTGTGTTGCTTTGTACTCCTTTCTCTCATCTCTCCCAACAGATAATTTCTGAGAACAAATTTGCTAAGATTTTTAAGCTGTAATTCATCACTAAACAGAAAGAAGCCCTGTAAAACTTACCATCTCCAGCCTTACTTAAAGTTTCTCAAAGAGCAAATTGATACCTGGACTCAAAAGATATCTTTCAGGTGACAGCTTTTTAAGGAAAACTTGGCCTTCTGCAAAAATTGCTGTACTCCATCTCATGCTTTGCACCTGGTTATTATTCAAGCTGTAGCTTGTTAGCATGAGGACTTCCTACAGGCTTTTATGGCCTGATAAAACTCCCAGTATGCATTATGGCCTTCACATTAGAGCTGCATAATGCTATTAATAACAGAACATGGAAGGGCAATTTACCGACAAATTACTGTAATTGAATACACGCAATCCACTAACAATGCTTTAAGAGAAAAATACATTATATATAAGAGAGAAATATCATATCATGTTTTAAGAAGGGACTGAAGGCAGCAAAGCAGAGGATATAGATTATAGCTATTCCAGACAGTGTCTTTGCTGGCTTGTTTTTAACATTCATTACTGTAGACTCCACAGCTATGCCAGTGCATGTCACTTTCACTGAGGCTTTGCTGTCTTTATCATTAGCAAGTTTTACCAAAGTCCATCCTGAACCTCCTGTGCTGCACTATATGCTGTCCATCAAGGACATGAAGGAACAACACAATACTTCTTTATGGCAATATCTTTTTAAGTATTTGAAGACTACTATTGAATGTCCTGTCAGTCTATTCTTTGGGGTGTTTTTGGGAGACCACAAGTTTTTCAGACCTTGTCCTCTCAGTTTTCTCCTCAAGGCTCCCTCTGATTGATCCTTCTCTTCCTGAAAGTGTGATGTTCCAATCTGGATATAGCACTTTTGCTGCAGAGTAAGAGGAGAGATGAGCTGACAGCAAACATCTTTATAGATAATACTTCTAGTTACCCTATCGACTACTGCATCTTCATTGCAGTTAGTGCAAGTGAAAACACAACATGTCTGAGTAACCTGAAATCAGATCTTGCACTATAAATTAAATTTAAAATCTCTTAGCCTCACACTTGAAAAGGACTCTTAGTATTTTGGCAAGCTGATTCATTAATGCCATCTTTTTGTGTTGGAAAGAGATGACTTCCAACAGTGATGACTTCCCAAATGTTTTTCCCACGGGTTGTCACACTACTGGGATGGAGTTGTAAGATGTATGTCTGATCTCTGTTCAGCAACTATTTTCAAAGGAAAACCTTGTCTTCAAGGATATTTCTGATTGAACTCATCCCCAGAGATCTCCAAGAATCATGACTATTGCTTATTTGGCATTTTACCTCAAAAAATGAGGTGGGAAAGAGGAGCAGTCACAGAGCTGCTAAGCTAAGTGGATTCTCTTACAACGCAACAGTATTAGCAGGAGGTACAGCAACTGGACTGCAGATAACCAAACTACCAGGAGGAATCAATCACAAAAAATGGACACAGAGCAAAACAGATGAGCTCCTCAGCAAAAGACCAGGATGTATAAATACATCAGAGCTACTTCCATAAAGAACAATGAAGGAACTTCTGTTAATCTATTCCCACCCACCCACCCCTAGTTACAGTTTCCTTGGGTTTCTTGGAGAATCTGCTGCTAAATCAAACAGATGACACAGTTTCACAGTGATTACAGTGGCACAGTGTGCCAATTTCCCCTCTGTCCCCTCACCGACGTGCCCAGTAACTGTCATCTCTTGGAATTTAGAGCCAAGGGTCATCCACAAAGTGGAACGCACTTCATTTCATGGCTTTCAGAACATCATTAGGACATGATCACTCGTCATTTCCAAATAAATCAATCATACCTCCAAGACTGAAGACTTAATGCCATACTTTATGCTTAACCACCCCCCTCTAAAATAGACTCTCTCCAACAAACTGCCTTCAGGAGGAATATATATCTATGTCAGACCAGCTTCCAAGCAGTACTAAATTCATTAATTCCTATTAAATTCTCCTTTATTTTTTTTTGTAAGTGTTTCTCCATCATGTCAAACACCTTCCTTTTCCTCAAATTCATTAGATAGTTCACCATGACCCAAAGCTCCAAGATATAACACCCCAAATCATTATGAGGATATGTATTGACTTGCCACTTTGGAGTAGAGGCATGTTATTTTGTTTCTTGTTTTTTATGTTTGTTCCTATCATTCACCTTGCCTGGGTACAGAAGAATCATTTAATGTCTACCTACAAATTCTAACAAATCTGTGAATAATTCATGCAGTGGAGGAGACCAAATTACCACCCACCTGCACCTGTGGATGCCGAGGGATTAATAATCATTTATAAACTCACTTTTCTCTTAAACTGCATTCCTGTGGCACCAAACAACACACTCGATCAGCAGTGCTGTCAACTTGGAAAAGCGAAACAGATGCATCACTGGAAGGCAAAAGTTCTTTTCTAGATTAAAGATATTTCATGAGGAGGAGACACTGTAGATCACCTCATCCCAGACTTTGAGGTCAACACCTCTTTTCATAGGGGAAGAGCAGTATGCACGTATGCGGCAGCTTCAACCTTGGAGTCCGTCTCTGCACGAGGGGAAAAAACCAAACAGATAAAAACCACAACCCGTGTGTTGTGGAGCTCAGTATATGGTAAAAGGAAATCAGTATTTTCCTTCTTTTGTTACCAGCCAGTGAAGCAGGTCTGTCTGACCCTCCTCCACACACACTGAACAAAGATTTTTGCTGTTCTGCACAAGAAAGTACCAGCTCCTGCTGCTAGATCAGATCAATTCCCTCGTGCCTGCTTTGTAAGCAAAGAGGAAAATTTTGTATTCTAGCAGCCCTCCTGCTCCAAGAATGGACCCTGAAGTGCTGTCTCTGTGGTGATGGTGGAGCTCAGGTCTCTCCAGCAAGCAGGGTGCGGCACAATGCAGAGCTCTGTCGCAGCACAAGAGTCTCTGCCAGGTTTTTGTACCAACCACTGTTAATTGCCCCAGCAATGACCATGGAGTATTTGATCCAGAGTTGCTTCCTTTTGCAGGCAGCACACTAGGTTGCCCCCATCCTTCCTGGGGACGCTGGCATCCCCCATCCCGGGAGCAGTGACGCTCCTGGGGTCTCCCTGCCCTGCCCCAAGCTTAGAGGCTGTCACTGCAGCCGGGAGGGGCTCTCAGCCCCGCACCCACCAGCCGCCCAGAGAGACACACCCAGCTGAGAACTTGGAGCTGCTGCACCAGTCCCTCCTCCTCCATCCCCTCTCCCCGTGTGCTAAGGGCCCCCGGCTGCAGAGGATGCCACGGGACAGGCCCAGGGACACTGCTGAGGCCCCTCCTGCCCTCAGCCTGCCGCCTGTCCTGAAGACAAGCCACCGAGAGTCACCACGGCTGCACACAGTGTGTGTGCAAGGGCAGCGCTCGGGCACTCGGTGCCCTGACCACTGCCCCGCTCAAGAGTGACCACTGACACCCCAGGCTGAGCCTGCCAGGCCAGCACCAGGTGAGGGTGCAAAGCACTGCTCATGAAGCAGCCCAGCTCCCCCTCCACACCGGTGTGCCGTGGAAGAGCCAGGCGAGGTTTCTGCGCTATTTCCCGTGCTAATCTGTCTCCCCACTTGGCAGCCAGCTCCCAGCTCTCTGCTGTGCCTCCAGTGCTGCTACCCTTCAGTGAAAGCTTGGAACTGGGAGCACCACTGCACTGCTGCGTGGCTCCTCTTGATGGAAACATGGACATTTTTTTCCTGGAGGTTAATACAGAAAATGCAAATCAGAACAAATCAAATCATTTAGAATTTTCCCCTTACATTTGTTCCAAAAAAACCTTAAATTATTAAATACATGGAAAAAAGCTTTCTTCCTCCTTGTTACCAAGAGAAAAAAAACCTTAATTTCAGTTTAATATTTTTTAAAAATGCCAAGATTTTTAGAGAGATAATATGAATTATATTTTTTTTAACTACAGGCAGCAAGAAAGTATCCAAGCATGCAAATTACACTCCCAGATTTACCTTTTCCACTTACCTCAAACACGTTGTCATTAGTCTTCAGTTGTTTACTTTTGCAGCGTTTGGGGATTGAGGGTTGTTTTTTGGTTGGGATTTTTCCGGGGGGGGATGGGGGCGTTGTTTCGGCTTCTATTTTTAAGGTTTCTACCCTATGGATAAAACACTCCCCAAATTCATGATGAAATATTGAGAATACAAGGAATAATTAGTTTCCAAATATTTGCAGGGTAAACAAGCAACATTTCACCATCTATACCCTTAAGTAACAATCCTCAGTTTCTGTTAAGTGTCTCAGTAAAAGCCAGTAAAGCTCTAAAGCATAAAAGTGTCTTTTCCAAGAAGTCTAAGGCCTTCTGTTTTATCCAAATAACACATCAGGCTTTGATTGCTGCTTCGGAATAGTCACAATATGTAGCTATAAATTATTTGACATAATTGTTTACTCAGTAATTTCAGGTACCAGCATCAGGTAAAGACACACGAGTATGACCTATATCATCCTAAAATGTCATGGCTGCTGGAAGCTATTAACAAACAGCGCTTTCACGTGAAAGATGCATGCTCTGGAGCCGGAATATTTCTCAGGGAGGTCAGAATCAGCATGGACAGTGCTGAATTGAGTCTCCTTCACATCTTCTTACTGCCTTATTACAGTTTTGCACCTAATCAGTCAGCTGGCTTTGCCTAAATTTGTGTCTGGTTCCAGTTGATGTCAGCTTCATGTCAATTCCCAATTCTATCACATGATTGAAATTGCCCATCTGGAAAAAAAAACCCAACAACTTGACAAGAATATCCTAGGAACATCTAGTGCTTCCCCTCCCTGGAAATGAAGCCAATCAACTGTGAGCTAAACTAAGAGCAGAAATTGGCATGAACTGTGCAAGCTATCTCAGCTGAACATTTTTTCCCATCATCATATCCCTGCTTTACCTAACGCAGGAAAATTCTTTCAGACAGCTGTTATTTTTTTTGGCTTCTTTCGTACATCACCAGGAACACCTCCCACTGGGTTTCTCAGGAGATTGCTAAAATAACATAAGGAATACAGCACAAGTATTCTATCATTAGTCATTGGGAAGGGGATCATTCTGGCTTTGTCTACTTCTCTCTGTGATTTCTTTCACTGCATCAGTACAGTCCTTTGTTCTCTGTGAACACACTCATCATTCTTCAACGCTTGTAGTACCCATGTGACAAGTTATTACACTCAAAGCCTTATTATGGGCAAAAGGGGAAACGCCTCATTTGGGAAGCCAGGAATTCTATGTTAGACTAATTAAAATCTTAACAGCCTAACTAAAATACAATAAACTGTTAATACAGTGCAGTTACAATGATATTAACCTTCAGAGTCCCAGTTATCTAAACAACACAATGCATATGATATTCATGATGGGGTTTCTTCCTCTCGTTTGCTGAGGATTATGCCATCAATAGCTTCTTTCTTCTCCCTCCAGGGCCCCCATTTGAGTAATTTAATACATTTTCTAGGACAGTTCTAAACTTAAATCTTCCTTCACCGATGTGCAACTTGCTATTACATCTGGATTTGCTATAGGTGAGAAACTCTCTCCCTAAATTGAACACCTCTTCCTTTTCTCTTTGTTAGCACTAAAACTGGCTTCGTCAAGCTCTACAGTTTTTCGACTGAGCGTGGTTGGGCAGTTTTTTAACTGAGCATGGCTGGGCAGTTTTTTAACTGAGCATGGTTGGGCTGTCAATAGCCTTAGGGTTTCCAGTACCATCCTTTGCCCCCTCCATGTCTCTATTCCTTTACACCACATCCTCCGATTTGCTGGTGGCCTTTACTGTCATATCACACCTGCATTGTATCCCATGTTAATTTATGCTATGGTAATAAGTGTTAAATTCTAATGACTGCTTCTTATAATTGCCTATACAAAATTAAAGTAATTCCACATGCTTATACAAAATTAAGCAAGAGTAAAACAAATTAGGCAACAACTTTCTTGTCATTAAAAAAATAATAAAGAATTGTTGCTGCTAAACAAGCAAAACTAAAGCACTAGGATGGCTAAGACAAAATCAGGAGGAGCCTAACAAGAATCAATCCTGAGGCCTTAGGAAGTAAGCAGGTTACAGGGCTATAATGACCAAGATACCCCACTCTTCCCAAAGCATCATGACTCAGATCTCAGTGTCCTAGAGCTTTGTGCACAGCTGCTGCCACTGAAAGGTAGTGTGAGCTTGCCTGTGTTGCTTCCAGTCCTGCGGGAGTTCAGCTCTCCACACAAGTGTTGGTTCTTATCTTCACCTCTGGGAAGTTTTACCTCGAGTCCGAATAGATGAGAGACGCCTGCAGATGCTGTTTCAAGATGTTTATTTCTTCTTATCTCTTACTTGTTCTGAGCTCCGGCTGCATGTCTGATGCCAGCCAAAACCAAGTGGGGACTGCCCAGACTTGGGCCGTTCCTGTCCTTTTTGTACCCTTTCCAAGATCCAACCATTCTTCACAACGTATTTATTATTTACTCTTTTATACCAATTAATTTGTACCTATTCTAGACACGTAATTTCTACCTCTTTTTCATTCTACCAATCATCTTATGCCACAACTACTAGAGAACATGGAGGAGAAGGAGAAGAAGAAGAACAGGGCAAAACCCAAAATCCTCCATCTTAAATCCCTCATCCTCATATTAAAAATCCTAAAATCTACTTTTTAACCATGTAAAATACCAAACTACTACTCATTTTTACACTCTCGTGATTTGCACTGATTCTTGTAATGTTGGTAACTTTTTCCATGGGCTAAGGTCAAAGATAGTGTCATTCTGAGCTTTTTACCAGGGTCTGGGACCCCCTTGCCGGGGCTCCCCACCATCCAGGACAGCCTGAGGCATGTCCTAACCTCCCACGGCAGCCAGAGGCATGCCTTGGACTCCAACACAGTCCCATACAGCCAATTACACCCCTTCAGAGGCAAAGAGAATGCTTGGGAGGTAACTAAAAAAGGATTTAGGAGGAAACACCCTGAATCCTTTTTCAGTTACCTAAATCCAACCACCCAGATCCAGCTATAAACCGATGTGAATGCACCAGGTTCTTTAATTTGCAGCCTTTGCTCCAGGCAGTAGCTGGGTTTGCTTTGGCCGCCACAAGTGTGGATCACAGTGACAGGGATGGAGATCATGACTTCAGCAGCTGGAAAGGTGGAAATCATGCATCTCCTCCACAGTAGGTGTGCTACAAACACCCAGTACAGGTCAGTCAGATGTATGTTTCTCCTGCCTATGCACCTGTTACACCTATTAGTCAGTCAACTGTGCTTTTTCTTTTCTGCTGGATACAAGATCTTTAACGTTTTTGTTGATGTGTTTATCATTTGTACTCATTGTGATGAGGTTTCATCTACATGATTGTCATCTTGTTGTGGCCTCACTTTACACAAGTTTGGCACCAAATTTCAGTCAAAATTGTCATCAGTTTTGCTGAAATATGCCATGAGAAAAACTGCAGCTTTAGGAGAGCACAAAACAAGCCCATGTCACTTTTCCTGCATCCCCTCAATGTCCATCTCCAAGTAGGTGGGAGGGGAAGCTGCTGGTCTGCTTTCCCCTCCTGAATACCTGGGCAATATCTAAAGTCTGGAAAATACTTGCAGATTTTCTTCTCATTTGCCTAGACTAAGCAGCTTTCACAGAGACTAGATATAGTGGATCTTAATCTACAAGTCAGTGAAAAAGTCAGTCAAGTCCTGACTGACTTTGGGTAAACCAAATGAAATAGGTTTTTTTTTCAAGTATAATGTAGTTTAGAGAAGCAGATGTTACCACCTTCTGGCAGAGAAAAAAAGCCACATTTTTAGGCAAAATGGCATCTTAATACATATTGAAGATCCTGCACAGTGGAATACTTGTTGAAACCCAGAAAAGTCCAATTTGTGAAAGCAAGTAATTGCCTACAGCTCACTTTTGAGATGTAGAAGAAAAGAAGAAAGCCATTGAAGATCATACCCTTCTATGCTCAGCAGTGTCTGCAGTGCTACATCCTCATTATGCCAGGCACCACACAGAGTGCAGCTTGTAAAAGGCTGAAGAATGTGAGGAGATCTTCTGCTGTTACATATATTCCCCAAACCTGAACGGTTGCTCTGCTTTGAGCTAAACCTATTCACCTTAGTCCAATTTATACTTAAATAAAGCTGTCCTCATTCAAGCTTCTATGCCAGACAATCCAACTGTATTTTTATAGAATTGTTGAGGTGGGTGTGAGACTCTTGAGATCCTTTAGTTCAACCCCTGCTCAAGCAGGGTCAGCTGGAGTGGGTTGCAAAGGACTGTGTCCAGTCAGGCTTTGAATATCTCCAAGAATGGTGACTCTAAAACCACTCTGGACCACCCACACAGTAAAACAGTGGCTTCTGATGGAATTTTCTGTTTCAGTTGTGCCCAATGCTTCTTGTCCTGCCACTAAGTACTATTGAGAATAGTCTGCTTCTGTCTTCTTGACTCCCCATCAGGTATTTATATACACTGATGAGATCTTCCCAAGCTTTCTCTTCTGGCTGACGAGTCAAAGTTTTTCACAGCCTTTTCTCATGTGAAAAAAGCTCTGGCCCCTTAATGATCTCTGTGGCCTTTAGCTGGACTCTCTCCAGTGTGTCCCCATCTCTCTTCTTTTGGGAAGTCCAGCACTGGACACCTCTCTCCAGATGCAGCTTTGCCAGTGCTGGACAGAGGAGGAGCACCCTGCTGTGCACCTGGACTCCCAGGTCCTTGTCTCCAGAGCTGCCTTCCAGCATGATCTGTGATTTGAGCCCATGTACTCACATGAGTTCAGGAGAGTGAATCCTCATTTCTTGCACTGACCACCTATCTTGGGGTGATTTTATGATAATACTGTATTCCCCTGTTGTCTGCTTTATGCCCAGAAATGGGTCCTGCAGCTTTAAGCTGGATCCGAGGAAAGGGGGTAGAAGCTGGGTAAATTCTCCAGTGCAGCTTGTGTTCAAGGACTCACACACACTCCGCTGTGTTGCTCAGCTCTGCTTGCAGTGGGAGAGAGTTACATCTCTGCTTTTAGCTTGCCTGTTAGCTGAGGCAAGAGGTTTTCCGAGGCCTGCATTCTGAAATCCTCTGGTAACTTCATCTTCTTCTTCTGGAACTGTTCAGCCTAGCTGTGATCCAAGAACCAGATCATTGGACTCCACGGACCAGCAGAGAGGATGCAGGAACGCCACATCCTGGCCTTGGACCTTGGGAGGGGCCGACCCAGCTACAGAAGGAACTCTAAATCCACCAGCTTTCTCCTCATCGAGGAGGTTTAATATCTTAACAGTTATTAATTTTTTCCTGTGCCCTGCAGGCACTTTGTTTGTTAAATAAACAGGTTTTCTCACTTTCTTCTAAGAAATTCCTTTTGTGTTGGTGGGGGAGGGAGTGCCAAAACCTGTCTTCTACATGGGACGTTCATTCCAAAGCGTCTTCCTCCTAAACTTGTCTCAAACTGAGACACCACCCATGTCCAGAAGATGTGCCAGTGTCACACTGGGATAATGGCACAAGAAGGCTGGACTAGCAAGTGTGCTGTACTGTCATTCATTGATTGTCCTGGAGATCTTTAGTAAAATTTACTGTCCTCCAAAGAATGGAAGGGAGCAGTTGGAAGTCTTTTCAACTCAACTAAAACTGGCTGATCCTCTCTTAAAACTCTCACACTATCCCCATGGTCTTCTGTATAAACTACTGTTTCCAGGGAGTCGGAGAGCTCCTGGCTGTCCACATGCCTGGTTTACATGCGGTAATGTGAGTTCTTGATCCAGAAGCTGAGAAAATGCCTTGAAATTTCCAACAGCAATTGAAACCACCCATAATCTCAACCTGGGAACCCTCAAAGGGCTGCATTTAAGCCAAAAAACTTCCTTGGTTGGTATGGCATTATGCCCACACTGTGTTTATTTCCTGTGCTTCAGACTCAGATGCAGTACCAGGCTGAAAACATCCATTGCTGACAAAGGACAAGAAGCAGGATTAGTCACATTTGAGCATTTGCTTCCATCCCTTCTTAAACCTTGAGAGCCTTTGAGTACTTGCCGAGTTGTTTCTCCTTTCATTTTTATACAAGTCATTGTTGATTCGCAGAGGTGGCAGGGGAAAATAATGAGGGAAGCACACATGTTGCAATACTAAAAAAGACATATTAGTGTAAACAGCCCAGCTGGAAAATGCAAACAACAGAAACATTATGAAACAGTTTGATCTTAAGTTTCCAGTTGAGCTGTGTGGATCCTCCCACACACTCACAGCACTCACCCTCCAGGACTGTTTGCAACTGATTCGCAATCCACCACACGCCATGAGGGCCCGAGTCCATGCTGCATGACCCATGTGCACAAAACTCAACAGCAATCCTTTTTTTTCCTTTCATCCAAGAGAAAAATCTGTGCTTTCTCTGCGTACTTGTTGTGCTGAGCTGGAGACAAAAAAGGTGGAGCATTTTAGAGTGGCTTCCTGCTAATTTCCAAAGTGGGCTCAGGCAGATGCAGCTATAAAAGTACTGTAATTCCAATTCATTGGCCTCTAGTAGAAATGAAGCAATGAATAAGACAGCTGCTAAAGAGTGATCCAAGAAAGAAAATTATGATTAACGTTTGTCTTGTTGCCTTAACATCTTCCTTTTTTTCTTTAAACAAGGCAACACGTGTGTTCAACGTAGCATTCAAAGAAAATATTTCATTACTCATATTTCTTCAATCTACAAAGCTAAATATCATCTACATCAAATGTGTTCCTGACCTACTGAGGCATGTGGATGTGCAATGAGTATGTTTCCTCTCCCTTCAGTATAGCTCTAGTGTTGAAATGATCACACTTCCCACACCCTAGTCCTTCGAACCTTTAACTTTGTATGACATCCAAAGTAATTCCTGCATGACCTAAACGGAATTTGTAAAATTTGTCATCATTCCTCATCCCCCTTGTATAACCCAGCTGTTTGATCAACATGCCATGAAATAGCTACAATAAACCATCGACCCACTTGGCACCTAACCAGCGGGCTGAGCAAGGAAACCTCCCACTGCTTTAGTGCCAAGGGACTGTCATCTGCTGGTTACAGTAACATGTAGCTGTTTTTCACTACATCAGTCATAACCTGTACTGGGGCCACAGGTTCTTCAGGGAATTAGCTCTGCCTTTCAGGAGCAGCAATCTCTGAGCATCAGCCAGCTCAGGGTACCCTACAACCTCCAGAGCTCTGCAGTCACACAAGTCAGGCTCCCGTGCAGCAGCCAGTGCACAGACATACTCTTTCTGGAGACAGGCTCCCTTCAGCCTTCTGATTCATCTGGGATCCTACCCAAATTCTTCAGCTTCTACAGCTAGGGAAGAAAAGCACAGAAACACTGCTCTCCAGCAGTAGAAATGGAGGCTGGAATTCAGGCAAGTCCCATTCTCTAAATGAAGCAGAGAGAGATGTAATCCTTTCTTCTGAAAGAATAGCTACTCCATCAAACACTTATTTTGAATCATTTTCTTAAGGCAGAGAGGCTTGTTTGAGCCCTCTGAGACAAGATGCACACATCCTGGGCCCCTGCTAGATAAACTAAGCTAACACATGCTCACAGGAAAGCCTTTTCTGCAGCCACATATTTATTTCCCTTACACCCATATAAGCAAAAGTGTAAGGCCACTGTTTGGCAACATTTTTACTTTCCAGGACAGCCTCAGAGATAAACTGTAAAAAAGAACATTATAATATTTTATGAAGTATTTTAATATTTTCTCTCCTGCACTGGCATCAAAGGCATCACCTAGATCCACACAAGCCCTTCACTTAAACTATCAGTAGATAAAGCAAAGTGAATAGATGCAGCACTTTTACATATACAGATTCCCCTAATGTTTGGACAGGTTGGTAAATACTCCTTTCGTTAGAGGAAGCTCTGCATTTCTGTGTTCCAGCCTCTTACACCCACAAATGTGGCATTGTCACCAGTTACAGTCTTTCCAGGCTCACTCTCTCCTCTATATTTAGCAGATGGACCAGCAGCTCACCTGCTTCTCTTCTTTTAACCAAGTTACATTTGGATTTTGTTTCTTCCAGG
The DNA here is from genome assembly GCA_013398115.1 of Falcunculus frontatus. Taxonomy (NCBI): domain Eukaryota; kingdom Metazoa; phylum Chordata; class Aves; order Passeriformes; genus Falcunculus; species Falcunculus frontatus. The sequence goes on from VZRV01009360.1 coordinate 99,749, forward strand.
CTTCTTGCTTGAATTTTTGCAGCTGGCACTCCTTTATTCTCCTATCACTAGAGGCTCTCAGGTGGTGTGTGACAGATCCATCCACAGACTTCATCATCTCCCTGTGCCCCACAAGAGCTGACTGAGACATCTGTGTCCCCGGGCCATGTCCTCTGCTCCTCCAGAGAGCTGGTGTCTAGATGCAGTCCCCCTTCTGAATATCTAAGCAAAGCCAAAGCAAACAAGTCCTCCTACAATCTGCTCAGGGCTCTACACCACATTTTATGATATATGCTCTGAGGTTGAAAAGTCTCAGGAAGAGGCCTTCAATGCCCACTTCTACAAATGGAAAAAATGAAATAGAAAAGGGAATATGAAGAACCCAATCTGATCATCTGCAGCAAAAATTAAACTTCACATGCAATAAGCACCCTGGGACCAGTGTTTGAATTAGAAGTTTCTGAGTTATTTGTCAGATCAGTCCCTGTAAGAGACAATAACAGGTTTTTGCTGACATTTTTGTATTGCAAACAATTTTTATTATATTCCCCCATGTATTCCAACACCTGTGCTAGCAATGCCCTTGGTAATAGACTTCAGACTCTCCAGTTTGTTTTTATCTGCTATATTTAGGTTTGTTGCTCAAATCTCTTGATCTGACCATTGGCATGACTCATCAATTGTTGGCAGCATATTATTATAACTAATCAGCATCTTACAGTTAGAGACAACGGCTTCTGAATAAAATTGTTGACTGGAATCCTTTTTGAGCCAGTCAGCAGTGGCCATTAGAGAAAAAGCTTTACCATTTCTAATTTTGTGTTATTGATCCAAAAATGCTAGAGATAAAACACTGCTGGAAAACTTCCTGGAGATTATGTCAATACACAGTGAGTATTAATACAATAACTTTTAAGAAGCCAGACACAATGATTCATCCTTTTTAACACATGCCTGGGCTTTGCAATTACCTTTTATGATTTCCTTATCATTATTTACAATAACTGTAAAGCTTACCTTTTTCCCAAAATATTAATTTAAAGTTTTTAAAGGAAAATCTATTCCACCCTGAGCAACAGTTTTCCAAGTAGTTTCTTTAAGTGTCCAGATATAATAGACTTTGCAACCACACAGGCAACTACATGTATGAGTTCCATGACTGGTGTTTTTGGCAAGTTCCCCTGTGCTGTAATTTTCTCTTGATCCAGCTTCACAACAGAGATCAGTCAATGCAATCTCTGGATTTTATTGCCTGTGGAACGTCTGCCCAACACAGCCTGTGAGAAGATTGGAGTGACACTCTACACTGGCTCAAGCCGTGGTGTTTGGGGAGAGGCAGCAGCCTCCAGCTTTGGGCACAGTCTGGAGTCAGGTCAGCCAGGAGCCTTCTTTTAGGGACAACACATTGCTTGTTGGCTATTGAGTGGCATCCAAGAGGCAATATTCCAGCTTCCAGCCCTGTTTACGGGTATGTTTCACCTACAATTTGGCAAGACAAATTGTTACCTGGCACACCAAAAAGGTTGCTGACTCCAGGTAGAAGCTATTTTAAAACGCTTTTATGCCGGAATACTTTTTCCTCATTTCCATTTCTACCAAGGAATAATTTTAAAGCTCAGTGCAAAGAAAAATATATCACCCTACTATCTTTCCAGAAGAATTCAAATGGGGAGTAAGCCAGTATCTTCACAAACAAATCTTTGTTTGCAAGCCCAGCATACCAGCAGTACCTTCCATACTGGCAGAGTGCCAGTGAAGTTTAATTGATGGCGTCACCCTTCCAAACAAGGAAGAAACCTTCAAAAAACCTTGTAGAAATTCCGTGAAATCTTATTTTTCAACAGTTCATTTTCAACAGTATTGATTATTAATTATTTTAGCTCATACTGATGCCTTAGGTTTTAACTTTCATATTTTTCAAATCCTGCATTGTCTAGTATGTAACTCTGAAGTGTCTTGCAGCCTGTTAGCTGGTGCTCTCTCATGCTAGGTAGACATAACAAAGCCTCTCCAGGCCTGCTCTTCAAGGACACCCAGATTGTCCTAGGCCCAAAATGTGTAAACCAAAATCTTAGAAGGGGGGTAAGCTTGGGGAAATTACATCATTAACTGAAGCTTTAATTGGAGGATTAACCCTGATATGCAGATGAACCAAACTTATAAAAGTGTGAAGAACTCATGACCAGTCTTCCATCTTGGGAGTAGCCTTTGGCCTGCCCAGGGTGTACCTTTGAAGGCCCATCCAATAAACCTTTATTCCCTTATTCCTGTCCAGTCTCTGTTTTTTAGGTGGCCACCTCAGGCATCAACACTCATACAGAATTTGCTATTTGCCAGCTCACATGGTATTAACTTCATCTACAAGCATTCCTGGCACCCTGTGATACCATGACAAGCCAGGGCTACCTGCACATTTCACACCAGCATGTCTGCAGATCAGCCTCCCCAGGCCAGTGTCCTGAGCACACGAGTTTTAAAAGCTGTCAATCATCACTCATGCTCAAATGACAGCAGAAAAACAGTAAGAACACAGAGTTTGGTGCTTTTTTCTTTTATTTTTCCCCTTCACCCCTTAAAACAATGTCATTTAAGCTCTATTTTTACTCCAGTCCTTGGTGGTGGCACAAAACTCAGCAGGAGGATGATGAAAAAAGGTGCAGATCCTGGACCTACCCTGCTGCAAAACACAGGAGTACAGATTATGACACATTACTCAGGAGATCATCGGGGCATATTCCTGAGGGCCTCACATTCCAGTGCCACTCCTGTGAGAGTCTGAACATCTTATTTGAGACACTCACCAGCCTCTGGGACACATCTATACGCTATGGAAAATTTGTCCCTCCTTCCCACGTGTTGAGTTAGGGGAAGGAAACAGAATGGACATGCTTGATGTGCAGGGAAAATACATCATTTTAGTCTCCACAAGTGGCACAATCTAGAACACACTCTTGGGCTATTAAGGGCTTAAAAGAGCTAATAAAAACCACCCAGGATGGCAGTAAACAGATCTATATCAGGTCCTAAAGAAGCAGAAAACTAGTAAGCTGGTTCAGACTTCAGTCCAAAAATTGTTGGAACAAGCTCACAGTGACAGCACACTGGACAGCAGGATTCACAACAGCAGCATCAATTTTATCCTGAAAGGCTTTCCTGTTACTCGTTTACCAGCACTATCAGCCAGATCCCAAGCCATGATTTCAAGTGTGACATCAAATTGAGTTTTCATATGTCAGACTTTATCTTTCACAGATGCTCCTTCCTTGGCTTTGCTATGCAGCCATCACAACCACATCATGAGAACAGTGACACACACATTTATCAGCTCCTCAGCCTTTTGCAGGATCCAACACTTGTACGGTTGTTATTTCCATTCTGAGCCCAAACTCATCACTTTTCCACACCATGTTTTCCTCTTGCTTTTCTCCTCAGTTCCAAAGGAGGTGGGAGGAAGGAAGAACACCTCTTCCAAAACATCCTCTTTCCAAGGAAGGCTAAACTGGATGTGGGCAGCCTGAGCAGTTCCTCAGACTGAACAGTTTCCTTGATGCATACATGACAGCACAGGATTTCAAATGAGCAACTAAGTGCTGGAAGTGAATAAATAATTCAGTAGGAGAGATGGCAATTTACTAATTTACTAAGATTAATTTTACTATGAAAGAAAAAGTTCACAGGAGAAAATTTCTTGGGAGGACAGGTTTTCTACCAGGCAGTGATTTGTGCAAGAACTGCATTGGTTAACTTGTATTTTAGAGCTGTTGACAAAAGTGGCTCTTTAATGTGCCTGGTTGCATGTTCACATTTCTAAAATGCTACGCTACTGCCATGAGCACCACTCATGGGGTTCCTCATGTCCTGTACAACATCAGCCACATACCAGGTCGCCTTGAGCTCAGAGATTGTTCTGCTAAGCTTATGGAGAGATAATAGCTGTTACAGAGTCAAGCCTAAACAAATCAAGTTAAGAGATTTGTTTCCTTGGTAAGGAAGGAGATTTTAAATCAAACTTTTTCAGGAGCAACCTTATGTTCAAACCCAACATCTATGCATCAGAGAGCATCACCTTATGACACTATTGGCCTCTAAAGACCTTTTCTGTAATTTCCAGTGAGCTTTAATATCTTCATGGGGAATAAATCTCAGCCACTGACACATGCTTTTCTGCTACTGACCCATGTGAGAAAATGCAACAGAACATCTGAAAGGGTTCAGAACTGCACATGGAAAATTCATTTCTCTTCCCATTTCATAGTCTTGTTTCCACCTGTCTGGGCATTGTGCTCTTCTGATGGCACTTGATACAAGGCATTGCATATCCTGGCCAGATTCTCACCTTGGGTACAGCAACACAAACCCAAACTATTGTATCAATGAAGCTGGTTTACTCTGAGAAGCAGCTCCACTTTTAGCCCTCTAAAGAATTACTGGAATATGGAGTATTTTAAATTTCTAGCAGAGATAGATTAACTCCTGAAAGTTTACATAGATTAACTTGCTCAAGACCGTCCTCTATCACTTTCTTTCAGTAATTACTGGTCTCCCTGGAAGAAAGATTTTGAGGGCCAGTAATTCCAATCAGGTTGGAATTTGTGTCTGATCTTTATCAAGAAGCAGCAATAAAGTCTCTGGATGTACACTACTGAAATCATTTCACTAATTATATCTTTTCAGTTTTAGGTGAATATAAGCTGTTAAATGTTAGTGGTTAGAACTTTCAGACTGAATGTGCCTAATCCATCCAAACAAGAGGCTACTGCCAAAGGGGTGGTCTGGCTCCCCAAATGTGCCTCTTGCTGCCTAAACACTCACACTGTTTCCCATTGACTGGATTGAACAGGTGGCTGCAGTGCAAATCTTTGATCCAGCCAGGAAAATAACACCTCCCTAAACTACCCATGATTAGGTTGGAGTGGACTCAGCTGTCAGTTTCCTGACAAGCAGATGAGATGAACTGTTGGATTTGATGCCTGGTGCAAGGAAGCAGCTGGGACACTGGTACAGCCTCTTTCAAAAATCAGTCACTACACGGTTGAGTTTAAACTACTGTTCTGTATTGTGGCAAGTCACAAAATGGAGAGGTAGCAGTGGGGAGTAGGTAAAACAGGAGGATGAACAAATCTTGCTGAGCTGCTTAGTACCGGGAGAGATGAACCTGCTTTGTAAAAACATGTCTCAGAGGTCGGTTTTTGCTGAAGGTGCAGCAAGGCAAGTAAACTGAGCAACCAGAAAGCTCCATGGGCAAAGTTGTTCTTACTCAGCAGCCTTTACTCCATGGTTCCTTTGGCCTAAGCAATTTACATGAAATAAAAACACTGGAGAATACACCTACATCCTGAGTATTCCCATGGAGTAGATCACAATTGCACTTTATGTGTCATAAATTCTAAATTAGAAGAAACTCCAGCATTTTTAAAATGAAAAAATAGCAACTTCTGTATCACACAGTCAAATGAAAAGGAGTATCTTGTCAGAAATACGCAGAATTTTGAAACAGGACAGATATTCTTATATCTCTTATAGGTGAGCATCAGAACTGAGAGGCCATCACTTGATCACAGAGATAAATACCCCAGTGCTTCAGATTCAAGCTTATTCACACTCCACCTGAGTGCCTTTATCTTCTCTATTGAAAAAGCTTTTTTTGCTTCTCATGAAAAGGAGTAAGGAGAGGTTGATTTTAACTGAATTAAAGATGATACTTGACAATGAAAATTATGTCAAGAACCAAAAGAAATAACCTGTTAATAGGGAAAAAAACCTCCACCACATCTGTACCTTAACATTGTTATGACTTCATCTGTTCCTCTAAAGAATTTCTTTCTGCTAATACAAAGTAGCCCAGGACTCTCTTCAGCTTTTCTTGTCTGCCGGTACAAATGTACTCGGTGCAGAGAACAGTCTTTGCAAAACATATATGATGGAAGTCTAGATCTAAACATTCTGGAGGACTCCCAGTTCCTGAGGAAGATTTGCTTGAATGGCTTTGAGGCATGGTGTGACACAGGATAGGAGAGGGTAGGTGTCCAGAAGATCTCTGATGTGCAGAAAGACAGTGATGAACTTGTTTTAGCCTCTGGAAGTCAGTGTGATGCAAACCCCTCAGTCTTATCAGGCAAGACAACAGAAGTGATTGTTACCTGCCTTTGTTACTGTTTTATCATGTGGCACTGTATGACTTTTGAATTCAGCACTGTTATCACTGCTCTCTATAAGGAGCTCACCTAGGCCGTCTAATTCCCAGCTTTGAATCCAACAGAGCTGTTCTGGCAGCACAAAGGCTGTATTAGCCTCTAGGTAAGTGCTTTCCAAAATGACCTTGGCTGGAACTCCTATTTATTTATTTCACAGTCAATAGAAACCATCTATCCTACCAATTCAGTTTAGTACAGGTGCAACTTCAGTTTCCTCATTCCTCTAATCTATGCATATCCATTTCTATGCTAATTTGACTTTTCCCTTTTCCTTAACCACAAGCAGCAGCCTCTCATAAATTTCTTGTTCTGTTATTTACTCATCTGCATTCAAATGTTGTCTTGTGACCAGAATACCCTCAGAGTGTTTCAATGACTACTAGTTTTTCCATTTGTTCACAGGCACTGCCCTTCTCAGAGTTATTCCATGAAGGGATACATTAATATATGAGCTCATTGCTACAGAGGATAAGGAATAGGAATCCTATGCAAATGCACTTCCATTCATCCCTACTGCAATAACTGGGCAAAATGAGCAGACAACTATAAGAGGCATCTGCTGTTCTTTTTTTTCAATGTAAAAGCATTTTTTTAGAAGTAAGATGATCTCCAAGTAGGGAGGTCTGCTGCTCTGCAAAGGCCTGCTCTTGTTACATGCTTTCTTAGCCTTTCTTTACTACAAATGGACTAGTTTTTCAAGCATTGGTATGACAGTCGGTCCTGAGAAAGCACCATTTGCCTCGCCAGTTCAAACCATCCAGCCCAGTAACTTCACTGCAACAACAGCCAGCTCCTCCTGCTGCAGATACATGCAGAACAGAACAGGTTTGCCACCTGATGTCAGCCAGTCCTCATGCATTCCCTCTCGGGCTCACAGCTGCAGCCTCGCAGTGTCCGCAGAGCAGCCGTGCCCTCCCTGCTGAATGTACTCCCCACAATCAATAGTCTAATCAAGGCACAGAGATGTTGGTCAAGAGGACACGCTCCTCCCTGCATTCCAAGGTCACCCTTCTCCACATGCCTTTAGCCAACACTAACCCACAGCACCCAGCTCCCCTCCTTGCCCAGCCAGGCAGCCCCTAATTGCACAAGGGGGGCAGGAAACACAGCCAAGCCCCCTCATTAGTGCACTGCTTTCCTACTTAGAGCCACCAGAGAACTGGGACAGGCCAGCACTGTTTGCAATGGCACACGCAGCTGGAGCTCAGACAGACCTCATTAGGCATTGACAAATCCGCCTTTAGAGCCGAAAGTGAAGCTCAAATACTAAAGCAGCTGCAGAAATGCATCTTCAGACACTCTGGGCAAATTCTCAATTTACCCAGAATGCTAAGGAGCCTTACAAGCATCCTACTCAACATGCCACGGCACTGTAAGGGATTTCTTGCGGACCTTTTGATTAGTTGAAACTTCCTTTATTATTCAGTAAAAGGTCCAGATGCTGGTTTTCCAGATTCTGCCACTGTAATTACAGATTGACATTGCTTACTGAGGTGCAGGAGGAGACATGCAAGGGATACAACCAGACCAGGACAAGCATGACACGTGTCACTTTAGATTTATATCCAGAAAGGATGCATCCCTGCATTCTTCTGAAAAAGACTCACTCTTCGCTTCAGAGGCATTTCTGAACATTAGGTAAAGAAATTCTCTCTGTCCTTTTCTGCAGTGACTGAGGAGTTTGCATGTGCTGAGCTGCAGAGTCCTCTGAAAGGGCATCCCAGCTCCCATCTGACACACCAGCCCATGTGCTGTTTGTGGCATCTTTCATTTTCCTCTTCCCACAGCCATTGCAAAGGCAGGCTCCCTCCCATGCCTAACCTGCTTTCCTTAACAACTAAAAACTCCTTTTCAAATTGCAAGCAACTTGATCTTTTACCTCTTTCTCCACTTGTTCGACATTCTTAATGTGCCCTTGATATAACACTGATCAATGTCTTCATTCTGGCAAGATTTAAAATAACACTTCTATTTAAACCTGTTATATTCTGCTCCTTAATAGTGCTCTTCAGCAAGCAGCTTAGGACAGCAGAGACAAGGCTAAGGACTTTCCCAGAAAAAAACAAAATGGGAAAGCAAGAAAAAAGAGAGGTAGAACAGTTATGTAGAAATCCCACAGCAATCAGAAAGTTCCTTGCATCAGAGTATCATGTTTTCAGCAATAATAAAATGTCAAAGAAAGGAAAAAAAATTACGTATCTTCAGTTTGTGCTCCAAACATGCATAAAAACCCCCCTTTTCTTCATTTTCCTATACCCATATATGTAGAAATGAAGGCAGAAATCAGATGTATCTATTCACTCATAACTAGCTGAGCATCTATATTCTTGGTTACACATCCATCAGTGCCTAAATTTTCATATCATAGTTGATTAGCCAGCACTACATTATGTTGAAGGAAATACTGCTTCTCTGAAAATGGCTATTTGAATTTAATGGTAACTCTTTTATATCCCAGGGGTATTATCACTATTGCAGTCAGATTTCTACAATTAATTAGTTCGTCGTCTGCCCTTGATGATGAGGTGGCGCTTCTCCATGGTAACATTGATCTGTGAAGTTTAGTTTCAGAAAGAGACAAAACCCACAAACCCTCAGATTTCAGCTACACCAGCAGCGAGAGCACTCAGGCTGCAAATCCTACGAGACAGGAGCTGTTTATCCAGCTTGTGCTGAGCTTCAGTGCCTGGCAGCCTGAGCACTGCCCAGTGCTTCGCTGGCCCTCTGGTAGGGGCTTGCAGCTCATTAGTCATGTGTTGACTCATTATTTCAGACATGTGAGATAGCCAGCCAACAGGAAGGGATAGAACATTTAAGGTTCCATCCTCATCTAAATAGCTGAGCTGCTGGGGAAGGGCCATTTATTTCTTGCCCCTTTACAGGACTTGTTTTAAAATGTTCCCATTGTTTGGCTCGACCACACCCTGATACCTAATACTTTGCAGTAATAATAAGAAATAGCACCTAGGCTTTAGACTGTTTTCTGTATTGGAAGATCCTAAGACAGTCTGTACATTTGGTGAAACACACTCAAGACACCTAAAAACTTGCCCAGCCCTTAAATCCTCTGAGTTGGAGAACAAAAGAGGCTTAGCAGACATCAAAGCTGCCACAAAGCATTAAACTCACATAGCAAAATCAGACAGAATTACCATGACTCTACCTGGCTTGTAAAGAGCTATTGATGTTGAAAAAGTTAAAGGTTGCAAATATTTCCTTATTACTACAATAAATTTGGCACCTATTGCTATTTTGTAAGAAGACACAAAACCTCAGGAGAATGAATAAGTAACATGAGAATACTTACTATGGACTCAAAAAAGCCAATCCCAAGTTTTCATTTTCCATACAAGTCCATTGTATGGGGTTGCTAAACATCAGATTAATAATGGCTACTCTGTTCTAGTCTAGCTCTGAACATCCCCTACTAAAGATTTTCTGTTGTGAAAAATTAACTGGAGCAGGGACAAAAGCTTTGCTTTCTGCCCACCAAGTAGCTTAATGAGGGTGGTTAGATTCTCTTGCCTGTATAGCAAACACCTCATTATTTGTACAAAATAACAGATCCCCACCAGAAGAAACCTTCCCATTTCAGAGTGCTCCGTGTGGCTCATCTCCTGCCCCTACCAGGGGGAGCCACAGGAACACCATAGTCCCTGGAAGCATGGGCTAAGCCCTGGATCTTCACTAGACGTGCCTCTACAGTGAAAAATGCTGGGGGTGGGGTGTCATTTAGACCTCCTGTGCACTGTTAACATCAGGGCCTTCTAAGTGAGTTAAACAACAAGGCTGCAGATCCTGCTGCATGCTCTTGAAGTATCCTTCAAGAGTCTCCTCCGAAGACACCGTTGCTGTTACAACCACTGGCTTCCCATCCCCATTGCTGGTGAACAAAGTATCTGTACAGAACCACGATCTATTCCAAATACAAAACCATCCAGGCTTTAAAGGCAGCACAGATCATTGAGTAAGCCCCTGGCAGCAGGTGCCCTTCAGGCCACAGAAGAATGTTGGGTGGGGGCAAACAGGCAATTACAGTTCCAGCTATGCCTGACTTAAGGTGCTCTACTGAACCAGCAGATTACCAGCCAGCGACACGAGCAAGGCCCAGAGAGCTCGCAGCACTAATTGGTAGGATTTCAAATGCACTACAACTCTGCTCTGCAGGACTTCCTGGCCACTCTGATGGAATTAATTTCATCCTAATGCCTCATTGTTCATATTATGTATCCTCCTCCTTCAAATATAGCATTTCAAATAATTAAAGCCAGGTTAATTACTCTGTCAGCTACACTTACAATGCCACCACATGTGGCAAAGGAACCACATGCAGCTAAAGAACCTCAAACTGTTTCCCATGTGTCTGGATGTGGAAAATAACCCCCCACCCTCTTCTGCATTTTAATAAATAACACTAACTAAAGCATGGATGCTATGTGTGAGATTTGATGGGGTATCTGGTATGAGATTTGAAAACCAAAGTTACAAGTGCTCACAGTGAAGCAGGCCAGCCAAATGCTCGGGAACTATTTGTCTTTTAAGGGGTTACATGCAATAGTCTGGCGTTGCCAACAGAGAGCTGAACTTCCTTAACCCAGCCCCGGGAAGGGCAAGGGAGAAATACAGCTGCTGGCTACAGAGGCCATAACACCAGGAAGGCAGAATTCAAACTGAAGACAATTCATCGTAGGAGCAAATAGTATGGATTTACCAAATACACCTGTAAGCTGGAAATCAGGATGTCCCCAGCCAGCAAAGTCATCACGTGTTTAAAGAGCCTTCCACAAAACAACAGCTTTACAGATGAAGCAATGCCAGTCAGTGAAGGGAATATAAGAGCAGCTAGAAGTGACAGTAGGGAAGCTTACTTTCACAGCCTGAGATATCCTTCTAGTCTTACTTCTAAGTTCTTAAGTACTCCAGATGTCCCAGCAGATTTACTGCGACATTTTTCACATACTCACCTCCCCCAGACACCAATGCCTCAGAGCTCAAGCATTTAACAACAGGGAAACAGTTCACCCTCTAGGCTTTTGATCTACCCATCATCTAAACCAGAGAGATGAAAGTGTTTCAGCTCTCTAGGAAGCACAGCTACTACTTACTTAGGATTTCTACAGATAAAATATCTGGAACTACACAAAAAATTTCAAAGTCACAGTAAGCACTTTGTAAGGCTGGAGAGGTACATAGTGCAAGATCTGTCACACCCAAAGAAACAAGTAGCCCGTGTTCTCTCTGATTTCCTTTATAGCTTGGGCAATTCAGCAGCCATGCTTTCATTTGTTGCTGTCAGTTCAGACAGCATTTGTCCCCAGGTTCCTAAATGCTACCTAAGTGAGTTTCCAACAGAAGTCTGCTTGGATGTTTAACTAGCAATCTAAAACTAATCCTTGTCCCTCTTTCCCTGTTCATCACATCATTCACAAGCTTGTTTGCACTGTCACTTTCAGGCAGCCTTAGTAAAGTCTGGGAACAGCCATCTTCCACTGCTAGCACTACAAATGGGATGAACACGTCTCCTTAGACTGAGCCACTCACCCAAAGTAGCAAACTGCACCTTTAACTCTTTCCTCGCTGGTCAAAACTCGTGTTTTCAGAAACTGCAGAATGGATTTTTTCTTAACATTCAACAGTTAAGGAAAGAATAAAAAGCACTGTTTAAAATTCTGCACTCTTGTAGCGTGCTTCTCCTTGACATAATTATTTATGAAACCCAATAATATACAGTTTCTTCCCCAGCTCCATCATGCTGCTTTCAGGAGTTGTTTCCTGTGAGTTGGAGTGCCTATATAGCATATTGCTGTTTGTTTTTTTTTTTTTTTTAAAACAAGAGTTGGCACACACAGAGTACATCAGTTTTTATTCTGAAAAACAGCAAGCCATGTCCTTTTCCACTCATAACTCTTGGACTTTCTTTTCCATAAACCCTGAATCTGGGTGTTCTAGTGACTCTGAGAGCAAAATCCACCTGTGACTTAACCTAAACCAGATTATATCCAAGTTCTGCCAATAGGGAAGGACACCTACAGGACAGCAGAATTCACTGTATCAGGATGCTTTGCCTTTCAAGTACCTCCACCCTCCAGAGCTGAACACAATAATGAGGCAGATTCAGGGATAGTACTGTGAAAGACGATTTTATTGTACAAGGAGTTTAATACACCTACAAGTTAAGAGAGTTTCCTGAACTCTGGGAGAAGTTGTGTAAAATGCTAAGTTGCAAGTTAATTACCCAAGATATTTGATAAAGGTAAAAGACCAGTTATACTGTTCAATACATGTATTTACTAGAAGCTATCCCTGTTCTGAAGCTACATGTTACAATAAGCCAAGCTATGTGATCACTTGCTAAAGTGATTCTGTCCTTACAACAGAATTATGAAGAAATAGGTGCAATAAATGACATAGCTGCTCCTTTTTCTATGCACAAATTATTTATTTTTATTGTTTTGAAATACAATATTTTAGCTGGAGCAGGTCTCTAGAGATATTTAAGTAATATTAAAGGCACTGTAAGAGACCAAGCTTGTAGTGCAGCTACACCTACCACAACTGCTGTTTTGTTGATAACCTTTGATTCATTACCATGGCAGCAAAGAGTGAACCATGCCCCTGCAGCGTGACAAGTAAACCACAGACCCACGGTGTGACCTAATACACAAAGAAAATTTTCCCTTTGTAAGAGAGTCAACATTTTTATCAATGTCAAAGTTTAGTGACCACTACCCATCAAAACTATTATGCACAGCACATGTGTATCAAACCAAGTGTACAGCAGGATTCAATTCCTCAGTTACAGAAGCTCAAGTTGAACCATACATTAAAAAATGCAGGAACTGGGAAAGCACAGAGCAAGTGTTGCCCTCTGCAGGAAAACATCTGGGTGCCCTGGTGAACACCACCTTGCAGCAGTGTGCCCTGGTCAGCAGGCCAGTGGAAAAGGCCAGTTCCACTCTCTGTTTGTGAAGCCCCTCGTGGAGCACTCCGTCTATCTCTGCCCTTCCAATACAAGACAGGAAATGGCAAGTCTCTTCTAGTGACTATGGGTGACAAAAAATCCCAGACTTCCAAAATGAAGCAAGCGTACACTTGAAGCTAAAGTAGGGCACTTTTTTTTTCAGAGAAACCTTGTCCTCATTTGTAAATTCACACCATGAGTTCAGTCTCCGGAGGCTATTCTGGCACCATATATAATTCTATCTGAGAAAAGCATCCCACTATTTTCTCCTATGTTCACTAAGATGATGATCATTATATTTTAAGCAATTCCTTAAGCACTCAGGGCATACTGCAAGCAACTGCAAAAGCAGTAGTGCTTTAATTGCACTCACACTCCATATGGTTTAGCTTCAAAAGCACAGGAGCAGCCTGCCAGGGTTGACAGCTCATCCTGACATTCAGCAGGGACGTGTGGGGTGCACGGGGCACATTCAACGTGGCTCACACTGGTGACACACTGACCGAAATCACCCGCTAAGCCATCAGCTTCAGAGACACTGCGCTGTCTCACAGCTTCTGTACCTGTGACTCACCACACCACACGGAGGCACGAAGAATCCCTTACAGTACCATTTGCAGCTGCTGAAGGTGTCTCATCCTGATGTAAAAGGATTTTCTTTCCTCAGTTCACTCTTGCATCCCAAAGTGCACTCACACAAATGGGGAGAAGTGGCATTATCAACAAATACATAATTAAAGGGAGATCTATTCTCTGGCTAGACTGTAACTTTCATTTACCAGAAAAAAACCCATGGGAAATTTCAGAAAAAAAAAATCTTGGTTACTAGGAAATATTATAGTTGAATAAATTTCTAAGACACAGCTATTAAGGGCAAAGACATGAGTGATGTGGAACACTGATGAAGAACACAAACTTGATACAGCACAGAAATAAACCTAAAACTTACTCCTGGTTTTTTTTTTTCCAGGACATTTTTTTCCTGGTAATCTGATATGCAGAATTTGCAGAAGACTGCAAAATGCAACTAGGTTTCACTTCACGATAAAACCATGCATCTTCAGATTCCACAAAGGCTGAAAGGAAGCCTAGGTTCTCTTGAAAAATTTCAGTATCAGCTCAAACTAGAATTTCATCTCTGTTTTTTCCAAGGTTTGCAATTTGGGAAACAAAGATGTGTTTCAGTTCCGTGTAAGCAACTTCACTGTACACACAGTGCTCTCTCCAATAGGAGAAAGCAGGAAAAAGCTATGTTTCATAAGAGAAAATTCACTTGAAGAGGCAGAGCAGCATCGCATCATGAGGGTCACATCATTTTATATTCCTCTGTATCTTCCAGCTGACTGCACAAGTGTTAAGCTGCTCAATAATTACACCAGGCAATCACAGACCTAATGAGGGCAGCAGCACTGACCACCTACCTGGCAGTAACCAGCAGTTTCCTTTGGAACCGCCTGTACAGGCCTAAGGGGAAGCACAATCGCTTTGTCCTGACATTTATTGTTTTAATTGAAGATACATAAAACCGATTATAGGCAGCCCCATGTGTTCACTGAACATATTTTGTGAACAAGAAGCATTTCAATAACAGCAAAGCAATTCATAGAGGGAAACACACAAAAAGGTACCTTTGATACTTTTTGTCTAAACAAAAGACTTCAGTTTGGACACTCACCCAAGGCAGGGGAGATCCAAACAGCAGGACAAGCAGCACACCTGTATTAATGTATCAACCCAAGGCAGGGGAGATCCAAACAGCAGGACAAGCAGCACACCTGTATTAATGTATCAATGGCTCAGAGTTAAATACATTTTACACTTAGGTTGAACTCCATCTTTATCTCTTCACCAGCTGACTTCAAATGGTGATTTTGGGAATTTCAGCCTTATGGAAGAGCTGGCTCTGCTAGCCTGAGTCTGTAATAGATATCCAAAATGCTTCAGTCTTCTGCATTTACAAAACCAGTGTGTGCTTATCCTGGTATTAGAGTCAAACATGCATGAAAAAAAAAAATCTGAGACACAACATTGTTCTTTTACTTTATTTATAGGAACATTTGGTTTTGAAGACAGTTATTTGACAGTTTTCAAAGTATTCAAGATAATTTCTAATGATGAGAGCCTGATTATATTTTAATTATTTCCTGTTGCTTATCAGGATGAGATACAAACTCTTAATACAACAGAAGCTATCTTGAGATAGAGTGAGTGCTATGCAGATGCACAGTAGTCCTCAACAATCACTATTCCCTTCAGCCTTATTTGTTTAGTGCTCCAGTAAACAAGTGGGACTTCATTGGCAGCCCTTAAAATGGTCTTCCGGCACTTGGGTGGCAGCATATACCAGCATCCAGTTCGGTAATTTTTTTTGATGTGGGGTTTTTTCCCCCCCTTTTTTTTAAGTTTCATCTTCAAAAATGTCAGGTGTGTCATTAAGTCTAACTGTAAATCAAAACAAATACACGTGCTAAATGCACAGACTTACAGAAAACACAAAGCTCGGTAAAAAGACTTCACATTCCAAGTCACAAAGGGAAGGGGACAGGTTAATAAAAAGCCCTAAATAGAGGGGTCTTGTTTAGAACTTGATAATTATGTCAGTCAAGCATGGGCAACAATGACCTGATCTTTCAAAATTAATTTTCCATCTCCAAGTAAACAAAGCAATGCTTAGTTAAACACAGATGATCAGCAAGCCTATCTTTGTAAGAGGAAGTAGTAAATAGGCTTCAGAACAAATATGAAAAATACTTAAGATTTCCTAGAGGATTCCAAAATTCCAGTTATAAAAGCAAGCAAACATTTGCTGTTGGAGTGTGCGATTATTGATACAATTAAACTTGTAAGAAATGCCAAGATGGAGTTTGTGACAGGGAACAGACGGTTTCCTGAACTGCATCAATCAACATGCATCTTGTCATATACATACTGTGTGTAGGAAGCTTACAAGAATTTTCTTCTGCTTATTTCCCTGAATCTTAAAAACAAAAAAGAAGTATTACTGTGTGGCATCAATGGATGCTATGAAATATTTTTATTTTTGTAAGCAGCAACTTGGCCAACTGGAGTTAGGGCAAGTTCAATGTAATTTAAAAAACTCTCCTCCCAGTTTTTTGCAAGATTTGGCATCTCTATAGCTCAGCACATAATGGTAGGTGCCCAGCTTGCCCGACTTTTGTCTAAGCTATCAGTAAGCTCCCATATAAACTGCTTAAGCATAGCCCTTAATGTGTTCATTTCATATTCAAGTTTACTTGTATATCACCTCAGTGACGTTTTTTTCCCCTCTTTACCGAATGTCTACTCAGGAACCAGAAGACATGAATTGCATGTGTTCAAATTAAGATGCCACCTGCCTATGAGTATTATGCTGTGAGCTGTAATCAAACATTAACAATAGGAAAAAAGCACTACCACCTCTATGACTCCGTGTGGTTTCCTAAGGAAGCTCTTCTCTTTAATACACATCAGGAGTATTTCAGACAATTCTTGTCAAATGGTGCTGGAGTAGGTCCAAAGCAGCTCCAAATATTTCAAGGCATTCATTAGCCTGCTACTTCGTAACTGTGCCGTGGTCTGCCATAGTTTGTTTAAATCACCAACTCAGAAGCTCACCAGCATCGGCTCCTTTAACTCTAGAACATTAGGAATTAAAAAAAAAAAAAATCCCTAAATATTGCTAAAAGTGTCAGCAGAGGGGGTAGGGTGGGGCAAGGGGTGTCAGAAAGCAGTCCAGAGTTAAGTTTGGTAACAAGTCCAACTGCTGATGTCAAGAGAAGCTGAATTGCAGCCGAAGACCTTCTGCTGAGGTTCTCAGGCAGCCTCACGGACAGGGACAGTGGGAGGGAAAGCCAAAGGTGCAGTGAGCACCTGCAGCATCTCGTGCATCCCCTGGCTTTGTCTTTAGACACAAAAGGCTGATGGCTTTTCCAAGCAAAAGCTTGCAAAGTTCTGAATTGTCTTCAGGTATTCTTGCAAGATGAAGACTTATCTGAAAGCTGAAGCTTCCATTACTAGAGAAGCCAATGCCACTACTTGCTGTGGCTATTCAGTTGTAGTTGAAGTTGTTTTCTACTTTCAGCTGACACTTTGTATTCTGGGGTCTCGACAGCAGCTTCTTCCATGCCCCTCTGTCCCAGTTTGGGCCAAATTCAGGGAAACGTCCAAAAGGAACGTCTCCTCAAAGGAAGGCAGGTTATAGCCACCCCTCCCCCACCAGGTTCGGGAAAGAAATATTCCCGAAAGAGAAAATAAAAACTATTTATTTAACAAACACACAGGAAAAAAATAATAATTCTAAATAATGTAATCTCTCACTGTGGAGAGAAAACCTGAAAGATTTGAGAGTCCTTCTGTGGGTGTGGTCTCTCTCCTCCTCCNTCTAAATAATGTAATCTCTCACTGTGGAGAGAAAACACTTTCTGTGGGTGTGGTTTTGCTCCTCCTCCTCAGAGCTGGGTTATCCGTGAGGGACCCCCCTCCAGACTGGTGGAAGGTCCCCCGGTGGGGTTCCGAATGGTGTTCTGAACAAGTCCAGAAGAGAAGAAAAAAGAACTCAAAGTCCCAGAAAAACAAGATTTAACTCTGTGTCTCTCTCCGAAGAAACAGAGCCGAAAAAGCTGGCTGAAAAGCAGGAAGGGTGCTTCCTCTGCTCTTCTCCCCACAGCAGAGGAACACAGAGGAGTGGTGACCTTGAAGCAGACTGATTTGAAAAAGTTTGTCTGACCTTTTTTTTTCTTTCTCTCCCCTCTCTCGGGCTCAGTTTAAAGGCACAGAAAGGCACAGGAATCATGTCTGGGCATAGAGTGATGATAGGGGATACACATCATAAAGTCACCCCAAGACACCCTCCCTTAGCATTCTTTAAAGAATAGATTTTCTTAGTTCATTCAAAAAGACTGAATTATTTCCCAATACAGTAACTCGAACTACTTACTGTATAATCAATGCTTTTAGATACAAGTATCCACTGGGCATTTTATTTCACATAGATTCCCATGGGGTCAATTACACTTGCTGTGCAAATCATGCACTTGAGTGTGATAAATGACACTAGAAATTCAATTATCTTTGGCTTTCTAGATGAATCTTTGGATGGACTACGGCACAGCTATGTGGCTAATTAATCTGTATACAGATCCCATGTTAAGCGGATGGTGAAACTTGGATGTGATTTCATAGTAACACATTTGAAAGTGACAATTCTAAATCTCTCACTTTGTCTCCAAACTGGCTTTGGGATAACCTACTATAACCTGCAACAGTCATCTAAGTAGCATCAACATTCAAATTAACCAGATTCTTCCAGCTCTTAGGACACATCCGAAACTGAGGAGCTTTCTAGACAGTGGTTACCTTCAGTTTATTTAAAATTGTTTCAGAAAACAGAGTCACTGCTTTGACAGAGAACAGTATTTTTGTTTGTTTGCTGATTCGTAGCCCTACTATTACGTTATTATACTATACTTTATTATGCTTTATTACCACCACCCATCCTGCCTCAAGAAGGCAATAGGCAAGAAGTCTAAATATCACCTTCTTGTATAAGCAGAAGCTGTTTCCTCCAAGCTCCATTCCATGTTTGCCTTTTTTCTTGCTTACTCTACGACACGTGTCACCTGAGTCAGGTGATTTAACCATCTGCAATGCCACATCATCCTAATTTGTCTAGCTATTATGAGAATAGCTGATGTTAACAAGTTTCCCATTTTCCACTTTGAAAATTTCTTGGAGTTAAACATAGACACACCACATCCCTCAAGCTGTTAGAGAACATGAAAGAGGAGAAAAAGAATTCAGAACACTGAACCTCAAACATTTCCATATAGAGTTGAAAATTAACTAACACTGTCTCAAGAAGCCAGAGCAGAAAGGTAGGAGACAAATACGGAACAAAACAGAACCTACTCTCCATCTTACAACTGCATTAGGTATTTTCCCGTTAATAAAGCCCTAACTAGGTGTATTAGTGAGAAATAATCTAACCAATATAATAATGGAAATCCTAAGGAAGAGACTCCTACCTCTCCCAGCTGGAAAAAAGAGAGATATGACGTGATTGAACATAGAAAAACCATAAGGATGTAGAAGGAGCAAAGGTATAGGGAAGGGATAGGAGACAGACAATGTGCCGAATTAACAGAAATAAGTAGGCATTTTTAAGATGCCTGACAACTTTTCAATGTGAAATACTTTCAATACTAATCCTCAATGGAACTGAATGAAACACACTGTGAAAAGCTCCCTTTTAAACAACAGAGGCAAGAAGGAGAACTTGCAAGTTCTGATTTATACCACTAAGTGTACAAAGTCAGAGGACACCAGGGGCTTTGCTGGTTGATCACGTAACAATCCCACTGTGAGAGATTCTGGAAAACTGTATTTCTGTCCACACAAACCTTGGCAACGGCCACACCAATTCTAGAAAATTAGAGACCACTCAATTTTGTTATATGCAGTAGATACATCTGTGCCATATGACCTAAGGTGTGAAGTCCACCCAAGAAGAATTCAGGGTAGGGGGAAGTGTAAAGCAGATGGCTTGACTTTTTAGTTAAAGTAGTGGGACTTTTAAGAACCAATCTTTTAGTAGTCAATTCTAAAACTTCTTGAAGAACCAACACAAAACACATCCAAAAAGGTGAGATGTTTTGCCTTGCCCAATATTTGGGTTTTTTGCTACTAATGAAGGGCCATTAGCAGTATTTATGGCCACAGGAAATCCATCCAGATGAAAGTAAGCAACACACTGAGATGTCACAAGCATTACTAACAAAGCACTGTACTCTGAAACAGTGTGTTCCTTCCTCTGGCCACCTTAAGCCTTTTGTGCATTTGCTTAGCCTAGCTGGATAAACCAATCTACATTTGATGCTATCCATCAATCTGAATTCTAAAGCTAATATAAAGACATTTCATTGGCCCATAGCCATTTCTCTCTTACCTCTCAATTCACATCAAAGAAGCAAAGAACTTTGTTAGTTGTTGGATTAAAGTCAGGCTCCTTCAGTTTTTATGCTTAATAGGAGCAGTCACATCAGTGGCTGAAGTCTGGTCTTAAAAGAGCCACGTCAGTCAAACATAAGACAGAAATCCAAATGCACCGTGTTTTATCTACCAGGAATTGACAAGGAATTAAGCTTTTGCCACAAATAGTGCCTGAAAGCAATTACTCCCAAATTATGATGGCAGTTCAGAAAAGTTACGTATATCTCTGAATTCTTTTTCTTGTGAGTACAAAACACTTATGGTGACAGTAGAGACCACACTTGGACAGGCGACTGCCTCTCCCCTGACCAGCCAGGAGGCAGGGCTGAAGCATCTTTTGTGGGTACGCTGCTGCATTGCACACAACCTCCTACTGCATACAGCCATACATCAGCAGGGAAAGTGTCATTTTCTGGAGTTTGTTATAAACTGAACTGGGTAAACAATACTGGCCCAAAATATTTTGCTGTCAAGGAATGGAGCTGTTCAAGCACAGAATATCTGAAGTCATACAGAGGACTATAAGACTTCTTAGTAGGACAGGCAAGATGAAGTGTCAGGGAAACTGAACCTGCAGGGACACCTTCCTAGGAACAGGATCTAATGCAGCAAGACCATTAGAAGTAATAATTCAGAGATCCAAGACAGTAATAAACAAATAAAATTTAACATTGGGAAAAGGACAAAAAAAAAAAAAAGACAGGAATCTTTTATAGCGTATCTTAAACTTCTTCCTTTGACAACCAGTATTAGAGAAGTTATTTCCTGTAAATCTGTTAGATAGTAAGTCTAATTTAACCTAGTACATTTCAAAATGGAATATAATAAATCTTTGGCTAAACTCAGTCAAACTGAACTGATGTTTTAATATATTTAGCATACTCTATGCATTCTGTATGTAGCCCTGAACAGAAATTCAAATTTATCTCAGTTGATGAGGAACCTGGAGTCTACTTGATTTCTAACTTGGTCTCAAAATACTGAGGTAAATTCCAATTTACAGTCTTGATTACTAGTCCTACAAAGGGTAGAAGAGTCACAGTTTGACTTCTAGGCTTTTAAATAAAATTTATTTTCTAGTCACAACTGAAGGATCCAGATTCAGATATAGCATAAAATCAACTCAAGTAAGATCACAAAACAAGTATAGAAAAGATTTCACTGAGGGGTTGTCAGTGTAGATTAAAATGCCTAACACATCCTACTTGGGTTTCTCACATTGTTTGAATAACTACTACTAACATTCACAATGTATTTTTTGTGCATTTTCATTCATTATAATTCAGCTAAAGGTATTAAGCTATTCATCAAGAAGAATGCCATACCTTTCAAGAAATGAAGAAATATCACATCTTTACCTTCTGTCAGAAAGTCAAACCCAGTCTCCCAATACTCCGGACATGTACCACACGTGGACAAAAAACCCCAGGCCACCTCCCACAGGGCAATCAAGCAGCTACCTACCACAGACAATTTTTTTTTCATCTGGAGCTTTACCTGTCCTCCTCAGCAACCTCTGAAGTGACCCAAGTTGTCAAAACAATTTTGTCTGCTATGCAACTACTTGTTGGTCCAGCACTCACTCACCCTTAACACAACACAGTCGTTCACATAGAGTAGTTTCAGGTCTGTCGCATTAAAAAGTTACTGTAATACATTTTAATCACCTATATAACAACATATCACCTGAACTTGCGTCCCTCAGAGGAGGAAAGAGCAGAAACATTGCCAGAAAGAAGGCAAAGTTAACAACTCTGAAGGTGAAAACCTTCCCTCCACTCTTCATGAATTATCGCACCTTTTTATTGGGCTTTCCTTGAGCTGGATACACAATAAATTAGATCATTTGTGACTGAACAGTGGTAGTCCTTTAATAATAACTCATTAAGTGTTTCCTTCCTTTTAGTAGTACAATTTCTTAGTATTGTATCCACAATTATTTTGGACATACTCCAAACATTAAATCTTATGCTTTTTATGATTAGACTACCTTACAGAATTTAGAGATACTTGGGCAGAGGACAACTTACATTTTCAATGCTAGAGATGTGAATTACTAATCTTCCCCTCCTTCCCTATCTTCCTCACCAGTGATTCTGGTTGTGCAGTTCACCCAAGTGATGGATTTTCACACAGTACTATATGCTTCCTGTTATGTAAGACAAATGTTGAAAGGATTTAATCATGCAACACCACAATATTCCAAAGTGGTACTGTTAGGAAAAAAACACATGCTCTGCATATACAACCACAGAAGAAACATATCACAAAAAAAGTGGGCGCATTTTCCAGACCTTAAGCAATCTTAAATCTAAACAACAGAAGAAAATTTTATATTTTGAATGTTTTTATTCCAATCAAAATACAAATACAAGCATTTGAAAATGTACAAAAATAAAAAAGGACATTTTCTACATCTTAAAAAAGCAGATCAAACTTATTTCTATATGTACAATCCTTTCGGTGAGAAATTCTAATTAGCAGACATTTTTTCTGTTCTCTTCTGAGCATTCTATGCCAAATCCCCTCCCCCAAAATCCAGCCACACTTAAAACTAAAAGCAACATTTCAAAAACCTAATACACTAAATGTCCCTGAACAGATTACAAAGAAACCACTTCTCACAGGAAATAAACCTGTATGCGATAATGTATTTCCCTAACGACTTTAGGGCAAACTATGTCCTGATGAGTAGTTTGCAAATCAAGCTTTCTGTAGTTTGTTGATACATAACTCGGACAACACAGTTGGATTACATTTTTCTTTTTTAAGCTATTTTTACAAATTAAAAAACCAATTATAGCTTTGTTGATAGCATTCTTCCTTCTTCCTCCAAAGTTTTAACTCTTCCAAAAAAAAAAAAAAAAAAAAAGTAGCATCTTGCAAATAAGAATAAAAAGCAGTAAAAGAGGTCTGAACCCAAAATAATTGTTTTTTGCATCATCTGCCAACATAAAAGGGACTGAAATGATCACCTGCTCAATACCACATTGTACTAATGAATGCAGAGGAAGCATTGCCACAGCAACAGTTTTGAACCACTTAATAATGTCTGTTCAAATATTTTGGTATCAAGTTTTGCTCAGTAACATTGATCAAATTATCTCAAGCAGTACAGTTCATCTCAATGTTCTGTCATTCGTTTGGCCAAGACACTGTTTTCTTTCAATGTTCTGACAGCTGATGCTTTTTGGAGCTGTAGTAATGTAAGGATAGGTGAGGCAATGCTCATGTAAAGAGGTAGCCACTTAACTAACATTATGGAAAAACATTTTTGGGGGACACAAGTCCTTCTTTAGGTCTCAAATACAGCAGGAAACTTTAAAATTGAAAACAGTTGCTCAATTTACAGGAATGTGCCCAGTTCCTTAGAGAAAAGCAAGGTAACAGTGCTTCAAAGATAGTTCCCAAGAAACAGGTTCTCTTCAACCTTTTTCTTTGCCATTCCTTCAGTTGTCAACTTCAACCACATCATTTAACAGAAAGCTGCTTAGCAAGAGAACAGCTAACGCCTACTTCTACAGTGTCCAGAACACAGGCACCCAAGCCATAATCTTCTAGCTGCAACCTGTAACAAGCTAGAAGCATTTAGTTTATCTGGCCCTATTGTGGACAGGGACCTCATTAACTTGTCCCGTGATGGAGATGAATGCAGGATGAATATAGGTTTAACAATGGCCTCCTGCCTGCAGCACACTTGCCTACGCTAGCTTTCAATTCTGCTGCTTCTACAGCTTGACTCTTACCTCTAAAAAAATCCAAACATCTGCAGAGAAACACATTAATATCCCAGAAGTAATCAGTTTTGTACAACAGCTAGTTCAGCATGACACAGCTATTCTTAACATTTTATACTTCAGGTCAGCTGACCGAAAATCATCATTTTGTACTTACGTGCATATGTACTTAGAGAATACACAAGTCTGCTAAGTTTCTTGGGCAAATTTTAGACATAACTCATTTTTCTGCTGTCTTAAAATATTTTAAGATTGTTCTGTGAGATCATTTCAGCACTAACACATTATATACGTATTTTTCACTTACTAAATATTTAGTTTTTAGTCCACAGGGAAACTAATTTTCTAGAAAGATCCTGAGCATATTTTTTAACCATTACCACAGACACACAAAAATTCATGAGGGTAACATCAGGACATTCTCCAGTTACTTCATACTAGTGGTTAAGATTAAAGGATAGTGCTGTCAAGCATTTGAAGTTGACTGACTCTTTTCTTTCTAAGACATAAGAACATATCACAAGCAGTTTTGTTGCAAACTGAGAAAAAACCCAAGGAATGTATTTATTACCAAGGAAAATAAACTCTGGAGCACTTAAAATAGGAGTCATACTTGGGAACAACAGCTAAATAGCAGTTTAAGGGTAAGATGTAGCTTCACAAGACACAGGAAGTTCTGTCTGCCTAGTCATCTACCTCCTTCGACTAAGTTTCATATAGACCTAACTGCAAAACCAAACCCAGCAAAACAGGCAGAATCAATAGACAGTAAAAAGCTTTTGATGTAAAGGCAATTGCTTCACTTTTAACAAGGTGAGAAGACAAACAGTGTAGTTTATAGAACAGCCAGTCAGTATTTGAGAGGTAGTCTAGTTGTTCATTTGACTGAGAGAGGTAGAGTGAGTTGAGAAATCAATAGCTAAGGCCAGTCAAATCATAATTATCTCAAGTTTTCGAAGATGGAAAAAAATGCCTCAGCCTGAGACTGCTAATGTCACAAGGGATTCAGTTGTCTTGCTCATATTTATTCACTTTTACACAGGAAAGGTTGTTGTAAAACATCCAGAGAGAATGCTCTCACAGCCAGCCAGTGAAAAAGCTTAACTACATTTTGGCATGTGCCAACCAATTAATATAGGTTATATATCTTATGACTGTGAAGGTTAATAAAGCTAAGTGGCTCTCCTCTTTGGGCAGGTAGATAGTACTACAGAAACACAGACATACCAAAGACTAGAGGCAAGTTAAGTCTCAAATTCCATACGGTTTACCTATATAAAATTCTCCATACAATTTCTTCACACATAGAAAAAAACCCCAATTATTTTAGCGACGAATGCCAACAAGACATGAAGGTCATATGGTCAACAGGTAATAAAACCTTTGTTGAAGACATCTGGGTACAGAATCATACATAATGCTCCCTTGGATTGATGTAGACTCTTCCAGGTCCTGAGTTTTGTGGGTATCTGTTGCTCCAATTTTTGTAGTAAGTTTGCTGATAAACAGGATACGTAGGCTGAAGACCCTCTTGTTCCTGTGGCTCTTCAGCCTCACAAGTAAGTTGCCTTCCATTCACAACTTTCTAAACACACACAAGGAATAATAAGTTTCACAGCTCATGTATAGAACCTGCAATTCCTATTCTTGGTAAGACTTCAAGCAAAATCAAAGATGCATGATTTCCAAAACAATCCTATGAATAAAGAAATAGGAACTTACAAATTCCACTAACAGAGTTAATCTCAAATGTTTGTTCCAAAGGAAGTTGGACTTCAAAGCTCAGTAAATCTAAAGAGCAAATCACCAACTACAAAAATGTCTGTCAACACTCCTCTGCTTTATGTTACTCACCAAAAAATGAAAGCTGGAGTGTTTAAGTATTTAAATTAGTCAGCAAAGCTTCTATAGGATATTAAAATGGTACTGCCACTTTCCACTTAACCCACGCATCCAACAGTTATTGACCAGGATGGACAAACTTTTTTTTGTTCATGAAAAATGACATTATAAGCTTATTTTATGGAATAAGATTAAATCAAAGCTTCAATCATGAATTCAAGGCATCTTATTATTTACCATGTGCTGCAAGTTTCCAGCATCTTTCTCTCTGTACTGGCTCTGCAAAGCAAAATGTTCTTTCTGAAAGAAAAGTTACAGGGGAAACAAGTCAAGATTCAACACTGCAGAACAGGTTTGGTTACTACAAAAAACACCAGTCATCCCAAAATACACTCTGCCTTAGGAAGTGTCTTAACTCATTATCATTCAGAATCCTTCTTACAATGCAATGGCTGGTGAAAAAAAGATGAGTATCGGTCAGGATCACCTGTCCCAGCTGTGTTCCCTTTCCCAGTATCTTGTCTCCCTCCCAATCTCTTGTGTACACCCCAAGCCCATCTGCTGGCAGGGCAGCACAAGAAGCAAAGTAAGTCCTGATGCTGTACAGCAATAAAAAACATCCCCGAGTTATCAACACTGTTTTCAGCACAAATCCCCAACACAGCCCCATACCAGCTACTGCAAAGAAAATTAGCTCCACCCCAGCCAAACCGCCCACTGTAGGAGATGAGGTTCAAAACCATCAAAGGAATGTGGAAGCGAACAAGTCCATGGGACCTGATGAGATACATTTGCAGGTTCACTTTCACAGGAAGTGACTAAGCCACTATCTATCCTATTTTAGAAGTAATGGCAGGCCAGTGAAGTTCCCAGTGGCTGGGAAAGGGGAAATAAGACCTCCACTTCTAAAAATGGAAGTAAAGATGACCTGGGGAACTACAGGTCAGTCACTCTTCAGTGCTCAGCAAGATGAAGGAGCAGATTCTCCTGGAAACTGTGCTAAGGCATATGGAAAATAAGGAGGTGGTTGGTGACCATCAACACGATTTCACTAAGGGCAAATTGAGCCTGACAAATTCAGCGGCTGTCTACGACAGAATTATAGTGTTGGTGGACGAAGGAGGAGCAACTGATGTCATCTACCTGGACTTGTGAAAAGCATTTGATGCTGTCTCACATGACATCCTTGTCTCTAAACTGAGGAGACATGGATTTGATGGGTGGACCACTCAGTGAATAAAAAATTGACTGGACGGTCACACTCAAAGAGGTGGCTCATCAGTGGCTCAATGTCCAAGCAAGGACCAGTGACAAGTATCATTCCTCAGGGGTCCATATCGGGACCAGCACTGTTTAACATCTTTTTGGTAATGTGGACAGTGGGATCAAGGCACCCTCAGTGAGTTTGCCAATGACACCGCTGGAGGCAAAGGGATGCCCTCCAGAGGGACCTTGGCGGGCTTGAGAGGTGGCTCTGTGTGAACCTCGTGAAGTTCAACACGGCCAAGCGCAAGGTCCTGCACCTGGGTCAGGGCAATCATAAACACAAACACAGGCTGGGCAGGGAAGTGACTGAGAGCAGCCCTGAGAAGAAGGACTTGGGAATGGTGGTGGATGAGAAGTTACTTCATGCAGAAGTGTTGAAATCCCCCTTCTTTCAAATTTATTTTTTTCTTCACCATTATGATAGAAAAACTTCATTTGTGAAATGGGCTGTTTCCAGACATCCAGTTAATCACCAACTGCCTGAGTTAGTGGCCAATCTAAATCACACCAAGCAATGCCATCTAAGAATTATCATTTAGGGTACAGTTTGTACTGTGGTATCACCACTCCTAATTAAGTTCTTCCTTTATGCCACTCTTAGTATAGGGGCACAATAGGCTAAAGCAACATCTTTGCGCAATTGTATATATTTTTTGTTTTGCAATTCCTTCTTTTCCCAACAGTCTCACAGTGGTAGCAACAACACAGAGTAGCTAGGTTGCTGGTCTTTGTGCAGAAGCCCCTCCACAACAGGTGTTCATGGAGATAGGTAACATTTGCAGTGGTCATACATCCATATTCTTACCTTCAAAAATTATTTTGAAGAGAACCCAGTCTCAGTAATGTTTCATTCTTTCTTACTTTCTCCTCCTTCCCCTTAAAATTTTACCCTTCCACATTTCTTTAGTTCAAGTTTTGAAGAAATTTTGATTTAAGTTTTAATATGACCCCCAAATGCATTGTAAAATTACTTAAAAAATAATATAGTAATTCCTACCTTCTCCACTCCTCCAACAGTTTTTCACCATCTTCACCAGTCTATTTTTCCAACTTTAGTTTGTCAAACTCTTTGTCTTGTAATTCCATTTCAAAATGTCCTCTCCTGCCCTTAAAGTCACACTGCTTTTGCTTTTCAAGTCCGAAAATGCAATCTGCACTTCTGTGATTTACCACTTAGCAGGCATCATTGCTCTTTCATACCTGAGCTAAGAGCATGAGTTCACGACACAAGAAGATGTGGACAGATGGGGAACAAGAACAGTCCCATCTCCACCAAAAGCTAATGTTCTTTAAACAAACAAACAAAAAAATCTGCTTGCTTGAGAAATTCTACCAACAGTGGATGTGGACACGATTTAGACACACACGAAAAACCAGAATAGCAAATTCCAGTGAGTTCATTTATTCAATAAAAACCGTAAGTCAAAGGAAATCATCTCGCATGGCATGAAAAGACAACACCTTTGCTACATAATGAAATTATACATTTTACAGCCACAGAACAAGTGACAGAACCAAAATCACCAGATTCCGTCAAATGAAACTGGTGCCGAGCTACATAGACTATGTCTTCCTGCATGGAAATAATCTGGGGTTCTGTGCTTGGATTCCTAACAGAGGTTTGCACTCTCTTACCATTACATTTTGCAGAGTTTCATAAAACCGTGGTTTTACTCTGAGAATTCTCCTTCCCAAATAGTTCTTCAAAAGCCTGAAACCAATTATCTCACCAGAAACTTCAGCTTACATTTTCTGATCCTTTCCAATTTAGGAATTCCATTACAAAGGCATCCACTAACAAAAACAACTTGTGCCTTGTTCTAACCCCTATCTGGTAAGTTTTTTTCCTATCGCAAGATCCTTTATCTATACAGATGATTTTATCTATGCACATTTTGTGCTCCCTTCCCTTCAATCTTGTTTGCCTAAACAGTTCTGTGGTCTAAGGCAAATGATAACAATAATGCTTCCTTTTTCATCAAGGAGGACATATTCCCACCTGTATGAAAAGCATTAGGAAAAGAACTAGAAGAGTGCAAGAGAGCCATAATCTATAAATGAATCAATATTATACTGGGTTTAAGGGTTCCGTGGCTAATGTTTTCAAATTTGATTCAGAAATATCATCATTTGGTAAATGCTGTTTTATGCTTTAAATAGTGCTAAGACAACTTCATCTTCTTCTTTCCAGTTTTGATCAGTAATATAAATATTACAGTTAAAGAGCTTTGCTTGGTTAAATAAGTGCGGCATTCTTCCAAGCTGCAAGTCTAAAGTAAGTCTTCTCATGGCCAGACCAACCTACTGGGCTACATTTCCCATATCCCACTCTTACTCCTGTTTCTACAGAAGAGCCCTGTTTAATTCTGAATCCTTCAACAACTCTGAATGTTGCACCGCATCGTGCAAAACATGTTTTTTCTCTTTCCTTCAGAAGCACCTGTCAAGGTAATTATAATTTCAGTTCTTTCACATTGTCAAAGACTGCCCATCTCAACCACATTTAGAAGAAAGTAAAGAAGTTTTTGCTTCTTAGTAATAGATTGTTTGAAACAGTGAAGCTAACTCTAATGATTCCAAGGACTGCTGGAATTAGTGCACCCTCTTCCACTCCTTTTTAAAATATTATGCAATAGAAAAATTCCTCTAAGCCACTGGAATTCTTCCATTGCTCAACTTCCTGATTCACCTCAAAAACTGTGTTGCCGAGCAGAGATTCCTCTCTTACCACAGACGTAACCTTCAGGCTGCTCATCACTCTTTCACATTACATGTAATAAATAGTTCTGAGTAACAGAATAGTATTTCCATGACAGTGATTATTAGAAGGACACCCAGACAAAAGCAATATTGCTGTTGACAAAAGAGTTGACAAAGATGAACCTACAGTCTCCATAGTAAATAAAACTAAAATGTAATTTTTTTCCATAGTATTCCGGTGTTTTGGACTTTTGCCTCACTCTTTTAGGGCCATAAGTGAACCAGTTTTTCCCAGTTCTGAGGTGATTCACACGAATGCATGAACTGGTATCTGCAAATATCAGTTCAGAGAAATTATGAGTACTCAGTTACATAGTACTTGTACATACTGATATCTCATTATTAACACTAGCACATATATAGTAACATATATTATAGCTTCCAAGTCTTAAGAAGTACCCATGAAAGACACTGGCTATCCAGTATTATCACAGGTCTACAACATTTCCCTTCATTTTAATACCATCACCTACTGACACAGATATGTATAAAATTAGTTAAATGCTGATTGCTGGGATACAAACAGGAGAATTTCAGCATCATCAGTTGAATCTCAAATACTTTACAAGATCAAAAAAAAGCTACTGTCCATGATTTGAACAATAACAGTACCGAAGATTGAAAAACTTGCACATTATTTATAACAACTTACCAGAATCAGCCTAAATTGAATCAATCTACCTTCAATTCTGAGTATGCAGAAGACACCATTTAAATTCACTCTTTACTTTGCATCTTTGTGCAGCCTATCATTTCCCCTCAGACTGAACTGATCATCTATTGTGGTTGCCAAAGCAGTGACACTTCCCCTATAGTTGTTTTCAGAGTATCCAGAAGTTTACATCTGAACACCCAGTGAGAGGATCACCTGCTTCTCATTCATGGTAGGCAAGGCAGCATTTGGAACATCAGGTAGTACAGTGGTGAGTACAGACATTTAGTCACACAGGATGAGACGCCCTGACAGGCTTCTAACTTGTTTCTTTTGCCTCTTTACAGCTATCCAAATGTTGGCTTGTTACACCAAAACGATGCAACCAATCACTTCTTGGCTAAAGCCAGTATTTTGACATTTACTTCTGTTAGATAAAATGAAGCTCTTGCCTCAAGCATAAAAGAGTATATACTGATTAGAGGCAGTATCAGCTAGGAAGACAGACTCCAGCTCCAGTTCTTTTCAGTTCTGGAGTTCCACAGAGAGAAAAAGACAAATACACTAACAGTGTTATGCCAACATCCATTTCCTAAATAAAACCTAGTTAACACCTAACCTGAAGAGGAATCTTTCTCCTCCCAAAACAACTTAAAACTGTGTTTATCCAACTTCAGGAAAACAAATATTCAATTCAGTCTCTTTAAATTTTTTCGCTATTTACAAAATACATTTTCATAAAACATTTAATTAACCATTCCAAGACTACAGTCAGCTTCAGCCTAAGTTCTTTAGTATCCATTAACAGAAGCCACAGTAAGCACAACCTAGAAAGAATTCAAAGACAGAAAAGTTCTGAAGAGGAAAGCAATAAGGTACACATCCTCTTATGTCTACCTCCTTTATAAATAGCTCCGTAAAGGACAAATAATTGCATTTCCTAGTGTTGTCATTTTGCCATCTAGCAGCACTACAGATGCACAAATACCACAATAGTCCGTATCTTTTGATTCTATAAGCAAGACAATATTTTTCAAATACTTCAAGCAGGAATATTAGCAGAAGAATGATTCATCAAAAATTGCAATTGTTGAGTACCGTAGTGACAGAAGAAATAGCTAAGATACCCAACCTAAGCACAGAAAAGCACTGGTTCTTTTGTGTCATCTTTGGTGCTATACCACCTTTAAGGCAAAAGATGGAAACCTCTAATTCTTTATGCCAACAAAATGTTTTCTACCTTCACAATGTTATAATAATCAGGCTGCTACTAAAAGCAGCAATAGATCTCAGAATAGTTTCTTGCTTCACTCAGCAACAATATACACAAGTATTACTCATTGTAACATTTACAACATAAGGAAAGCTTTTATCAGCAACTGACATCTGGTGAGCTTTAATAACCATCAATCACAAAGAAAATCTACAAGAATATTTTCAATGTTAGTAAGAACTCCATCAAAATCCTTCTCAAAGGTAGACGAAGATTTTTTTTCCTCTCTACGAGAAAGGACTTTTATAGGTCCTTAAAGCTGCAAAGATACACCATAGTATCAGAAAAATGGTATTTTTTATCTTTAAGAAATGACAAATGATTGTCTCAATTATCTCAGTGTTATTATTCAGCACATCAGTGGTTAGAATCACATTATTTATGCTATGTACTGAGGATGGAACTAAAATTTCACTAAAAAAAATTACAATCTAATTCTTACAAATACTCATAGGTGATGGAAGTTTTCTTCAGTGTAAGCAGAAATCTAAAAAATCTGACTGACTAATTTAACATAAACACACATGCACACAAAAGACACTTCAGGAGCCATGGCCAGGATCTATAGTTTTCATTAGCTGACTGGTTTACTATATGAAGTGCAATAATCAATGATATTAGCTTAAGCCATCTCTCATGAACAGATCTCCTCTATAATGCCTAGTGCAAGAGAAACCTGAATTCACCTGGAGTTTCCCAAGCAGTCCAACTCACCTCAAAACCATGCTGTAAGGAAGAATGTAGCTCTATCCTTCCTTGCTCCCCACTTATTCAAACTGTTCCATTTGCTAGAATCAGCTTTCCAGTGTGACCTCTATGAGCCTGTTTGATCAGACTACACACACACAAACACTAAATGCTGGTAAAGAACTTTTTTGCCTATTGCTGTCTTGCTTGGACAGCATTACTTTAGATGACAAGAAGCTATCCCTGAAAGCACACCAAAAATTCAAGTACTTGTCACAAAATTAGTATGGGTCTTTTGTTGCTGGTAAACGCAAGAAGAAAAGATAAAATTAGAAGCTACATAATTGCAAGTATTTAAAAGTGATTTAGTGATCTTCAATGAGAATCAAACCTATACTTTGGTAAATTAGCCACGTCAAAGCCCAAATTCCAATATATCCCCCACCCCCAAACGTTAGTAACTCAAAAGAACGACAGTTGTTACTAGCAAGGGAGCTGATGATGAGGTCACTTTTTAAGTTTACCAAACATAATTTTTGCCCCTTATCAAGACTGCTTTATAAAGCTACATATATTCTCTCACCACAGAATTTCAACTATAGGTTTTTCTAATTCAAAAGGAGCTGTGGCTGTCAAATGCTGTTAGAAACACAAGGTGATGATCCGTCTACCAGTTTCTGGACCTCTAAGGATGACTTCAACATTTCAGATAAGAGATTTGGATACTACAAACAAAGGGAAACAGCTTGGTTGTGAAGCAATTGAAAGGCTCCATATATTACCAGAAAAGCAAAATCAGACTACATTAACATAATAAAGCAAAGTTAACACTTTCCTTAAGTCAATTTAAGATGCATTTAAACACTTACTCACCTGAAGCATAGCTTCTTTCTGTGGTACTGAGAATGTTCTCTCCTCAAATGAGGCTGGTTTGTGAGTGGGTGGAAGATCAATCCTGTAGTAAATTAAGAATGAAATATGACACATCATGTTTGTGAAGCCCAACTGAATGGTCAGATATTAACTGCCAAATCATCCAACGCTCAGTACTCACGGACAAACACCTTTCAGTCAGCAATGACTCAGATATGATCTATTGCAATGGAACACGTCCACCACTGGCCATTATTCAGCCACACACTTTTTTGTATAAAAGCACCACCTATAATTTGTTATTTATTCCATACTGTGTTAAGCAGACTGAACTTCCCCCTATACACTCCAACTAAGGAGGATCTATCAGTTTCTAAGTTATGACATACAGCTTGAAAAACATTTTTAACTATAGCCTTTCCTTAAAAAGCCTTTGAGAAAGCCTTACTATCAATTCTTACATGCAAGACTTTTTCTATTGTAACTTTCTCAGTGAAAGCAAATGGTTATAAAAGAATTAAAATATTTAAGACCATTCATATAAATATGCTTCAGATACAGAATTTAAGAGAAAGAAACAAGAAAACAGCATTTCTAACTATGTTAGAAATTGCTCAAAAGAAGACTCTTGATTCATCTTGCAAGCTTAATGGAAATAAGGAAACTTATTTTATGCTAAAGGCTCTAAATTATTTTACTCTACTTCTCATTAACTATATGTACAGCCATGAGTGACATTTTCATTTCTCATTCAGATTAAGTGTTAACTGTATATATGATGTGAGAAGACTCACATTTACAGATATTCAAAGCCCTTGACACTTTTTTATGCATCTTCCAAACAGGATCCAGACATCATCCACTTTAACTGACAAAATATTTTCAGACTTTTTTTGTTTCCTTCTTTTTTGTTTGATCACATTGGATGCTGAATAAAGTAAACTGCATGTCTGTGCCAGAGACTTGAAGAAACAACCAACATTCCAGAAAGCACAACAAGTCAGTAATTTCTAGGTGCGTATCTGTGGGAGCTTGATTAACTTTACAAACATACCAGGATTAATTTTAGGGGCCTTCGCATCTGCAAAGCACGGACAATTTACTTTCAAGTTAGACCCACAGTTACAGCAAACTAGCAGTCACTGGCATCAGTCAAGAGGGGACTCTCCTTTGCCCTCCAGTTAAATCCATGAGTAGTTTTCTTTCAAAAAATCCAAACTTCTCAAGAGATAAAGCATTATATTACCCCTGATGTCATTCTTACCTTTCTCATTTCTTTTTCAGAAATGCAAGTGTGATTTCACATTTGTCTACTCTGGAAACAGAGCCCTGAAATTACGAAAGCTGAACAGCTGCTAAATTAAGTCAGACACTTAAATTCCTGTATAGAACAAATGCTTTCTGTATATTGCTTTCAATTGAATAAAAAAAAAAGTCCAACACATACTCACACTTTGTCAAGATAGGCTGGCCTTTTCTTCCTTGGGGTTAGTAGCACTGTCACAAAGATGGTAATGATAAAAAGAGCAAGGACTGCTCCAATCACAGCCCCTGCTACAGCAACAGAAGATGTCTGCTTAAAGGGCACATCTGCAATGTGATAGCATAGATTACAACTTTAAGAAGTTCATATACTTTCAATACTCAGAGAAGATACTTCAGGGTTGTTCTGAGAAATGCTTCTTCCTCCTACCACCAAACAGAAAGCCTTGTCCTGCACTAGCACTTTTGCAGTATTGCCTCAACTTACCCAACTAAAAAACTGGGGGAATTAAGAGAGTTCATGAAATCAAAACCTGATTTCAAAAATTTCATGGACTACTTTTAGTAAGCACTACCAGTATGCTTTCGTTCTCAATTTCAAGGTAAGATGACATTACAAAACATATGGCTTGCACTTACATGAGCTAACAAGATGTTAATTCAAAAACCTGGGCAACTATGGTTCACTGACAATCTTTCTTTAAAGACACTTAAGTCTGCAGAAAGCAAAAAAGAAAAACTTAAAATCACGGTAAAAAAGACATATACTACTAGGAGAAATGAACACACAAACAAACATTAAATACTTGGTCTACACTTATCAAAGCAACCCCTAAGACCACCTATCATCTTTAGGACTTCACACGTCAAGCTACAAGAAAGTAATTTTCATAAATAATTTTTAATAAGGGGAGAGAAAAAGCTGGGTTTTTTTTCCTTTTAAAGCATTTTTCTTTTGACCTTGGCACTGTAAAATCCAATGCTGAACAACTCTCATACTGAATTAACATACTTGTCAGTCTTTAAAGGCCATTCCTTTCACTATGCTTAGAAATCAATTTTTAAGTTTCAAAACTGAAAAACCTGCTAACGTACTTTAACTGAAAATCATCAGTGCTTCAAACTTGCACCAACAGGCTGGAACAATTGGAACAATTAATGTCAGCCGCACTGAACACTTACCTACAAAATTTAGGCAGCATACATTAAATAATACTCTGATTTACACTGATTACTAAATCAGAAAATTTAACAGCAAATAAACTGAAAATTAACACAGTCCTATACCTGCAACATATTTCTAAAGCAGTCTACTTCAGCTATTATTCAAATGCAACACAACCATTCTCTATTTAATCTCTTACCGAAAGAAATTTTGAGAGCCTCTTCAGGCTATGTTCTATTCACAGATAAAAAACCTGAAACTATGCAATATAATTTATGAATTCCTCAGCTGTCCAATGTTGTTCCACCTGTATGCTGGAAAGCTGAGCAAAATCCCTAAGCTAAAAAACCCTCCAAAATACAACACCTGACTTGCACTCTAATAAAGCAATTCCTGTCCCTTCACTGCTTATGAAAGATCTGACATTAATATTGCCCTGGGATCAAACTCACAAAAGTGTATTTAAGTAACTTGAAAATAAAAACTGAAAAAAGCTTTTTTTCATGACTTCTTTAATGTTAAGGAAAAAAGTCCAAGTAACAACTTGCAGAAGTTACTTCCCTCCTCAAAATGAATGCAATGTACCACCTTAGGTTTACGCAACAGCTTTCCTGGCATAGGCTCCATGTGTCCGTCAGATACCAGCCTGGACACTAAAAACTGTTCTGGCTTTGGCTGGGATAGAGTTAATTTCTTCTCAGGAGGTGGTACAGTGGTCTGGATTCAGCATGAGAATAATGTTGATAACCCACCCATGTTTTGGTTTTTGCTAAGTCATGGTTATTTTAAGTCATGGACTTTTATTTTGTGTGTATGTCTCACACTCTGCCAGTGAGAAGTTGAACAAAAGAAAACTGGGAGGAAGCGTAGTTGGGACAGGTGAGCTGAACTGCCCAAAGGGATATTCCGCATCACAGAACACCATGCCGAGTATATAAACTGGGGAAATTACCCAGAAAGGAGTATTGTGCATCACTTGTTTGTTTTTCCCCCCCCTTCATTATTAATTACTATTATTATATTTTACTTTGTTTTCAATTATTAAACTGTTTCTATCTCAACCTACAGGTTTTACTTTTGATTCTCCTCCCCATTCCACTTGAGGTGAGAGGAAAGGGGGCAGGGGAAGCAAACAGTTGTGTGGTGCTTAGCTGCAAACTGGGCTTAAACTATGACACAAGCATAATTCATAATTTTTCCTGAAGAATGGGTAGCTGAATCAGTGGAAAGCTCACCTAACCACTGCATTTTAGCTAGCTTAAATTTAGTTTACACTGGGTGCCCTCTTCTTTAAGTGAGAAAGTCTCAACTAATATACATTCTTAGGTCCAGAATTCCTGAAGATGCTTTGGTCTTGTGATTACACCAGAAGAGTTTCTTGACTGCTTCATCCTAACTTCATGGTGCCTTTTCTTCTAGTAAACTCTGCTATAATGTTAAAACATCAAAAAGTATTTTACTTTCAATCGAAGTCCAGCCTTTGAGTCTCATTTTGGGTGAGATGACAATAACCACCCATTTGCTTCTGAACACCAGGAAAAATAGTAATATCCCAGCAAGTGTAGTGACACAGAGGAACTTAAGTGCAATTACCACAGGGCACACTTAATTTGGTTTTTTGAACTGCTTTGACAAAACATCAGTCTAACCAGCAGAATGATCACTGACCACCATGCCAAGCTGAAGAAGCTAGAGAGCACCTAGTATGCATGGTGCCACCTACAAAATATTTTAACCACCAGAAGTAGGTGGGAATTGATTACCTCCAAGAAATAGGGTTAAAGCAAACAAAGACAACAGAATGAAAAAACAACGCTATTTTAAAGTATGCAATTCCTACTTAGTTTATCAGCTGCACTTGGAACGAAATGTTTTCAGTAGCAACCACCTCTATTTATCATTCTCTTAATCTTCTTAAAAGAGTTTCTGAAGACACTTGTTTTATAAGCTTAGGGTCTCTACAGGAAAATACTAAACAGCCCATCTCAAACAGCTTAAACACTTCAGTTCATTCTATCCAGCCTCTGGGTTTATTGTGCTTTTCCATCTTCAATTCTTAAGAACATACCTGTGAAACATTTTTGAACACTACCTATGTTCCAGAATGTAAGAAAAAGTTTAT
Organism: Falcunculus frontatus; assembly: GCA_013398115.1. Taxonomy (NCBI): domain Eukaryota; kingdom Metazoa; phylum Chordata; class Aves; order Passeriformes; genus Falcunculus; species Falcunculus frontatus. The sequence goes on from VZRV01009360.1 coordinate 137,510, forward strand.
TCACACAACAGCCATTTGTACGTACAATCAATTCTTTTTACAGTAGACGTAATGTACAAAACATTGCAACACGCGTAAGCCTTATCCCTATTAATAACTTCAACTCCAGAACATCTCAGCTTCTTAACCCATAGGAATTAAATATATATATTTTTTAAAAATCAATGCAAAAAATCCACAGAGACAAAAGCAAGATATCCCATGTGGAAAACTGGTTTACGGTTATGTTTATTTCCAAGTAACACCATCTTTTAAAGATGATATATCAAGTATTTTTTATTTGAAGAGAGGTATAAACTCTTTATTCCAGAAATAATTTGGATCAGAACCCTCTGCTAGAAATTTCACTCCTTTTCTTGTGTTTGCACTCAAACTACAGATAACCACAATATCACTTGCTATTGTTTTTGAGACTTTGGTCAATCATGTATCAGTACTCTATTAATCCAAACCCAAACTTAAGTTGTTTAGGGATGCTTTTTAATCTGAATTTCAAATAAAGCTGTTGTCTTAATCTTTTTTGAAGACATGCAGTCATATGCAATCACAGTGTATTGTCTACAACGCTCAATACAACTATTTTTGTGAAGCTCTAAAAGCTGTAAGCTACCAAACATCATGGGGATAGAAAAGAACTTCCAGCATGAATGCTCATGAAGCAGCTGTAATTATGCAGCCTATTTCACGTCAACGGTAGCAGAGACTTTTCCCTTTTCAGGTTTCAAATACTAATAGCCTTATCAGCTTCAACCTCCTCAAGCTAAACACTTAAAAATGGCACTTCAAAAGATTTACTATTCTACTTATGAATTTATCGTTGTTCTGCAATTCATCTAAAATTATTTCGTTCCTCCTCACATAATCAGCAGATTTAGTTTGGTGAATCTGCCCAAGACAAAGTAGAACTATTTCAGATGTCAGACAAGATGTCCGACATGTAATGGATACAATGTCATTTTAAAGAAAATGTAAAATGAGTATTGATTATTTGCAGGGAAAACAAATCCACTGCGGTACAGAGACTGCACAAATCATCTGAATTCCTGTTTCATAGACTCTTTAGTTGCACCACTGGAGAGTGCATTTTCAATATCTGAAGTAGCAGTGCAAGTGTCCACTTCCCTACTAATAATCTGAAACTCTGGTTACCCTCTTCAAAGCAGGCATTGTAACCTAGTTGGAAGCAGCGTAAAACCGCTGTTTTAACTTCTGGTCATAGAAACTCTAATGCTTTTTGGCACCTGGGAAAATAAGCACATTCACATTAGCCTCCAACTTTGGAATCTATATGGGTGTTTTCTCTTTAGTTGTGTCCAATTAACCATTTTAGCTTTTAAATTCAACGGTAAGATTCCCACAAAGCCTCCAAAACAGGTCTCAAAAATTGCACCCTGTGTACTTGCAAAGAGCATCTTGTATGCATTAATGAGTTTTGACATCCTGCCAATTGCAGGCCTAACAAAACACCTTACTGTATGTATATATCCAGACACTAGAATAAGCTTTAGAAATCAGTGACTGTAAAAAAATAACTTTTCATCTTATTCAAATACAAGCCTTTGACCTGTTTACAGTTACTCCTCAAAATGTTGTTCATAAGTTAGTTTCAGTGCAATGACTTAACTTTTAAGTATATAGTTACAAGAAGGCTCATTAAAATGCTAAGAGGTATTCATTTTTATGCAGAAAAAACCCTAGAAAATAAAGCTTTAATTCTGCTGTAACTCATTTTAATTGGTAAAGTATTTTCTCTACAGAAGCATTAAGTTTACCATGGATGGTACCTAGACTGGAGAAATTCAAAGCCCCCAAAGATTATATTTGATCATTGCCTTGGGTAAAATTATTTTAAATCAGAGAGCCAAGACAGCCACTTTTTATTCTTAAACAATATTGAATGGCAACTTTAATTTAGCCTTTTTTTTTTTTTACCTCTGACATAGACCAATATAAGCACTCTGCGTTAAAACTCAAATCTTAAACAGTAGTACAGCATTGGGAAAAAAAAGCAGCTCAAATATATTTTCCCCAGATTCAGTATTTCCATTGTGTCAAGTCACAATATAAAAACCTTCAAAAAAAAGTTTCAAAAAGTTTATTCCTCCTCTTGTGTAAGTATAAACAATCTGAAAGTGACCAGCCAATGAAGTGAACTGCAGGTACACGTTTAGTTTTCAGTGGTTACTACACATACCACTCCCTCCGAGATATTACCGCGCCATCTAAGTGAGAAACAAAGTCATCATCGTCGTAAAATTCACCACGCATAAAACCCATTCCAAATGTTCCACCTTCATGGTAATCCATTGGTCTTTCATAACGGTCCTGGTACCTGTTAGTATTGTCTATATTGTTCAACTCAGGTTTTCCAGGGTCTTCTAAATAATCTTTAGATATTAAGTTCATTGGGTGCTTTGTTTCTTTTTTTATACTGCCAGGGTAAGAACCCATATCATCTGACTGAAGAACATCTATTTGGGACTCTTTTTGCATATCTGATGGTGGAATGTAGCTCTTAGCAAAGTAGTCACCACGGAATGTCTTTCTTCTCCTGTAGCAGGCAACTCCAACCAGAGTACCAAGAAGTAACAGTAAAAGAACCCCACCCACCACACAACCGACGATGATACCCCAAGTGTCGTCCTGCTTTGCTGGCTTTGATGTTGGGAAATTTATTATTCTAGGTTCTGTTGCTAAACCTGTGGTGCCATCAGTCGAAGGATGCCAGGGAACCGTGGGCAGTCGAGTGGTAGTAGTAGGAGGATCTAATGGAAAGAGCAAAGAAGTAGACAAGACACAGAAAAGGCACAGAATGTCAATGCGAGCTAAATCAGTTAAGGGTTTATAAGAAAGCAAAGTTGATGGGTATGTTCTACAAGAATAGTTTTTCATTCTCAAGTTCATGGCACTATAAAAGTCTTAAATTACTCAAAAGCTTCAAACTAGCTTCCTTACACACGACTTTGAGTTAAGCTGCAGCAGGACGGTAAGTATGGGGAGTGAACAAAATAAAAATAACCTTCAGGTAGATAATATGCCCTCCTCAAAGTAAGGAGATGGAGTTTTTCCATTCAGATGTTGACAGTTCATCATTATTTACCTCCTCCAAGGAGGAAAAACCCAAGCAGTCCTCTAACTTTCCATCCAGCCATAGGGAATTCTGGATCAAATTAACTGATTATGTCACAGAGTCAATTATTCCACATTAAATTCCCCATTCAGAAACGATTCAGGGCACTGAATATAAGAATGAAAAACTATGAATTGTATGCTCAGTCATGTGAACTACAGATTTTTAAGCTATTCTCTCCAAAAACATTTGTTTCATTAATAAAACTTACTCAGCCTCACCTTGGGATTAGTGAAAGAAGCATAGTTAAAAATGGCATGTATTAATCTCAAAGTAACACTTATGTTGAGCAAGGAGCCTTCGGGTTTTTAAAATAATTTTAAAACGAAACATTTGAACCAAAAATTGTTTCTATGCATTCCTTCTATAAGCCATTTGATCCTTCATGCACGAAGAAATTTCCATATTTATTCCTCAATATAAAATATCAACTGATTTCATGTCAGGTTATGCATGTAAACAAGAGACTGCCAGATACCAAACTTCTCCAGCATGCAGCTTTTTTCTTTGATCTTTAGGTCGACTGGAGATGTATGCATCTGCACTGCAGACAAGGTTCCAAATGACAGGCTGATGACACTGAGATTATACCAGTCAATCATAATATATACAATTCCACTTCTTATTTCTATGCCACACTGAAAAAAAATTACTTTTTGCCTTGCCCAATGCAAGCTAATTATTTTAAAATCAATAAAGCAATACTAAACATGTTATTATAGCTTGAACCTTTCAGAGAGAATATTACATGGACAGCCAAGTAGCTCATTATATCATGTTATTCAGTTAAATGCCTGTAAGCAAGATTCATGAAAGCAGTACTACCACCACATTAGAGGCACCCTAAATTTACCACCACAAAGAGTAAACCAGATAGAACTAGAGCTCTGTCAAGCTTTCAGTTATTTGACAAATCACAACTATATAGCCATAAGTATGATTTTTAATCTTACTACTCAGAGATAGACATACAATTTTCTCATACTAGACAGAATTCTCACATTTCTCATGATCACTACACACCTCGCTGCTGAATGCAACATTTTAAGCACGACATAAGTAAAGTTTTACACAGATTTTCAAAGGGCATAATTATATTCCTTAGCTATGTAAAAAGTGATGGTTCGTTAGGGAACTGTACATAAATGGAATTAATTTGACAGACGACAGGAAATGGAACAAGAAAGATGCACTATCAAAATGAATAAGAGGAATTCAGATTATGATTTTAGTACAAAATTGATTTAAAGTGAGTTTGATAATTTAACAAAGAAGTAGAGATTAAAGAATCCAAGTTTACCAGGGTTCTATGTCCCACACAGCCCTAGGTCAAGAAGTTCAAACCTCTCTTCCTTGAAAAGGTATTTGGTATAGACAAAAGATTTGCAGGCTTAAAATACAATTTCAAACAGTACCAGCAAAATCCTTCCAGGCTATATATACTTGTTTGGTTTTATTTAACTGGCTTCCTAATTGTTTTGCCTCTGATACTGAGGTCTTAAGTCCTATCCTCCACATCCACAAGTATGTATTTGCATCCTGGCAAATTTAACCATGGCACATGTGAAATAAGCACAGTGGCAATTACAACCCTATTAATATATTAGAAATTAAGTGTTTTACAAAAAGTTTTTCCTTCAAAACTTCCCATTCATCTACCAGTTGTCAGGTTGTCCAGCTGCATTACCGACAAGCACTAATTAACATAAAATTAATTGCAAACACAGGATCAATTAAGCATTTGTTTATATGTATTCCTGCAATACATAACCATGATACCTCTATGGTTTATTTGTTTAAGTACCTTTTATTGTTGAAGAATGACAAAATTAAAACCGTCCCTTCTTGCTTATAAGGCCAATTACAACTAAGAATATGTGAGTTCACTTTTGATGTGACCCAGGGCTTTCTAAACGTAGAACTAACTTTTTTCCTACTTCCTGTACCAAGCAAGTTTCCCAAATACAGAACAACATTAAGATCAGGAATGCCAAAGTTTTATGTCCACCTCGTAACATTTTGCTTGCAAATCATATCTCAAATGCCATCTCCAAATCAAGAAAATGCCACTCTGATCTGTGGCTATGAAAGACAGTATTTCATATCAGCAAGTTCTTTAACTATAATATTTCACATAATCATTGATACATGTTTTGAGTTTTTAATGCTTTCCACATAATATTAAGGGCATCATTTAAATTTTGTTTCATAGGGCACTATTCAAAAGTAACAATTTCCTTCTGATGACTTCCTTCAACGTTTTACTTAGGACCCAATGTTTAATAGCTCTTGTCTCTTTCACTGATGTAGGCTTCTGTTGCTGCATAAAGCACAACAACATATTAAAATGTCCATGAGGGTCAGGAACCTGAAAGTAGCAGAAATTCTGGAAAATATTTGGGTTTAGTTTAAATGCATCTTGATTTCAGTTTTTGTCTCTTACTATGTTCTGGGCCCTGTTCAAATCCTTACTACATGTATCCTGTAATAATGATGAGGACAAGCAAAGACACCAAAATTTCTTCTACTTTTACCCATCTACCACCCCCATTAAAATAAGAGACATAACCAAAGAAAGCAAAAACCAATTTTCTGGTATGAATATCGCAAGTCAATTGGCTCCTTCCGCACACATAAAGAAGTCAAGTTTTCCTAGTTGGTTTAAAAGCCTTTGACACAGTTTTCTGCCAATAAAAGCAAGACTTCCTCTTGACTTCAAATGAAGCTCTGATACCACCTCAAATTAAAGGACCATGGTCCCTGTGCACTGCTAAGTTTTCACTCTATTAATTATTTTCCAGATGTTTCCCATGAAAGTTAGTACCAACTTTCAACTGTGTCAGTTTGATATTTTTATTTTTCCCTTAAATGACTATTCTTGATGTAGTTTTCTCAGCTCTTACAATACCAACAACTTATCTTCAGCAGGTGAGTTTCTACAATTAAGTTTAGTACAGGCATCCAACTATTATGACATGTTTAGTGTCCCAAATACTACATCTTCCTGCTTTAATCCTCCTGCAGTACCACATCCTTCAAATGTCTGGGACTCACCTCTGCTTCTGTGCCAATTCAAAGCCAACAAGAAGCCAAGTGTAAGAGAGATGAAAGTGGAAAGAGATGGATGAATCATCCTTAAAACCAGACCACTATCTTTAAAGTCTTAAGTCCTGTCTTGGTATTATCAGCTCATCATTGTAAAAAAATCCACTAGAGAACACAATATTCTTAAACCACAAACCATTTTTGATTTAGCCCACCATGAAGTATTTGAGAGGTAAAGCGACCAGATCTATAACAGGTAAAATAATTCAATACTGGCACAACTTCCTTGGATTAAAATTTGTCATTTAAACATTACAGAAAAAAAGTTTTGGAAGGAAAGGTTCCTTGGAGAGTTCTGTATTAACATAGACAGTCAAAGTCTGTCTGGTTCCAAAAGCCACAACTGAGTGGCCAAAAATAGTTCTCCTACTTGAAAAAAACAACCCCAGACCATTCAAGATGCAAATGTCCCTTTTTTTTGCCTCGTACAAGACAAGGACCTGCTATCAATTACTTCTAAACCAAAAGTGAGCTGGCTTTGCACAAACGACAAGATATCTCTTTGCACATGTCATTTTATTGAGTGGCAAGTATCTGCCTGTATATGTATTACTTGTCTGTTTGCACAGATACATACATACTTACTACTGTGTCTTGCTGTTCTTCCTAAATTATCCTTAGATGTTAAGTACTTAAAAATTAAGTAATAATTCTGCGGGGCTGCGTCTTAAAAATTGGCCCTTTCTTTCAACTGGTGAAAAGCTTATGTAGCAACTCCTTTATGACAGCAGGGAAAGTCAACTTTCCATGTTAGAATACTCTGAATGTCTGAGAGTAAATGATCTGGAAATTTATCATTCTTTCTTTCTTCAACCATTGCTACTCTAATGTCAAGTAATAGGTGACGACATTGCATAACCCTCTCCCATGGGGTCTTGCCTACAAAGGTTCCACACTGGAGCTAAACATTTGCCTTAGGATTATTTTCAGTGTGTGTCCCCCAACCTCTCTTTTGGCAGCATAATACTAAGACTGGTACCAACACTTTCTCTCATCAGTCATCCACTTTCAAAGTTCAGTGTGCTTTTGTGGTTTCTGGCTGGGACTTTCATGCACCAAATAAAAGATTCTGGCATTTTTTTGGGACATAAGAGAAACTTATTATTAACTTAACCTCTGGCATGGAAGAATATTCAGGAAGACCACTGACATTTCAAAGCCTCCTAGACCAGGGAGCAAAAGCCCTTTGCTAAAGAGAAGTTTGTCAACATCCCTTCCAAAATGTAATTTAGAAAATAAAAGAGTGCCTGTATTCACAATGCGCCCTCAGAATAGAGGTTTATATATGAAGCAGCAAAAAGTAAAACCAATGATCAGTCTCCGCTATGTTAATCCTGACAGCGCCCACTCTACAAGAAGGTGACTTGTACTTAAAAACAACACCTTCCTAGGATTGCTGCCTAAGAAAGGCTGGCTTTACTTTTAACAAAAGTAATCTCTTCCAAAGGCTGCCATGACAGAGGAAGTATGTTCCTACCTTAATGCGAGTCTCACAGGTCACCTCTCCCTTGCAAGGGGAGAAAGGGAAAGCCTCAGTAAACAGCACGAAGGTGAAGACACAGAGCCAAGAAAACAAAGTTCAATTCCTTGTGTAAGAAAACTGAGTAAATCAATATTGTACAACGAGGTGCTTTATATATCAAGCTGACAGCTTGTTTTGGTGAACCGTTACTTCAATGTTTGAACCGCATGAGGAGAACGACTTGCTTTTGCTGGACAGCTATGGAAGAAGTTTAACTTTACATCATCGAATTAACAAAAATAGCAAAGATAGCTGTGCCTTAAAAGCAATATAAAAAGAAGTATTCAGTATGTCTCTATTCCTATAAAATGTATCATCTCCTGAAACTAAAAGCTGATGAATTTACCATTTAGTTCCTGTCAACTACTTCTCTTTCCTTTCTGTACTCCACCTCAAGAATATTAACAAAGTTTAGGAGCACAACAGAACTTATTAAAAATATAGCTTTGACTTTTTAAACAATGAATATCAGGACCAAAAGCAATGTTTTGCTCAGCTTACATTCCAATCCTACAACACATTTCAACTTTTTTTCTAGCAGTTAAAAAGCTTAACAACTACCAGCATCATGACTGTTCAGAAACATTAACTTCATAAATCCTTTTTGACAGGCTCATAATTAAAATTTGAAAGATGGTGCGATCATACAGCTTTGTCTGTTAACTTTCAAGTTTCACTTCACATTTTATGCCAAGTTGTATACAGTGTCTAAGAGCAAAGACAGAAAAATAAACTAATTGATTATTTCAGCTTATTGCTCTACAGTACATCACTGCCATGTTTGCCATTAATAGACACCTGATGTGTTAAGTCAAATATAAAAGGTGGTAAAGTGCTTTGATTATTAGTCACTTGCCATTCTGCACCATTTAAGGGCATTTCAGTTATTTAAAGAACCAATCACCCTGAGAAATTATTCCTAAGAGTTACAATAAAATGTGCTTAGTATTTGTTTCTGAAAACAATACAGGTGTTACACTAATAATTGCTTCACCTCTCCCATTTTTATCAAGTCTCCTATAAACGAAAAGTATATACACAGTGCTTTAAATCAGCTTGTCAGCATGATCAACATAACACTTTAGAAGACTGAAATTTACTGTCAGCTAAAACCTTTGTTGTTACTGGTGCACCTATCTGGCAGAACCATGACCCTGCATGATTCCTCACTAAGTGAGGCTCAATTTTGTCACTCCCTGAAAACAATTAGGGTTTGCTAACTGCAGTTAAATTACTACAGTACAACAAAGTTGCTGAGCACAGCTGAAAAGCCACACACATGTAAACAGTGTCCATCAGCTCACAGCAAAGACCAACTACTGCAGATTAACTATCTCTGCACTGAGCTGGTTTAAACTGTGTAACATTTGCATTAGGCTAGAACATAAACCATCACCACTGCCCAACTAGCCTGTATGCCTACTCTGCTTTTCAAAAACTTGTTTAATTTTAGGAAATATTATCTATGATTTCCTGGTTGGCCTGTTTTAGTCTGTTAGTTGAAAATACAATCTGAATGACAGCCTTCTATTTTCATGCATGACGGTCACAGTAAAAAGCATGAGGTCTACTTACAGCAGATGATACTCACAAAACTGACAATTTGAATAATAGCGGACTCAAAAAAACTTCTCCCCACTCCTTAGTTAGAATAGGGCTGAGAACAGAGCTACAAACTGCACTGTTAGCTTTTGAGCAAGTGTATTTGAAAGTTATATTCTAGTCAAGTGTTTCACCCTATTTAATGACAATATTATAACTTTTTGAATTGGTATTTCTTACAATGTGCCAGTTTTTGTAATTGTTTTGAGACTGCTATGCAGCCATGAAGTCTTCTCCATAGAAGCAGTATTAGAACCAAAACATCCAAAAGTAACTCTCACAGAAATAACTTTCATAACTGGCAGCACTTGAAGTCTTTTAAATTATATTACATTCTAACTATTAAGTTGTTTACAAGTAATTCCACTGCCTCAATTTATAAGTTTCCAGTTAACTAGCTCATTGACTAGACAGTTAATTAGAACTTACTAGCTTTCCACAGTGGCCTATGGTGTAGTTATGGCACAGACTGCAACACCATAATTCATTCTAAAGATGCAGACAACTGTCAAAAGTGAATTCCAACTGATGTGGTTTCAAACATCTTGTACTTAAAGCTTTAGTCTTCACTTCAGGGTTAAAATGAGAATGAGAAGTTTTCATATGGAGTTTTAACAAAGAAGTAATTTATATTTGTACCCTTATCTCTGTTTGTATCCTCTAACAGGCCAACATGCACTCTGACAATTTGCTTAATGAAATAACAAAATTCTAAGTCAAGAACTTACGGAAAAGCAGCAACTCAATACAACAGCATGAAGTTTTAATTTTCATGTCTATTATCTTCCTTAAAAAACCCTATAATACGAGCATTTATTGATCAAGCTAAATACTAAGCTAATTTACCTAATATCTTATGGAAATCTGAACAGCTTTTCCACACTTCGTACAGAACTATTCATGTGTACTGTAAGCCATGCTGTTCTTTTACAAAAAAAGTGTCATGGTAAAACATTAATTACATTGTGTTAATGATACAAGGATGCATGTTCCAACAGCAGCAGCGCTACACAGACACACAAATTTGCTATATGATACAAAGTAAATCAGCAAGAGTTCAGCATAAGGTATTTAACTTGATTATTACTGGGTATCTGCATGCCAAGAAAATGACACAAGTAATTGGAGTACAACGCACACATTCAGAACATAACCCTAACTTCCTTAAAACAGAGCATCTTTAGCTTTTCTAAATGTAGCTGTTCCCCTTCCACCAACATCTGTTTTTTCAATTTATTACAGACAAGGTACTGTTTATTGCAGTCAGTATGTCTCATCAAACACCGGTTAACACTGCAAAAAACCATCAGTTTAACTACCAAGAGAAAATAATCATCTCGGAAGCACCTTAACCTTAAGAATTTCCACTACATGTTGCTGTTCAAGAGTCAGTTTAATCCCAAATTGTGCTATAGCTTTAAATCCACACTTTCAACAGCTTTTCACACAAAAAGCATATATATTTCATAAAGCATATATATTTCATATATTTCATGCAGCAACTTGCTCTTCAGTTTTCTAATTCAATCACGGACAAAAAAAAAAGTCCCAAGTTAACACACTGTCTTTGCTGAGAAGACTTACCTAATATGTAGATAGTCTTCTGATCACTTCTCTGACCAAGGGCATTAGTCACCTTACAGACATAAGTCCCAGTGTAGTTGTAAGTCAAAGGGCTGCTGAACTGCAGGGTATTGTTAACAGCCAACAGTCCTTCGGGCCATTGCCCATCCAACCTAAAAGAACAGTTATATTTCAAATGTGTATATTTACAACTAGTTTAAATAGAAGCAGTTTAAAATAACATTTCCAATAATGCATAGATGAATTTTTCACTGTGCTCTGACACTTCCAGTGGGCTTTCCTTTGATAATTCTCAGTGTACACCTGAAGATTTACTTAGTATTTAATTTCTGGGCCAAATCCTTTAAATGTCAGATCTGCTGGATCTAGCAAGCTGTCTAAAATCAACACTACTACAGCTAAGAAAACAGCATCTCAAAAGAACTTGGAGGAGCAAGACAACACAAACTCTGAAAACTAACAATCTAACTAAGAAGCACTTCTGCTGTCAGGATTATCTGCCCGTTCATTTGCATCCAGCTGAGCTATCACAGTAAATATTTTTGTCCATACATGCTTAATTTAGAGGACATCTTGACTAGAACTTCTGAGCAAAATTCACGCAGTTTCTCCTCTCCTGAGCTGCCTTTTCTCATCTCCCATCACTTTTCCGTCTAAATTACAGCACTGAAATGCAATGTGATACTTTGTGATACACTTGGGGAAACAACTGGTTAAAAAAATTATTTTTTTATCAACTGACTTTTCTAAGTCTATCATTTCCCTGTACAATTCTGCCTGAGATTGCAGTAAAAACTGTGTAAACACAACAGAAAAAGGGGAAAGGGCAAAGGCCCTAGAACTATTTTAACAGAGCTGCCAACCACCCATTAAACACCTCTGTAATTTCATGCCATTGAAACACATTTTGATTTATCCAAGTACCTATTAACACCTAAGCTGGCCTAAATCAATATTCAGACTAGACAACTAGATGACAGTATCTTGAAAGCATTTAGTGTGATTTTTTAAGCAGTATTGAACAAAAAGGCACCCATCACTTTAAAACAGGTACGCAAATGAAAAGAAACAAATGCTCCACAGTTAACACTAAATGCAATCTTCAAGAAATGTGGTTCAAGACAACATTCCTACTCCTTTGCTGTGATTATTGCCCAGAATTGCTTCAGCCACAAAACTGATAAAAGCCATCAGGCACATACTCCATAATTCATAGTACCAGAAGCATTTATTTCAAGAAACATAAAACAGTCAGTTGGTTTGAAAGGTCTATTCTAATAAAATTCTCATACGTGCAACATCTTAAAATATTACTAAGCATGAAAATATCACTATCCCAGTAAATACAATATCATCTTGGATTCCAAGGGATACAATTGGTTGGTACGGTAGTTCCACAGCCTATTGTATCTGACACCAGTAAGACAGCACACAGTTCAACACAGTACTGCTCACTTCTTCAAGCTCGAGCTACCCTTCTTTTACATGGATTTCACCCCTTACACATGAAGTTCCTCCTTCACCAGTACTACAGCTTTTTGGATGGGTTTTGTTGCTGCTCAAAAAGGCACACAGGTTTATTCAAGAAAATTTCCATTTCCTATAAAAGTTTGTTCCGTTTTAAGTTTAGGAAATCTAACATTGACCTCTGAAGCTTGAATGGCTTCAAATGTACTTAAACAGGTTTATTTCTTCTAGAATTGTGAACACTGGTTGTATTGATTAGCTCTTACATATGTTTGAAATTCAAATGAGAGAACTGAGAACCCAGTGCATCTGAAGAAGCAAATGGTACTGCTGTTAAGAGCTTTTTTTAAACACAGGAATTTTTATGTGCTGGAATTTCTCATCACACTGATTTAGAGCTAAGCCTGGGATGGGGATGGCAGTCCATAAATTCATGAAATGTGGATGCTATGTAAGCTTTTTAATTTTTTCATTAGAGGCATATGTAAATAATGGTTGGATCCTTACTAGATTTACTGGTCTTTGCTCTACATGCTGCAACACACAGGGCTTAGTCTCCCTTGAGTAACTAAAGAGACTTTACCCTGAGAGTAATGACAAACTGTTAAGGCACATAAATTTACAAGATATCCACTCACTTGTATTCATACAAACACACATCTTTTATTCTCCTTTTAAAAAGCTGGATAAAACCATTACAACCAATACAAGTCATATACTCTTTGTTTTCAAAACATGCATTGACTGTAAGCAAAGCAATTATACCACTTGAATCATGTGGCAAGTCTCTTTTCATAAATATTTACCTGGTCCACATAAATTCCATAGGTAATGGATTTGCATCAGCATTACATTTGAGCTGAACATTCCCTCTTCCAATGAACCAGTTTCCATCATAGCCAGTTACTGAAACTTCTGGGGCATCTGACAAAAAAAGTTTTAATCTATCAACAATCACAATTTTTACATTAAAAGTGAATTGCATGTAAGATCAGTAGAACAGAAGGGTACTTTTTTTCTGTTTTTTCTTTTTTTTGGGGGGGATGTGTGCTTTACTTGTTGGTTGCCTTTTTGTATTTAATTTAAAGACCACCACCAAAATATAGAGAGAACACGATACAGTTCCAAGCTACAGCATTAATATGCAGCAGTGAACAAACTGTTTTAATCAGTGCAACTTTTCTTGTGTGTTTTTGGCAACCACACAGCACCCTAGGGAAGTGAGAGGACTTCAGAAAAAAAGAATCAGTTACATGTTTTTGGGAAGTGAGGAATGGTAACTTAGAAGTACTTCTCACTAAAAAGATACAGCAAAGGATCAGAAACAACCTTGGGAGAAACCAGTCAATTAGGGAATCACCAAGAAGTTCACAGATGCCAACTATAAAGATTAAATTATCCATTGGCATCAAAATGTAGAATTATGTTACAGTTCTAAAAAACCAGGAGGTGATTCTAGAGAAGCCTCAGCAAAATATTCAAAAGCCAAGGAAAAGATGAACCAGTATGATTAGGGATAAGCTCTGGAGCAGAGATGGAGGAGCAGTTGCAAAAGCTAGTAAGTGTCAGGGAAGACTGAAGAGCACACACTGCTTCTCACTTGCTGCTGTGTACCTTACTATACAATTTTGTTAGAAATTCTGAAACATGCATTAACATCAATCTCAGATAAAAATATTAAGACCAACTTGCATCCTCAATTCACTTTCAATAGGAAACAGTTGTCTTATTCAGTGTTTGAGACAATGATGGGAAGAAATCCCTTTTAGTTTTCTTTCTGTATCAATGGCCCTCCAATCTAGAATTTCATTTCAAGATCAATAAAATAAAGCAGTACTAATCACTATTTTATGCCAAAATAAGTGATTCTTTACCAAACAGAACAAAACCAAATCAAAATCAAATTCTAGTCAAATCCAAACAGCCAAGTCTACTTTTTCCAGCCACTACTACATTTGTTCTACTTGAACTGACAGACTTCTGTGATTTAGGAACTTTAAAGCAGCACACAGCCAAGACAGGACACCAAAGGAACAATGTGAATATAGTTGGTTTTGTTCATATATACACTATCTAACAAAAAAATGGACCACATGCCTAAAGCTTATTTCTCTTAACTGGTTTTAACTCAGCAACACGGTTAGCCACCTTGCTTGGTACTAATGTGTTTTAAAAGCCATACATATTTTAAAGAAGCCCAATACAGGTTTGAATTATATGAGCAATCTGAAGCTGAATAACAAATGCCAGGCATGTATGTACTATGTTCTTGTTTCCTTATGCTTGTTAAGAGTGGACAAAGCTAGGTGAATAATATGAAAATAACTTACTGACCATCACAAGACCTAATTTCAACTTAACATCTCAAACATGAATCTTCATTAGCATTCTTTCTTAATTCTACTGAAATTGTAAGACACTATAAACAGCTTATGGATCAACCCTCGTGTTTACCCATGATTTAACATCCAAAACAGTAGAAATGTAACAGTATTCTAGCTTCATGACTTTATTTTCAATACAGAGACCCTAGGCTTTTACTCCTGCCTGACCTGCCTCTTATCACAGCTTTCCTATACGGTTTTAATTTCCTTTATTTTCCAGAAGCAGAAAGTGCTCATCTCCTTCCTGTGCAAGGTATACACTGATTAAGGGAGTGGTTGCAAGATATATACAAGGCAGTAATTACCTCACAGAATACTTACACTGGATGTCCAACACGTAAGGGTATCGTATCTCCTTTTCAAAGGCAGGGTGCCTCACAACGCAAGTTATGTGTCTTCCTCTTGCAAATCGTGTAGGGACAATCACATACTGGCTTACAACTGTCACTGTTTCATTTGGAAACAAAGTTGAGGTGGATTCCATTTCACCAAGGCCTCCTTCCCAGTCAATCTGTGCAGCAGGTTTTCCAGTGGCTGCTGTACAAGTGGCTGCTATTGTCCTATTTGCACCATCTATTAGAGGGTTTGGTCCTTTTGTTAAGCTCACAACAGGTTCAACTAAGGAGGGGGAGAAAAAGTAAATTTAAACAAGAAAGACTCCACATCTTTGAAACCGTCACTACAGAAAAGTTAGACAAAAACCTAATCCATTTGCAAATGCTCATGTTAATCAGACATCCTAGACATAAGACCACGCATATCTCAAGAGATGATAGCTCTATACAAGGCTTTGGCCTGCAGACATTATCCCCCTTTGTCCATTCATTCAAGTTCAGTGTTCTTCATTCACTACATTTAATGCATTGACAGGGAATTCCAGAGTGGTTAGGTCCAAAACACCAATTGCAGTGCTCCAGTTGCAACAACAGAGAGCTTAAGGTATTAGGTTGAAACTACACTGCAGTTTTTTTTTCAAAAAGCTTGGATTCTGCTGCATTTTCAAGCATTCACGAATTGAACTATACTGTCAGTTGAAAGCTACTTCAGTGTTCTAACACCCAACATTAAGAGTTTAAGCTTCTGTTGATCAGTACAGTACAAATGAGTCCCATGCTGCATCTTTACTATTTATACACACCACACATTAAATAATGCATTAATAATAATACAATATTAATTAATAAATAACACAAATTAAATAATATATATACACCACTCAAATACACAATTGTATATAAAATTTATCTAAGTTTTCAATATACAAAGTAATTATTTCTATATAAAATAATATTTTGCCTATATATATATACACACATTCTTGTGAATGAATCCCTATAAAAGTTTAAAAAAATGGAACTTAATACTAGGTCTAAGACTAAAGAAATGTGCACATGGAAGGATGTGACCTCCTTGTAAAGCCACTGCTCACCCCAAAATTTTAGTGACTTGGGGAACACACCTCTTTCTGAAAAAGGAAGTTGAGTTCCTCGTGTACAAGTCTACTGCTGAGGGCCATAGACTAAAAAGCTTTTAAAAAATTACCTTATTTAGCAAAATCTGATTAAAAAAGAATTACTGATTTAGCAAATCTGTTTCAGCCCCGTACAAGGCACCCACCAATTACAGCCCAAGTCAGAAAAACTACCTGGTCCTTCAGATACAAACCATGGTTGGGCTGTTTTAGAATGGCCCATTTGTGTCACCAGTTCTGTAAGGGACAGGTTTGCAGTAGTGAACCAGCCTATTCCACAATCCTGGTCTTTTGCTCTAATCTGGCTACCAGAGTCCTCTGACGGGAGGTCATTGTTACTCACCATAATGCTTCAGAATCCACCTCAGTGGATCAGCCCTCACTAATCACAAAGCAGAGACAAGTCTTGCAACTTCTGTGGCTTTCAGTATCCAACAAGAAGGAGAAAAGTTAGATCATGGAATTTCTTTCTAATAAATTGAAGCTCACCCACACACACATCTTGTAACAGAATAGAGCAAATTTCACAGTACCTGGCAAGCTCTCCAGCTACCTACACCTTCCAAAGATAACGGGGTACCAAATATTTTCAGCTTGAGCCCCTTCAGTTTTTGACTGTTTTCTGCTCAGTATAACACTGCTCACATCTGAACAAGTTGGTTTATTATTTGCTCAATTACACTAAAGGGAAAGGCAACTATTAAATGGATAACCTCATAAAAATGTGTTTTCTGTTCTATACTTAGAAGTGCTTCAAGAATATAAATTGTTACGAAACTGAAGATTGTTTGGGCAGATACTGAGAGCAAATTATTTTCTACTTTGTTTCTCTGAATGCCTACCCTCTGAGATTTGTCAGTAATCCCACTGAAAATAAGCCAGTAACACTTTTTTTATGCCAAGTTCCACACTTACACTTCTAGATCTGAAGCATTTCTAATAGAGCTGCTTTCAAAATCTGATTCCCTGCTCTCCAACACCAGCAACAGCTAGAGCTTTCTGCAATAAGCTTGGATATCTCAACTGATGTATATATGAAGCATTGTATCATCTGGGAAAAAAGTCTTTAAAACCAATGGAGAACTTGACATTACGTAGCTTTGTTATTTGACCCACAATTTGGATTTCCTGATTTAAGATGAACGCTACTGCCTTGTTCTCCCCAAATCACTGGTAGTGACTTCTTCAATAGCTTCTGTAGTATTACTAAAATGCAGAAGTAAACACCCAAATTTATATTTAGAGTTTTACATGCATGAAAATTCTAATTTTTTTCTGTATTCCTCCCTTCCCAAGATTTCTGTAACAGTAAAATCAACTAAATTAGCAGCTATCATTAGCATTTCATGCCAAAACTGTAGATGCCAATAATTTCAGCTGAAAATAAAAGCTTGGTAAGTTTTTAAAAAAAAAAAAAAAAAAAAATCAAAGGCTTAAAAAAGGATGCAACTGTGTAATTTTTCCTCCACCACTTTGTGAAGGGATATGTAAGTAAACAAGAACTCTTAGTTGCAGAGATCTCCAGACCCAAAGCAGACTACTCAGTACTCTACTTTTAGAAAAAGTCTTCAAGTAGCCAGAAAGCATGATCGACTAATTTTAAAGCCTACTTTCTCCTATTGATTATCATTATTACGAAAAAAACCTATTTTCTCAAGTGATACCAGAGATTTGTCAGTTTGAGTTCATTGTGTAATACTTGGTTTTACACTTGTCAACCAGAGACAAAGATGAATTATTCAAAACTACTCAGCCTCATAAAATATACTTATTCCCAGTCCTATGTGTTTCCGTGCTTTAGTTTTTTTTATACATCACAAATGTTTAGGCTTCTACAGTGACATCTTCCCATAAACCATGATTCTTGTACTACACACCAACTGTAAGATAACTAGCCGCATACTGAGAAATGGAAAGCAACTGCTGTTAGGATACTTATTTCCATAGTTTATCATTCAGGACTACTTTGTCCCAGCAACCAAAGCAAAACCAGCAGAAGCCCAGCTACTTATTCTATGGCCTTTCTAGATGTTTCAGTCATGCATTAAGAGAAGTATCTGGTAAACGAATCCATAATTACAATGGGGCACTGGCATCTCATCTCTCACAGTGTGAAACAGTTTTACCATTTTCAATCTGGAAAAGAGATTACCCAAAGTATGGGCTTTGGAAGTTTTTTTGTGGTAACTTTTTTTTTTGTGAAAGTGTAATTTTTACAGACAGTCCTCTTATCCCAGGACCATTCAGTGTGCCACATGAATCACACTGAATCACGTGATTTTCACTCCTCACAGTGGTGGTGGAGGACACAGGAGGCATCTAGGAGAGCATTACAGAAGCTGCTACATCCAACTCTGTAGAAATGTCATGCTCTATTCAGGTCATATGAAAAAGGTGGTAAGGACAGTGCTTCGTCTGGCAAAGGAAGCCACCAATCCCCTAAGATCCAAAAGAAGGACCTGCTTCCACAGTGTAAGAGTTCCACCTAAAGCGACATTATGGCATTAATTATATTTGAATATTAAAGACATGATGGCTGAAGCACGGAAGCCAGATGTGCAGCTGTTCAAAAGGTCTCAACTCATTTGCCAATCTGTGTTTTCCCTTTCACTGACTCATGACCACCACCTAATTTAACCCTGCTTATTCTACCTTCACCTTACGTTCAACATGGACAAATCAGAAATCTCTCACTGCTCAAGTCCTTACACTTCTTTACAAAAAAGTAACGTAATACAGCATCCAGACAAGAGCCTTAAATCCTACTGCACTACATTTCGAAGCAAAAGCTGCTTCTTGGTTTTCATGTACTTTATAAGCCTTTTTCAATTGCTTCTGTTAGTTTTAAAACTATTCTTCTGCGCATACTGGGCACAGGAGGTCTGGATGAAATCGGCATGACTACAACACAAACAAGATTATTTCCTCCTGCCATTAAATTCACTAGTTCCTTGGCAACAGCATGACACTGGGAATTGTCATCCCCTTCATCAAAACTGACATGAACTTGATTAACTTCTTCCTAAAACAGTATTTCAAGTTTTTATTTTCACTTGCCTCAAAATTAGAAGCTTTATCTTTCTGTGTACCATATCCTGTTTGCTAATTAATGTTTAATTTTAGTAGTTTTAGGGGGGGTTTGCTTGTTTGTTTTAAGGCCAGTCAGTCCACTTATTTGTCATCTACTTTTTCTTGGCCCAGAGTATTCTGTAGTACTTAAGAAGAACACGTACATCTTATCAACTAGCACTTCTCGAACACCGTTACTCCACCAGAATTGTCTGAGAAGATCCAGTGTCTATACTGCCCGACATACATCATCTTTTAATTCCTAACTGGAAGAATTTCTGCATTTGAGTGTCTGGGATCTAAGTCATGGTGACACCTTTGACACTCATCCTTCACTTGTAGCATTGGTAAGAGCTAGGCTGCAGAAGAAAATGACCTACTTTATCAATACCCATGATGAGAAATCCAACTTAGCAAGACAGAGTCAAACCAAACCAACTTAAAATAGTCATGGATAGCACTCAAGTTAGGAACATAAAAATTATGTCAGCTCCGCAAGCTACCCTGAGACAAGGCATCTCTTCCGCCTTGAGACACCAGTTTGCCTCATTTGGTCAGCATCTTGGGAAACCAACAGCTTGACACAAAAATTATTTGCCATTTTTTGCACAAGTTTAACAAGGTAAGTTTGACAAAGCAAAGTTTTAGAAAAGTTCAATATATCTGTTTGACCCTAAAAGCATTTTCATATTTTCACTGTCTTAACCTCTTCTTTTACAGTGCATTTCCTTAAGACAACACGAAGCAGTAAACAAAGCAAACTAGGAGTGGGTAGAGTCACCAAACATGGCAAGTCTGTTAAACTAGGGGCACATAAGAGGTTCTAAATATGGTCTTAAGTGATCGGCGCACTGTGGCAAAACACAGGGCATTTTATCTTGGAGTTATTTTTTTCTTCCATTTGTCTTCAGTGTCTCTACCTTACAGTGTACAAGCACCTACTACATGATTAAGTATGTCCACTACACGTGGGAAGGAAATAAATTCTTTGCTAAATAAGAACAGACAGGGAGTAGGAAAAAAACCAACCCTGCTTCAACTGGAAACAGCCTCAGCCTTAGGACAGGAATGGCTTTCCTTACTTAAGGGAGAGTTTTTTAGACCAGTGGGAGAATGCAGTCAGATTGAAGACGTTTAAAGTTACATCAAGATTTAAATTAGAGCTGTTGCATGCCTTAAGATTCTGATGAGCTTGGAACTGCTGAGTTTAGGCCAGCAAAGTTCACAAGTTACTAATTTACAGCATACTCTGAAAATCATTACTTCCTCAGTATTTTGACTGCTTAAGCCTGCATGTCAGTGCACCAAAAAGTTTCAAGAAGGACAGAAAATACATTGCTAAGGCCAAAGATCTTAAGTCTAACAGAGGTTTGGCTACCTAGCGGTACATGAATGTGAAGCTGCTGCTAACTAGGATGGAAAGGCATCTTTGCAAATCACAGCTGGGGTTGCCATTTAGAGGTTGATACCAAATCCTGAGAGACTTAGAGCAACTGGCAACCATCTACATCAATGATGAAAAAAGCTGTGATCAGAACCACTGTATGCCAGACCAATACTTCTTTGCCTATTTCAACTGCAATTTTTCATTACGTATATCTAATGAAACAAGTTGTGGTCCCTCTACACTTTCAAATGTAGAATAATAAGCACACAGGACATACATGTGATTTCCAAGTTCCTCCAAAAACCTGAAATTACAAGTGCAAAATGGACACAACTACTAATGTGATCTGAAAAACAGAAATAATCTTAGAAAGAGGAACTGACCAGAAAAGACAAGGCAAGGTAGTAAGAACTTCCCACTGCTTACTGGTAAAGCACAATATCTGAAACCTGAAGTCAAAAGACTGCTACAATAACCACAGACATAGCCACTTGCAGTAAAGATGGAAGTCAGATGAAAAGCCATAAGACCGCATGCTTTGTGCATCACATAGAATTTTGGTCAAGTTAATGGTTTCAAATTGGTTTAAGCCAGTTGCTTTGATGCATTTATTTTGCCCCCCCTTGTGGTGAAAACCAGTTAACATCCTGTGCTAAAGCCATCTGATTAATCCCATTGAGTATTCTACTACTATGAAAAGCAGGTATCAAAGAGATGATCCTAAAAAGCACATCTGCTTGCAGAAATAGGTATTGATGACTACGTCAGCTACAGAAAATATCATTTGACTCCTGGCAGTAGATACAGGAGTACCTTACACTAGTACAAAAATACTACTACTGTAAGGAGGGGACAATTTAATAATAGGCTTTCAAGTCTCAGAGTAATCATTTTACCGTACACTGCAGTAACACCTGAGTTACTTGCACTTCAGCACTAACTCCTTACAACAGCAATGCTCAACCCTCAACAAGAGGGACAAAATTAGTGTAAACAAATCCCCAAGTTTATAAAAGCTTCACATTATGACTATCCACAAACAGTCAAGAGCTTAAATTGACTTCCCACAACTCCCAGCAGTCATTTAGACAGTTTTGCTTTACATTTACACTGTGCAAAGAACAGTTTACACCACCAGCCCCAAGCAGCTATATTAAGTTATTATGTTAGCAACACACGTACAGAACTACAGAATAGAGTCGGAAGGGAGTTTTTGTTGAAGGTCATCCAGCCCAATCCCCTTGCAATAAGCAGGGACTTCTTCAACTACACCAGGCTGCTCAGAGTCCCGTTTGAATGTTTCCAGGCATGGGGCATCTACCACCTCACTGGGAACTCTCTAACCTAATTACAGACGATGGATTATTTCACTGAGACAACAATTCATCAGCAGGGTTTAGAAATATCTGCTTTTTCTGAAGGCTAGTGACTACTCAGTACTGAGCGAATTTGAGGGAATTTAGCCAAGGTCGTAGCTAAAGACATGTTCAGCAGCTTCTCAGCACATACACACAAGTCCCTGGTATCAGCATCGTCTGTCGAAGCTCTAAAGCACTGTGCTAATACAAACTAAATGTCTGTATTAGCACAATGCCTAAATAGGAACCAGTTATTTATTTTTAATAACTAGACAGTCAAATAAGTTCTAAAGAAGCAAGACCCAAAAGAAGTCTCCTCTATGACATTAGTAAAAGTAACACACCTGTAATGAAAGACCAGCAAACACATATTTTGCATTTTCTTTAGGTTAAATGGTAAAATACGACTTATTAGTAAGTTAAGAATTTTCCTCATTCCAAAAAGAAGCTGACTTACCTAGTACTGTTAAAGTTGTTGATGACTGTGTATTTCCAAGTGGGAATGTAACTGCCTTGCAAATATATTCTCCTGCATCAGAAAAGCTTACATTTTTTAAGATAATTGTTGCATCAGTAAGTGAGTAGTTTTTAAATGCCACTCTTCCTTGGTAGTCTCCTTGAACCGATATTCCATATTCGGGGTGATGAACAGCAATAGTCTGTGAACTTTTACCATATATCTTCTCCCAAGAAACTTGTGTTATTGTTTCATTTACATCAATTATGCATTTCAGTGCAACCTTCTTCCCCCAAACTGCTGTGACATGTTGATCAACAACTGGTCCAGCTAAGGCACCTAAAAACAAAGCAATTGTTAGTTGCTACACAAGAAAGTTGTCTTTTGCTTTTCACAGTAAGCTTTCTTCAGTAATTAGCTTACCTTTTTAGAAGAGAATTCCCACTTTTTTTTCTGAATAACTGATTCACAACAGTGTGGAAATACTACAGAAACATATTTCAAGCAAAACCATCAAAGCTAGGCACAGATCAACCATTTTTCAGAGAATACTACCACTAATACCCAACTTCATATAAAAATCATCTGACAATTGTGTAACTGCTGTAACACTCTTTTGGGAATTTAACTAGATATGAATATTTTGTCAATTCAGATTTACCAAAAAACCAGTAACAAGACATGGTACATTTTAGCAGTCTAATTAGTGATAAAGAGCATCAAGCAAAAATTTAAGTTAAACTACTACACTTGTGTTTCTCCTTAAATAATCTTTATTGAGTCTTATCTTTTGTAAGTAGAAATAAGTGAAACTTCTAGCACTTACCATACCAGTAAATACTTCAAAAGCAAAGCAACAATTAAAAAAAACAAACCAAAAAGCCCCTATCAAAATCCTACAAAGCTCCATGTTTACATGGATAGTGATAGTCACTCAAAGAACTCAACTTGAACTTTCCTACCCTACTTCCTAATGAAGACATTTACCATCATACATATGCAATCTTTCTGCTACACTCTAGTGGGGTGTCTTTACACAAGACTTTCTCTCACACAGTAAATATGCAAGAGTAGTCAAGTGCTTGCTTAGGATTCAATGTATTCCTGTTTAATACCTAAAATGCCTTCCACAGTAGCAACTACATTCTGAGCTCAGCATTTTACCACCCTCCTTTCAAGAAAGGAAATCCATTAGGACAAAGCAGTTCAATATACCACAGGTTCACAGTTTCTTTTGCCAAACAGATGCTCCAGAAACTTCACTCATTAGTTCTCCCAGAGCAAACTAACCGGACGAAAAAGAATCAAAGTCTTAGTCCACAATCTTTTTCCTGTGCCCAGACTTTAACAAAGCTATTTCAAACGCTCTGATTTTCTCTTCAGATACCAAATCAGGACCCAGGCTGTTATTGAGGAAGTTCACCAATGAAGCAAAAGTCAAGTATAAATTTTAGTAGCCCCATTCTCATAAGCACGAAGAAGTCACTCAACTTGAGACATGAGCTGCCTTTTCACTCACCAAGGTCACACAGAAGGCAAGCCATGTGTTCAGGAAAAAAGTCTCTATATGCCTTTATGTACAAGTCCATTATTAAAAGCTTTCCGCTTCCCATCAACTGATTTTTCATTGTTCAAACCATTTCTGAGTAAATGAAGTCACCCAAAAAAGTGATTTAGCTATGGATTTCTTTAGTATAAAACTACTGACTAACATCAATAGTATGAACACCTTAAGTTACACAAATAAATCAAACTAAGCCAGAACTTTAGATCAATATTGTTGATACATCAGTCACTAAGTGGGGCTGGTGAGGGGACAAAACATAGCAAGAAAAGTCAAAAAACACCTAATATCTTTCATATAGAGAATATCTGCCATGACAAGTACTGCAAGAACATTCTGTCTATTCTCCTCATGCCTCTTACCTAACACATTATGGTGACAGACACTGGAAAGAGGGCAACTATTTGCAAACTGGCATGCGCAGAGTTCTGCCCAAACTGTCTCCACTTGCCATTGCTACATTTAAGCATAAGGTGGAGTGTTCCTTCAAAAGTATTTGACTATTGCTTTCTACCTTATAAATAAGGCTCACAAGTTACATTTCTGAAATGTATTTCAGGATGTACAGGATATACATACTCTGTAATGTAATTTAAGTAAAGAAAAATGCACTTTTATTCAAAAATCAGCTTTTTGCAACATTTAAATCCACTGAATCTTAACGTGTATTAAACTTTAACATAATGATTAGCTGTATATAGCCCCAAACAATTCAGTATAGAAAAGCCCCACCAGTGAACTTACAAAAACTGCTCAGACTTCTGGGGAAGGTAACAAACTGAACTGGAAAAAACATCCCAGTTAATTGAACATACGAGCTCTTCTGTCTCCTTTTACATTTTTCTTTTTGACAACTCTGCTCCCAGTAACTGGAGGCTTTAGCTACATAAAGATGACCATAGTATGGTCAAAAAGTCAGTACTCAACAATTTTCCCATCATTTTCTCATTTGTGCCATGAGAACATTGTGCTCTCACATGAATTACATGAATATTTTCAGAAGTCAAACTTTTTCATTGCTGCTATTTTCAAGATTTACAGACTGCACAGAGCAGGACCCATATATATTTACAGACATAAACACACTTGCAGCTATAGAATGTTGATCAGTTGGATCTTTTTCCTTCACCTTCTCCAGCAAGGGAGGTAGACCTAACAGATCATTACTCCAAATTTTACTTTTTAACATTTATCTCATCTTCTGACACATGTTCAGACTCCAAAGACAAAAAAAAAATTTAAAAATCAAAATAATAATTTAAAAAATCAGCTTATCTATGCGAATCATTTAACTTGATTTAACATACAGCTCATACAACAGTATATAGATCCCAAAGTGTTTAAATCTCTAGAAGTAGTTTAAATCTGAAGTGTCAATGCCACACATTCAATTTGGAACAGTATCTCTTGTGTTAATCTCCATCCAGTTATTATTTAACTAGCTGTAGCTGCAAAGCAATCAAGCTAATAGTTCAAACCAGCAAGCTAATTACCATGCAGATATTCAGAGCTTTTCAAGACTCAGGACTCTAAGGTAAGCATTTCCTTTGACATAAAGACTTCCACTTGAGAGTCGTATTTTGCTCACAGATTGTAGTCGAATAATGAGATACATGTCTCCTCCAAAATAAAACATTTAGAGGCTTACAATGCACAAGGTTCTGAAGAACAAGACACTTCAAGACCACACTATTCAGGTCCTTAACTGATCCAAAGTATTGGCACATATGACATACATTTACTGTTTTAATGAGGCCTAGCCCCACCCCCCCCTTGAAATTTAATACTGAAATCTAACCTTCTTTGCTTTATATTTACAATATTGAAGTCTCTCATCCTCAACAAACCTTATGGATACACTTCGTATTCACTTAGTAATCAAGATGTTTTGCAATTTCTCAAAGTAAACACAGCATTATGAGGTTTTCTTACTTTTTTCTTTTTATTTGTCCAAGTTTTTACAGATCTGCCTTCCCTTTCCTTTTTGCTCCCTTGGAAGATGTAAGATTGTCCTGTACTGTTTTACATACAGCCTGATGAGATTGCCATCTCAAGCACCTTTACATGATTCAATTTTAGCTAAGTCCCTATGCACTAACTGATTTTTGATCACAGTGATCCAATGCCATGCTGGCAATAAAGTCAAGAATCTTACCTGAAACAGCAAGGCGCTGCTTACGACTCCACTCACGTAACTTGACAAAGAGTTTGAAGAGTAAACAAAACAAAATCAATCTCTAAAGCTAACTTCTAGCATTAAAAGCCACAGAACCAGGTGCTATCAAATACTGACCATAACAACCTGTTCAATGTCAATTCTTAATTAAGCTCCTACCACTAACTGAAGAAATGATACTGAGGAATTATATGACAACCTTCTTTAAATAATGAAGTATTTATACTACGAAATGACAGAATACTTTCCACATTTACAGGCTTATTTTTTGCAATAAACAGCAGATATAGATTTTCTATAGGAAGCAGCCGTGCAGAAGTCTAATTATAAAAGACATGCATTTTGTTATCCGCTTAATAGCACGCTTCTAGCAAGACAGGGTGATCATACTGACACTTTTGAGCCAACCTGCCAACTATTTCCACAAGACAACATGGCCAAACTACAGAAGAGCATAAAACTGAAATTTCTGCCCTCTATCAGCAAGTTATTCAGCTCATGGACATGTGGCCTTCGCACACACTAGTGGCAGGGAACTCAGAAGAGTTCTGATCGAGAATGGATCAGAACAAGAACATCCCATTCTGGTGACAGCAAGTTGCTATGTCAGCAGAACTTCTCATGGAACACTCTTAAGGTCAGGCTAAGCATTATTGTTAGGTCAGTTTAATTTCAGCTGACACCAGAAAGCTTATTCTTGCAGTCCTCCTCCTCCTGTGTCAGCACTCATGAAGTACCTAAAAGACCCCTATCTACAAAAACTCACTTGTTCTGTTCCTGATTTAACCTTCTGAATTAGCTCAGTTAATCACAAGTGGCAATGCAACAGAGCCAATGAGCACAGCCCCACAAATCTAGCAGCATATTGAGATTTGTTTAGCTGGAAAAGCAAATCACTTTAAGACACTGAGGAAACAAGCTGAAACCTCAACTTGAGGCTTTATAAAAATATATGCTTAAATGACTGGGAAGAAGTCAGTGTCTTTTGAGCACCAGGGCACAATCAAATTACTGTGTCAAAAAAAGATCAGAACCAAGGAATGGAAGAGATTCAAGATTAAGTAGTACAAAATGCCTCAACACTAGCTTCCCATTAGAAGTGCTAAGAAAGTACTTAGAAAAAAACTGCACTTATATCAAAGAGATAGTATTACAACCTAGTGTTACTCTCACCTAAGGATCTGCTTTGTCACAACCCTTGCTTGGAGTTCTAGTTTGTCAATCAGTTTTTTGGGGGCAAGTGAGCTGGGATCAGGAACAGCACGAGATTAGCTTCTATAAGCATTACATTTACAGGACTCAGCTCAAGTTCCCTTTTTTTGTACAGTACTTGCCTTGTTTTTTTTTAAAGAAGAAAACCAGGCATGTATTACTTCCATCTCAGAGAGCAAATCTTAAAACCTTGTTCAGTGTTTAGCACACAATATAACAGGCACACAAAAGCCTACCAGAATGTAAAAAGTTTTGGTGAAATGAGGCATAGCAATCCAATAGTCTGAAGCCAAGACTACTGAAATTCTCAGGCTCTCCCAGGCTGCTTTTTCACTTTACTGAAGTTCAAGGGATTCTGTCTTTAGAATCGGAGCTCAGCTTTACCTAATACCAACAGGAAACTAAGAACATTGTGATGTAGCTCATGCAAATCCACCACTTGGAAATGGTACTATTAATTTCTGAATGTTAACTTTTTACACCTGCAAGTGACCCAAAATGAGGTTCCAGTCTTAACCTGGTTTATGGTTATGAGCAGCTTTCCTCTAGGTGACTATAGCTTGACTTCTTACAAAAAAAACATAGTAAGAGGAACATAATTTCTAGTTGAAAATGATAAAATAAAGTTACACAAAGTTGTACCTTTTCCAAGCACACCTAAAAATCAAAGAGACTGGTAAGGAGAACTGCTTGAGCATGGGAATGCATGAAGAGGTCAGTCTCTTAATTTCAGTGCTGTCTCAAAACCTAACTGTTGCTGAAGGGTTTTACTAACATCAAGTTCAAGACAGATGGATTTTCAGTTAAGTGCTATCACAGGATGTTCTGCAGAATTCTGAAATATTCTGAACCTCCATCTGGCTGCTCCTAAGGGTACAGCTGACAAGATATCACACCACTGAGCCAGGAGGCTTGTGTTACTCTGCTCCTTCATTCCCCACAGCTGGTGGAAGAGACTGTCAGTTATCTCCCTCTAGCTGCTGAATCAACATATGTATCTACATAGAGAGAGCAAGGAACAGTAATAATTGTTGGGAAGGCTACAGCTACCAAGATAGCAACCAGAGCCCAGAGAGAGGACTCACACTGCCGGTTAAAAGGCCAGGCAATGCAATACTGGACAAAGAACTGTCATCCTAGCACCAAAGATGACAAAGTATGCAAACCTCTTCAGCTCCACAATAAACAATTATCAACAAGACTGACATTTGCAACATAGAAAGCAATGAAACAGATTTCAAAGAGACATTTTACTCCAATGCAACAGAAAGTTAAAGAAAAAGTAGTTGCAACTCAAAGTTTAACATTAGCTTGAGCCCAACTCATACAATCATGAGTTGGAGCTTCAAAAAAGCTCTGCCCTTGAAGTCAGACATGGCTGTTACCCACCATTCTTACTTCAAAATGCTGTTTTCACATGTGAACTGGTGCTTCTGTTCTAGTTTAACTCCACATAAGACAGCACCTGTGTCCCTGCCTACTCTGCTTCCCACCACGCTGCACAAACCTTTAGTATCAAGCAGCAGGACAATCTAAGACACTAGAGGAAATTAAAGAATATTAGGCTCATGATTCAAATGGAGTTGGGAAGGACACTCTTAGCCAATTTTCTAAGGTTGAAATTTTAAATGTAACTATTCACTAAGAATGTTTACAAAGTCCCATGAACTTTAAAACTTCATCTGGAATTTCAATTTAAACCATATTAACATCAATGCCCATTTGACACGTTCTTACATTATAATCTTCTATACACATTAACACATAGCAAATTAAGACACACATGTTTTTTCTGATACTATGTTTTCAGATGTTTACAAAACATGTTGAACTAATAAGTAAGGCATGCTATGAGGCAGCTGGAAGTTCTTCTGTAACGAATATTTCCAACTCTGTTTAACCAAATCTTCCAATCCCACCTCCTTTAAAAGGAAATAAGACAATGAGGTACTCTTTTGCCAACAAATGGGCCAGGCTCAAAAGCAGGACTGGAGGAGAAAATCTCATTCTAAGTCCCATTCCCTCAAAAAACTAGTAGTAAGAGTAAACAAGTAGTTCAAAAGTTATCCATATACACACCACTACTTCCTAACCACCACAAAATGCTTCACACTCACATTTAAATAAATTCAAATCCCTGAGTATCAGAGCAATAGGTATAAATATGCAGAAGAGATTGAAACAAACAGTCCTTAATGCAGCTCAAACCTCTGACTGGAAAGTTCGTTAAAGAGTTACAGATGATCTTACAAATATTCTGAAACACAAAAGATGAGTCAATAGTTCTGACAAACTGATCTGGTGGGAAAGGTTGAAGTCCTCCTATGTAGCATCCAATTTAAACACATAACCAAAATATTTACCAGGTAACTGGAGGTCAAAAGGAGAGCTGTACATCTGAATCCCGGTAGGGCTGCTGACTAATGCATTATATACAGAGAAACAAGTGAAGTTACACATAACAAACTTATCCCAGTCAGGCAGAAAAAAATCTTCAAGCCGTAATGGGTCCAAAATTAGACTAGCAGCCAGCAGGAACAGGTCTAAGTAACACATACAGGATGTTAAATAACTGGTTAGAGCGCAAAGAGTGTTTTGAAAGCTACAGCAAGCGTATGGTCAATACATTTCAAGAATTGAAAGCAACACTATATAATATGCTAATATAGAAATATACTCTGCCCTAGCCAACATCAGTGAGGATCCATCTGGAGTTGTTCAGCTTGAACAGCACACATCATATATTAGCCATCTAGAGAGTCTGAAAGCAAAGTGTGCTCAAAGGCCTAGAAAACATGACCTACAAGAAAGGACTGGAACAACTGATTATTTTTTTCATAAAAGGTAAACCTGATAAAGGTCCTAAAGTACTTACACTGCAAAAAGAGAATGCCTGCAATACTGAGAATGCCTGTGAAGATTAGGAAGGAGATAAACCAGTAAAGCAGCAAAAAAACCAAAACCAGAAGTACAAAAAACAAGCAACCAAGCCAAATGAAATAAAAAAACCTTTGATGCTACGGAACATGAATTCCTCAAATGAACACCCTGGCCAAAATGACAAACCTCCCCAACCTTTACAATGGTTTGATATTTAGTAATTAAAAAAACCCCCAAACTCCCAAACCAACCTAAGATGATCCTGCACGTGATCAAGGATTTTATTGGCTTCATTACTGTAAGATTAACACACATTTTTAGTAAAGTAATAATCCAGTCCTCCTTCAAATTCTTGTTAGCCAATATGACACACATGCTGAAGGACTTAATGAAAAGTTCTCATTTCAGAAACTTACTTGCAACATTCCATTCTATACACTTATACCAGTTGCTCTAGCATGACCATTGGGTTCACCCAGACTTCACTACTGCGAGATGATTTCAGAATACACTGCTTTTACAAGTCTCATTCCCAGTCCTCTTTCTGGTAACCTGCTATTTCTTCAACTGTGTTTAATACTATCTGCCACTTGCTTGGCAAATCAAGAAACCAACCCAGTTATACATGAAGGAAATAATGAAAACATGAAATAGAAATTAACTCTGAAGATATCTAGAATGGCAAATTAATTTCATTTTTAATGCTCTGTTAGTTGAACTTAAAATACATTACAAAACAGAGCACCAGTACTTTCAGCTAACACATACGTACCTAAAACAGCACTTTCAGATACTTTTTTTATCCTCAGATCAGCTGGTTTTGGGTTTAACTTGAATATTGCAACTTGTTCAAATAAATACATACTTTCTTATCAAATATATTTCTCATTTCCTTCTATTTGTATCCTTTAGTTATTTTTTTCAGTAAAGATTCTCCTCTTCATCAGAGCAACAGCCAGGTCACAGCAGGTGACCAGTCTCCTCTATGACTTATTTTTTTGTATTCTGATCCATAAGCAGATATTCATCTTTTGTCATGTACTTTGTAAAATGCTTTTAACTCTGCAAAGTTGTATATTTAACTGCCCATGAAATCTCTGTTAACCTCAGTTTGTCCTTAGCTGAGTCACTGTGGCATCCTCAAACTACTCTTTACAAACCAGTCTTATTCTTAGCAACAAGAAAGATTTAAGAGAAATGACAGCCTTCAGCTTTGAGAAAAGTAACTCCTTCTGAGCATGTTCAGTAATAAGTCATAACCTTATGCTTAGACATAACTTTAATGTTGCTTGCTTAAAATTTCTTTTAAAAGCTCCATTTCTTCATTTATTTGCAGGGCTGTGAGTTCAAGGTGATGACAGAAATTCCATTCAACAGATATACAGGAATACCTAATCACATAGTTTTAGTCAGCTAGTGCTTCAGCTTTTCTGACTTCTGCATATAAACCGCCTTTCATGTTACAGACAATGTCACACATTACACAAAAATTGACACTTTCTGGACATCAGTTTGTTCTTAAAAGGTTTCAATTCTAGTATATTCTTCAAGGCTAAGAAATTTCAAAGCTGGCATTACTACACTTAAAGTTCCAAGAGGGTGCCAATACAACATCATGACAGAGGACATGCTTCCCAACAGTGCACCGCCTAGTTCAGACCTTGTACAGGCAGCTCGTTCAAACCAGACCTCTGGCAAAGTTCACAGAACTGACCATCACATACATAAGGCCTTCTTTGCAATTATACAAATATTATATATCATCATAATTAATACACAAAGTTTAATACTCTCCTCCACAAAGGATGCCTGATGGGCATCAATGAACATCCATCTACACTTCAGCTTGCTTAACTATTCAATCACTCAGTTTCTTAAGGTACTTAAAACTCTGCAACTCATCTTTATTCTAACTTGCTATAAGCAACTAGTAGTTCTGTATAATGAGGGCACCTCATACTCCAGGAAATGCAATAGACAAGATACTACTATCCTCCAGCATCACCTACAACTATAGCTTCCACCACATGAATTCTTCCAGGAAAACTTCCCAGATCACAGTGACTGCTACACGGTCTGGTCAGATAAATACCCTGCCACTTCCTTCCAGACTCCAGACCTCTCTACTCCTTATTTGGAGAAGCAATTTAATGCTGTTGAATGCTATCACAATATCCACCTTTTTTTTTGGTTTTTTTTTTGAGGGGAAGAGAAATTGGGGGTGAGGGATTGGGCACTAAATATCACACAAGTCTGAGGAGCTACTGCTCATCACTTCTGCTTCATTTCAAAATGTGGAAGTCACCAATGACATAGCAGCATATTCTGTTCCACCTAGCCACAAGCTTGCAAAAATGTTGGTTGGTGTTCCAGATGCCAATCCAGTCCAAAAAACAGCTTTCCTTCCAAGTTAAATGGTTGTTGTTTCAATATATAATAAACTTGCCATTTCACAGACTAATAGAAATAAAACAAGGCAACTCAATCAGAACCCAAAAATACAATACAAAGTGTTCGCTATAAGATTCTTGTCACTGCTGTTTGTTCTCTTTCATTATAAAGTAGCAAGTCACTTTTCTGCTACACAGCAGTATTTACATAAGCTGCCATCCTAACCATAAGGGTAGCTATAATGTGCATCTTGCTAGATTACCCAAAAAGTCTATCCCAGAGTCTAAATTATGAGCATTATTAACATATTCTTGACTTAATCACTCTCACTTCATTTGTCAGACTGGAGCATTCAGACTCAAGTCCCAGGAATCACTATTCATCAGTACCAGCCTGTGGAGGGGAGGGAAAAATCCAACCAATCAAACTTCCAAAGAAATCCTGTGATGTCTCCAAAGCACTCAACAGGTCATGTCAAACACAGATGTAAGCTATAGTGGTCATGTCCACCCAGGTCACCTAGCAATTACCCACAAACACAAGTGAACTCCTAGGCACAGGTTTCTTCATAATACATTTATCATTGGTAAAGGCAAACAAGCTCTAATACTGAAGTAGAGAGTAATGATTTCATGTAGGTAAAGAGGCAAGGGACCTCAAGAGGCCACTCAGTCCTGCTCAACTTCGTCCAGTTACATCAGACTGCTTGGAGATTCATCCAGTCAAGTTTGGAATATTACCACAGAACATTGATTCCTCAAATATTTTGGGCACCAGCTCCCTCACAGAGAAGCTTTACTTCTTACATTTGCTCAGGATTTCCCACACTCCAGCTTGCTCCTATTCACTTGTGTGGGGCATTTCTGAAGAAAGCATTGATATACATTCTTGATATGTTCTTATAAGGCAGCAAATAAGGGTTCCTTTCCCTCAGCTTTCCCTTCTCCTATCAGGCAGCAAATAAGGGTTCCTTCCCCTCAGCTTTCCCTTCTCCAGGCCAATCAGGCCCAGCTCTTGCAGCCTCTCCTTGCACACCCTGTGCTCCAGTCAACACAGCGACCACTGCTGGGCTTGCTCTGGTGTCCCCCTAGTACCATGAGCCCCAAACTGGACACAGTGCTCTAGTGACAAAGAGAGGTAAAAGATCCCTTCCCTCAATCTGCTGTCATGCTTAGCAGACCCAGGATGAGGTCACCTTTCCTTGCTGTGAGGACACACTGCTGATACTGCTCAATTTGCAGTTCACCAGGGCCCTATATCTGCGCCTGCCAAGCTGCCTTCCAGCCCCTTGGACCACAGCCTATGCTGTTGAATGGTGTTATCTCAGTCCAGATGTGGGACTGAAAAATCACAGAATTGTTAAGGCTGAAAAAGACCTTTAAGATCACAGAGTCCAACCATTCAGCTAAGACTGTCAAGTCCACCACTAAACTAAGTCCCTAAGTGCCACATCTACACATGCTGAATCATGGCATTCAGTATGATCTGCTCCATAACCTTCCCTGGCACTGAGGTCAGGCTGACAGGCCTGTAGTCCCACGCACCCTCCTTCCAGCCCTTCTTGTAGCTGGACATCACACTTGCTAACTTCCAGTGAACTAGAACCAGGACTGCTGGTAAATTATTCAAAGTGGCTCAGTGAATACTTTTGACAGCCTTCTCAGTAGTCCTGGGTGGATGCCATCTGGCCCTATAGATTTGTGTGTGTCTAAGTGGCACACCAGGTCACTGACCATTTATCCTTGGATTATAGGGGCTTCATCCTGCTCCCTATCCCTGTCTTCCAAGCTCAGAGGTTTGGGTACCCAGAGAACAACTGGTCTTACTATTAAATACTCAGACAAAGAATTCGTTATGTACCTCACCCTTTGTCACTGTCTCGCCCACCATTCAATAAAGGATGGAGATCTTCCTCAGCCCTCCTTTTGTTGCTCATGTATTCGTAAAACAATTTTTCACTTTCTTTTACAGCAGTAGCCAGATTAAGTTCCAGGTGGGCTTTGGTTCTTCTAATTTTCTACCTGCAAACATCACAACATCCTTGTAGTCCTCCTGAGTTGCCTACCGCTTCTTCCAAAGCTCATGAACTCTCCTTTTCCTGAATTCCAGCTCTCTCTTTAGCCACACCAATTTACCTCCAAACATTCTAGACACTTTTCCTCACCTTGCCAGCCTGCCTTTCCTGAAAGGTACAAATCCAGCAAATTGCATGACTCCAGTCATGCAAAGTATTCCACAACATTGTTGGAATCCCAGTGAGATCCTAAATCTGCACTTGTGCTCATTTGTGCTGCCTTCACAATGGAAGGGATAAAAACT
Source organism: Falcunculus frontatus (assembly GCA_013398115.1). Lineage (NCBI taxonomy): Eukaryota > Metazoa > Chordata > Aves > Passeriformes > Falcunculus > Falcunculus frontatus. The sequence continues at coordinate 172,588 of VZRV01009360.1, forward strand.
TCCATCATATCCCCCCCTTGGACACTTGTTGATTGCTCCTTGCATCTTTGCTTCTCTTCAGATTAGAGAAAAATCAGAGGCCATCTCAACATGCATAGTTTAAAACCCTCCTCACAAGTCAGCAATGCTTTTGGAAAAGAACCCTCCACTTCAGTTCATCAGACAGACCCTGCCTCTGGTTCACTAGTCCTTGTTCCTCAGGGAAAGTTCAGTGACTAGGGAAGTCAAATTAATTAATATCTGATCTTTCATGCATTTCACAGTATTTACACCAGACAGCACAGGAAAGCTGCAATGGTCAGCCAGAATCTACATATTAATTATAAGACTGCACAGCACACATGCTGAAATGACAGTCAGCCCAGCTGGCTAGGAGAAGTAATGAAGATATAAATCAAGAATTAGAATTCTGTGCTTGTATTTACAGGCTTGTGCAGTGCTATATCAGTACTTAATTATTTTGTTATTCAGTAACTTAAGTTTCCATACCTATGTACTTTTTGTTCCTCCCATACTACACTGCACTTCTCAGACTCCACCTCTTAATTCATTATCAAGGCAAACTTAAGTCGACACAGAGAACAAATTAACTGTCAATTTCTGAATTTCACAATTACTGTTTAACTTTATGTTCAGACAAAAGGTTTAATAAGAACGTGATCACATTAAAGCTACATGTCCTAGAACTGTGCTATATTTTACCTACTCAAAGGTAGAGGTCAAAAGGAGAAGGATTTCTGAACTGTTCAGTTAATAACAGCCAATGAAGCCAAAGTAAAAAGTACATAGGTTGCTTTCCTTTGTCTTGGTCCATTCAGTATCAACACAACGCAATTTAACAAATCAACAAAAAACCCCCAAATAACTCTGACATACACCACCAGAAATGCCGGCTAGTTTTGACGAGCCAAAACTATCGACATTTAAAGGTGTGTCATACTGAAAAGCAAGGTCTATGAAATTCCTAACCTAACCAAGAGAGAAGCTTTAAGCACAAACCTCCTGACCCAGGATAACTTAAAACAAAAAAAATCCCCACAAAACCAACTATCTATGGCATTTCAGCCTTTTTGGGGAGAACAAGGCAAATGAAAAAATACTATTGCATTAACATTTGTGTCTTTAGAAGAATATTACTTTTACATAGTGATGCCTCATCATGGTATCATTTGGAACAATAAAGCAAAAATTCAAGTCACACAGACTGAAGATCACTTCAAATGGAAAAAGCGACATGATGGAATCAGGGAGACTGCCCACTGCATTTAGTGGTATGAGTGTACACAGTCCACATAGCTACCAAAAACTTCTGCACAAGCAAAATTTCTGATTTGCTTTAAATAAACACTGTTATCAGGATTTTGGGTTCTGCAGAGTTTCTGTTTTGGTTTTTCTGTGAAATTACTAAGTAGTACCTGAAATTCTAAGCATTCAATAACAGTTGTAAACATGCAGCATTCCCCACTCCCAGCAATGTACTTCCTACACTGAAACCAGAAAGCCATTAAAAACTGGTCAGGAACACTGACGTGTGCACTATGTCCTTCTAGAGGAAGGAACAAGACCTTCAACCCCTAGGAATGCCCTGACTGCCTTAAGTAGACCACTCCTTCACTTTTTATGTGTTGTCTTTCCACATGCCACCTACTCTTGGGACAACTGAGGTCTGGGGGAAGAGAAGGGAGGCTGTACTTTGCACTATGTAAAAAAGGAGGCTGCACTTTGCACTATGTAATGTAGCAAAGTCGCAAACAACTTCAGAAAGGCAGCTAAAGATTAACTTCACATTTTCAACTACCGGTGAAGTTTTAGTGTTATCTGCCAATATTGAACAACTGTGGTCATACAAGGAAATATAAAATAAACTTATTTTGTCAGGAGGAGAAAATCTCAGCTGTCCATAACAAAATCTGATGAGTTACCAGTTACATTACAAAGTTACAGGATGCCTGCTGCCCCCTGCATTGCTGACACTGCTGGCTTTTTTTTAGCTCTTAAGGCCAGCTCGCTGCAGGCCATTCCAGAAAGTTAACCCTTTTTTGTCCAGGAACTGTATCATGACAGTAAGCCTAGGGAATGCTGTTTAATAGCTGCTCAATTTATTGCTAAGCTACATTTTCAGTATGTCTCATGCCATCACCCAGCTCTGGGCTGTACGGGATTGGTTTTACTGGCTACTTATTGAAGTAACAGAAAAGATGTAGGCAGATCTTTATTTAACACATTCTCTAACAACTAAGACTTACATTAGGAAGTAACAACAGTATCCCAAAATAGGGATCCAATTTTAAAGTAAGTTTTTAGCAGTCAAATTGATTTATAGGAAAAACTTGTTTCAGACTTTACTTTGACATTTTAATCTAAATAGAAGACTTCCAACTACTTCTACTTTTCTTCCAGGGCTAGCAACTGTAGTATCCTAGCTCTTGCCTGCCCATGCACAGTATGGGGCTCATTTAGACTGAAAGGGACTTCTGGAGGTTATCCAATCCCATCACCAGCTGAAAGCAGGGCCAACTTTGAAGTCAGATCAAATTGCTCAGGGGTCATACCATAGTCAGGTTCTGAATATTTTCAGGGACAGAGATTCCACAACCTGTTTCAGTGCTTCATTCTCTGTGGTAAAACATACTGCTAACACATTATAGTGATTTCCCTTGTTACAGCTTGGGTCTGCTGCCTCTTATCCTTTCCCTGCGCATAGTGAAGGAGAGTCTGTCTTCATTTTCCCTCTCACTGCCTATTAAACAGAGCCAGCAGCAATTAGGATCCCCCACTTCAGACATTTCTCAAAGCTGAACAAACTCACTTCTCCAGCCCTCTTCATACATCATGTGCTGACTCCCTACCTTAGTAGCCTTTCACAGGAACCTCAACACCTGCCTCATATTTGGGAGCACAAAACTGTGCATGGTACTCCTGATGCAATCTCACAACCTCCAAATAGTAGAGAATAATTGCTTCTTTCAACTGGCTGACCATGTCCAGTGTGCTCTTCACTTTTTGCACCACAAAGGCACATACTGTCCCACAAGGACCCTTATGTTCTTTCCTGTAAAGGTACTTGTCACCAGTCTGCACCACATCTCTGCTGCTGCATGGGGTCATTTCCACCCAGAGAGACTTGGCTTGGCACTTGCTTTTGAATTTCACAAAGTTTCCAACAGTTATTTCTGACCTGCAGACATCCCACTCAATTAGCCCCAGTCTCCAGCTGATCAATTGACCCTCACAGTCATCCACAGTATCCACAAACTTACTTTAAGTGTCTTACAACCTGGAAGAGAGGTCAGAACACAGATGAACTGCCCCTGCACTGGTGTCACCAGTGACAAGCCTGCAGGTGGACTCCACAGCTGATTAGAACCTTCTGAGTTCAGCAGGACACAGATTTTCACCCATCTAATAATCCACTTCCCAAAACATATCTCACCAGTTTGGCTACAAGGAAATTTTAGGAAATCCTATTAAAAGACTCTCATGGTTAATAACACTCACCGTTCTTCCTTTGTCCAGTGTCTTGTCCTACTTACTTACAGCAATCAATTCAGCACCTCTTTTCACAGCAGTCTCAGATTGTGGAGATGCCACCATAACTGCTTTTCCTCACTTCACTTTTCACCTATTTGTAGACACACCAATTTATTATACCTAAGCCATGTCTCTTGAGAATCAAAAACCACAGCTGTAAAGTAGCTCTGGAAATTCATCACAAAAAGAACTTTCACTAACAGTTCTATAGAGTCACACAGTCCTCACCTCTTTCTGTAAGGTAGAAAACTCTCTGCAGAATCATTTAAATATCTTCCACGAAGCTTATACAAATCTGTTTCTCTGCAGCAGTTTACATTCTGATTTATCAGGAGGTAGCATAAGTTATTAAATATTCAGGTGAAAACACTGATACATCAACTGTGATAATCTGGTTATAGTAAAAACCTTACTATTTTACAGCTGTTGAACTTAACAGTTGTGTTATACATATAGAACGGTTTGGGTTGGAAGGGACCTTAAAGATTGGACCTGGACCATATAAGCCACATGCAGAAGTCTGAACTACCTCTGATACCTCAAACTGCTCAAACAGCTACACGGAACTCAATATGCTTCTTCCTATACACCATATCCTGGATAAATGGCTATATCACACTTGCTAGTTACCAGAGCTAGATTATTTTATGCTACCTCGGCTACCAATAACACATTGAAACTTTCAACAGGATGCATATAAATTTCCCAGAAAGCGATTAATAGTATGGTCACAACCATCAATTTCTCATTGTTGATTGCTTTAGAACTACAGTGTCTTTTTAAATGATACAGTGCTTTAATGAAGTCATAATAACATGACTTCTGTTTCAAGAAAGTTTATCTGTTGAAATCAAAAATGCATTGAAGTGTTTAAAACATAGACACAGCAGCACTGGTGAAGGGCTGAGAAGTGGGTTTTTATAATGCAATTATCAATCTTTACAAATATATTTAAAAATTATATCAAGCTTAACAGCTCTTGACTTCACTTCTCCAACCCTTAGCAATAAACCTCAGCAGAGTTAGTTATTCATTGTGGCAAGCGCCAAAGATAATGTTGGAGAAATTAAAGGAATTTTGGGAAAGAAATTACCCGCAAGTTATATATGAGTATGCAGTCTTGCTCCCTCACTTTGTTGCTATGAAGAAGTTACTTGGCATTTGATGTAATTTAACTTATACTTGACGAAAGTGACTATTTTTCTACCAATTTATGTACACTGAAAAGAAACTGAGTTACCCATCTTGAACATGATCCCAACTTCCTCATATTCTTTCTCCAGCATCTCTTCAACCAATAGGCTGGTTTTAGGTATGCTTGTCCCAGCAATAATTAGTTTTCAGCTTAACCAGATGCAGCATGGGTGGTATATCAAGTAAAAAAAGCAACAGAAGTGGGCAAAGAATGACCACACAATACAGGAGTAAGACACAGTTAAATCCAACACTAATCTGTAATCTTCTAACTGAGGGGCTAATAAAAAAAACAAATCCAAAAGTAACCAATAAATTCATCGAGCTAGCTCAGTGGTTTTTTTCCACTCATCTGTACACATATCAGCTATGGAGACCTGCTTGACTAGTCTTTATTCACCTTTAGCAGGAGATTGCCATTTCAATGCCTCCAAATTTTGTACATGCCACTGCATTACACTGATAGCACTAACACCTGCCAAGTATTGAAAACAACAGTCACTTTCAGAAAACATTCTGCTCTGTACAAACTAATCCCAGGACTAGTTTAAAAGCGATCATGTTATACAAACCTTGACTAATGGAAAAGGAGAAAACAATGAATCCCTGTAGACATATAAAGTTAACTTAAATACCAGATAATGAAAATCTGATGTGGGAGGGGGGTCGGGGAAGGGAAATGGGAAAGTGCTGTCTACTGCTGCAGATAATCTTAGTATCCCTGTCAATTCAAGGCGAGTTACTCTTGACTAGCCTTCATACTGAGAATAAGATGGATGACATTTTACACTATTAAAAAATTAAAATTGCCTTTACTCCTGTACACTACTTGAAAAACAACTGAAAAGAAGTAAAACTACTGAACAGAAGAATGCAGTTATGATAAAAGAGGATTGTCTGGAAGCTTTTCATTACCTGAACTAGAAGTGACCTTCTTGATAACATGCTAAACTTTACCTACCTTTACCTTCCCATACACTTGGGAAAAGCAAGGTAAAAGGATTGAGGACATCAACATAAGCTTTAAGACTTTAAAGATTTTTTCATTCCTGCTGCTAATTTTCTTCTATTGCTAGCTTATGGACAGAAAGACCAAATTTTGGGTTCACATCTGAAACAGTCCAAAGTCTGAAAGTTAATTACCTCAAAAATAGCTCCTGAAGCATTCATGTATTGGATAACACAAAAAAGTTGGTTTGGCGTTTTCACCGTGACTTGGAAGTTATGATACACCTTGAAGCTCTTCATCACGAACTTATGTACTAATTTGTGTAATAAGCAACCACAGGCCAGCTTTTCTACAATCAATGTAAATATTGGCCATGAGCCCCCCCAGCAGCCTCACTCATACACACCTCCACCTGCTTTTAATGCACTGTTCTACACCTTTACAATCTAAGACATCCAGGGGAGTAAGACAAGCTTTCACCCAACAGCTTTATCATCTCTCCCCGCAACAAAGACAGAAGCACAATAATTATTTTCTTTGACACAGTCTTTACTGCACATGTCACTCTTTATTTGCTTCTCATACATTTCCTTGCATTTTTTCCACATTCAGCTATTCCTACCTTTTCTTTCTTAACTCTTCTTGTGATTTCTTCCCATACTGAGATGATACTCTATTCTAGGCAATCCTTCTGCTTTCTAATCCAGAGTAAATAATAATAGTAATGATCCTTTTACCTTTAACACAAAAGCTTGATCAACCTATTTCATGCCTAATCAAAGAATTCATCATCTTCATCCTCTCAATAAAAATACATTACCGCATTTCAGATCCCATGAACTCTGAAGCCCTGAATACAACTGCCCTTCAAATAAGTACTGTTCAAAAATGTTTTACACAGGCTAACCCTACCAAAACCAAACCATAGAAACACAGAAGAGTTTTGGTTAAAGGTACCTTTAAAGACCATATATACCTCCACCTCTAATGAAAACAAAACACAACAACACGTGGTATAACAATGTAATAATAATTAAATAATTGCACCTATACTTATTTTTCACTTCACAAAGCTGGTCACCCAGTTCCAATTATCAGGTGCCTTAGAAAACTCCTGACAGAAACTTCTGCATTACAATCCACATACCAATCAGAACAGAAGTCATCAGGGTAAAAAAAAAACCAAACAAACAACAAAAGGTCCAATAATTCTCATTCAATATAACACATTCATTCAAAGCCAGAAACAAGAAGTACAAACACAAACAGTGCTAGAGCAAAGTAATCCGCCATCACACAGCCATCTTTAAGAGGCAGTTTATGGGGGCTCCAGAGCAAGCAGACAACACACACAATCTCAGCACTCTCACTTCTTTGCAGACATATCCAACCAGCCTGCAGCCATACCTTCTGATAAAGAGCCGTTTGGACAAAGCTGAATTCAACCACAGAACAGCACAGCAGGCCACCTCCACAGCAACAGGCTGCTGTAACACCAGATGCAAAGTTTATTGCTCTTCAACAGATAACCAAATCAGCACTAAAAAAGGACAACATTTACCAACAGCACTGCAGGTAGCTGGCAAGCAAGATTATCTTCTGTGTACCAGGTTTTATATTTCTCTTATCCTAATTTCATTCACTCTGGATTTTGTTTCTACAAATTGAAATTCAGACTTTTGATTTTAGAGTTTCCAACTTCTTTTTCCTTTGAGCTCCACAAATGCTACACTCACTAGCCCCACACACTGCTTTCTAAAGCAACATACTCCCGACTCCTTTTCCCTTCTCACATCAGATGCAATTTACATCTCATTGTGCCTACCTTAAAAGCTCTACTACCAGCACCTGAAGGGTAATCAGCCAGTACAGGTGCTCTATACAGGCGACATATTTTTGCTTCTCCTGCTGCAGAACAGTCCTTTGTTTCTCAGTATCACCCTGCCAGCAATACTACATAAAAGGGATCAGAAAGAAAACAATCTAGATTTGACCATATTTCTAAACAGGATACTTGACTCTAATCTCACAAAAAGAAAATCCTGCTAGAGCCACCTTTTGTTCACTATCAAACAATATTCATATTCCATGACATAAAATTAAGTTGTTTAAGAAGGCAAGAGAGAAACACTGTTTAAATCAAGTAACTGTTCAACTTTTACGTAACACAAGTGGCTAAACCACCACAATTCTTTTATGATACTCCAAGCGTTCAGATCTCAACTCAAATAACATTGTACTTCATTTCCATATATATGGGAGCTCTTGCACACCAGAAGCATCAGTGTAACAGTAACATTGAAAATGACAGACCTACCACAACAAAACAGAACTAAGAATTCTTTCAAAAGATCACACCTTATATTCCAACGCCTTATCCTCAAGTACGGGCTGGACAAACTTCTGGCAGTTTTTTAACATTTTTGCTAATTATCAAACAATCCAGATTTAAACTCTCCTATCTGTTGTTCCTACCAGTGCAGCTGCTCTGTTTCTTCACACAGCAGTTTCATACACTGCCCAGCCTACTACACGGTTCACTTCATTCCAACCTTTCAAATACCTTCTATAGCATTCCTTCTTTCACTGTTGTCATATTGCTTCACCAAACACCTGTTCAAATGTGCATTTATTTTCACACCATTTTCAAAAAATAAATGCATATTTAGACATGAATTTCTAAACTATTATCATTACATTTAACATACAACAAGGAAAAAACACATTCTACTTTCTTTCTGAACACTCTACTACACCTTCCCTTTTCCAAGTTAGTAACCTGCTTTGCTCGACATTCTAATTTCCCATTATTTAACCTGAAAAATGAGTAAAAAAGTTTATACTCAGATTGTTCTTTGCAATAATTACTTGAGAATTTTCTTTTCTTTTTAGAAATTTTTGTATATGGTACACTGCACGCTTATCCATCTTATATAAAGACTATCTACATCTTTATAATCAAATCCTTCCAGCTCTACTACCAGTCTGGAGTTCTGGATTTCAGGCTGCTTCAAGAAAAAAAATTCATTAGGATCTTAGAAGACATATGTACACTTCTTCTAGCCTTACTGAGAAGCTTAACATAACCAGCAATTCAAATTGAAAAAAAAAATTATTTGTTCAACAAAATACCTGAAAAATGCATCTTGTACATCTTTCTATTCACCTCACCTTATGGTTTTGCTTACTGTTAATTCATACTTACATTCAAAAAAACTTTTCACTGTGTGCAAACTAATGAGACACTGGAATTATGAGGAGTTTGTTACTCAGTAGCACACAGGTCCTCACAGCATAGCTGGAAAATATCTGCTGCAATGCAAAATAAGTTACTTCATAGATTAAAGGTTATGATGATGCTTCTTACTGATGCCATACATCTCCCCTAGTTCAAGGTTACACACTAGTTTGATCATGTAAGTTTAGTACGCACTTCATTGCATTGTGCACTGTTTGACTGAGAAGTACCTGTACATATAACTTGAACCCAATAGTCTTGCTTTCGTAAAAGAAGCAGCATTTATTAAAGCAGGTCTATTTTTACTCTAAAACAGAAAAGTTGCTGTTATTTCAGATTCCTGATATATTTTCTCTTTCTCCCTTCAGTTTTTTAGTGTGAGTGTTAGGACGTTTTTGGCAATATTTCTCTGAGGAATTACAGCTCAAGTAAATCACTGTTTTTAACTGTCAATCGAAATGACTGGATAAAAATTGGTCTTGTACTGACTTAATTCTACTAGGGTTTGGACTTTTTGTGGTACCATTTTCAAATCTTCCTTTTGCTAGGATTATCAGAATTGGTTGAGTAGTAGGACAAAAGGCAACCAAAAGTAAGTTTTGGGTACCATCAACATGTAAACATGCTCAGAATATATTTAACAGCACTCTTAAAAGCCACAGGAGTATATTTTTCCTTCATAGTCACATGTTACAGTTACAGAGATAATGAAAACAACTGTGGGAAATTTCAAGGTGAAAAGAAAACTAAAACCTAAGATATCGACAAAAAACCCCTTCCCCTGCTGAATACCTCCAAGTCCAAAAGTCATTAGCCGTTTTTTAAGTTTTCCCTTTTATCCAGAGACTATACTTCAAAACTTTGTGCTTGAAGAACAAAATTATTTCAACACAACATTGCTGCTTCTGGCGGACGTTCTGAAGTGTTATCAGTCAAGTTCACTTATGCAAAAAAAAAAAAAAGAATCTGGGAAGACTGACATCCGAATTACACTCATCAAGACTAAAATCGTTGAGTCGCTGTACGACACTAGGCACGGATGCTCTTAACTTCATTGTTACTATTATCTTCACATTTAGATGTAAAAATAGCTTGCCAAGGTCATGTCAAGTCTGCAGCTCCACGTTTTAAATTGCAAAAGAGCAGAAATAACCCTGAACAAAGGGAGGGGAGAAAAGTGCTAGTGCAAAAAGTTTGCCAGCTACATGAAAACTAAGTATTCAAGCCTTAAAGTTTGAAATGTGACGCCTTCTCAATATTTACAAACTTAGCAACAATCATCTTTTTTGAAAGCTACATCATTGCCAGAGGGGGGAGACTATTACATGCACGAGCACAATCCTACAGCAGCAGCGCCTCAACTCCCTCCCTGAGAAATCATTTCTCAGATACTATACAAGTGTTTTACGGTGGCATGGCTTGCTCGTTTCTGGGTATTTTTATCACATGAACCTCCAGAGACTACCTCCTCTAACTTGTTCCTCCTTTATTAAAGAGGGAAGGGACACAGCGTCTCCTATAATAAAATCTCCTTGCCAACTATTCATTACTGCATTGGGAATACAACGGCAGGATGAGGGTTTTCGATTTGCTCTTGTCCAAGTCTACTTTTATCCCCTCTTATGTTCCACTGCTGTAAAAAAATGACACTACACCGCATGCAGTACAAGGCAAATAAATAAATAAATTCCTGCTCAGTTTCCAACTGCTACGTCGCTTGTTTGTTCCCCACAGGAAGATGAACGGGAAGGGGGGGGTCGGTGATGGCATTTTCCTGCGAGTAGTCACGCCAAGCCCGGCGGGGCCCCGCACCGCAGTGCTCCCGGCAGTAGCTGCTCAGGATGCGGGTGATGTAGAGCAAACACACAGTCCCACCTCAGCAGCAGCGGTGAGCGACCCGACACCGAAACCAGCACAGGTTTCACCCTCAGTGAGAAGGAACAATGACACGAGCCCACACCGCCAGAGGCAAAGCGCGTACTATTCCTCCCCCCAGGCGCACCCGGATAACATCAAGATCCTTCTGTCCTTCCCACAGGATGGGAAAGGAGAAGGGGGGGGGAAGCACCCATGAATTCCCGCAAACAAGCGAAATCCCGCCGCTCAGGACGGGAATTACAGCGGATAACCTGCCGTCCGCCGGGGGAAGCCCCAGGCACGGCGAATAAACTTCCCCTACTGCCCCACCCGGGCCGCGGCCACCCCAGCCCGACCGCCAGGGAAACTTGGCCTCCCAGGACACCCGCTCTACCGGCGGCGGCCGCAGCGGGTGTTCCCGGGGGAAAGCGCCCGTGGCTATCCGCAGTGAGGGCTCAGGCTCGGACCCCGCCTCGCATCCCTCCCTTCTCCGCCATCCCGGACACGTCCCGGCCGGTGCCCCAGCGCAGGGCGGCCGGCAGCCCCCGCCACCCCTCCCCGCCGCCGGGCGCCACACAAAGTTTCCCTCAACTCGGCCGCGTCCGCCGGCGCTGCCGGGGCTCGGGTTTCTCTCCTCCTCTTCCTCCACCCGCCCCCTCGCCCGTCCGCCAAGGCGAAAAGTTTCACTTACTGCAGCAGAAACGAGAGAAAACCAGCCCCAGCAGCCCCAGCCCTGGCCCGGGAGGCACCGCCGAACGCAGCAGCCGCCGCCGCCGCTGCCACCACGGGGGGGAGGCACCGCCACCAGCCGCTAGGAAAAGTTCCCGGCGGGAGAGTGGAGGCGGCGAAGGGGGAAAACCAGCAGCAGCCTCCGCAGCGGCCCCAGCCCCTGCCATGCTCCGGGCTCGGCTCGCAGTCGCCGCCGCTACGACGCCCGGCCAGTCCTGCCCGGTCCCGCTGCCCGCGCCGCCGGCGCCTCCCCACACGATGCCTGTGTCACTGAGCGGGGCGGGGCGCGCCGCTCCCGCCCTCTCAGAGCGGGCCGCACCACCCGCCGCAGGGAGGGGGGTCCGGGGGAAGGCAGGACGCGTGCCGTACGCCTCCGCCGCGACCCCCACCGCCTCCCTCCCGACCCAGGGCGAGTCGCCTCGCCCCGCCTTTCCCGGCCCGCTCTATGGAACTCGCAGACGCGCCCCGCGCATCGGGGGTTCCCGTTGGTATCGAGGGCGCCGCGGGAGGCTGGTGG